>CATQJD010000001.1:1033772-1633772 GCA_958298945.1 Atherix ibis | reverse complement strand
TGTTGTTTATTGTTTTTTGTTGTTTTTTGTTGTTATTAATTGTTGCTTGTTGTTGTTTGTTGTTGTTTGTTGTTGTTTGTAGTTGTTTGTTGTTGTTTGTTGTTGTTTGTCGTTATTTGTTGTTGTTTGTTGTTGTTGTTTGCTGTTTTTTGTTATTGTTTGCTGTTGTTTGTTTTCGATTGTTGTTGTTTGTTGTTGTTTGTTGTTGTTTGTTGTTCATTGTTGTTGTTTGTTGTCGTTTTTTGTTGTTTTTGTTGTTTGGTGCTGTTTGTTGTTGTTTATTGTTGTTTGTTGTTGTTTGTTGTTGTTTGTTGTTGTTTGTTGTTATTTGTTGTTGTTTGTTGTTATTTGTTTGTTGTTGTTTGTTGTTGTTTGTTTTTGTTTGCTGTTCTTCGTTGTTGTTTGTTATTGTGTGTTGTTGTTTGTTGTTGTTTGTTGTTGTTTTTTGTTGTTTGTTGTTGTTTGTTGCTGTTTGTTGTTGTTTGTTGTTGTTTGTTGTAGTTTTGTTTTGTTTGTTGTTTTGTTTGTTGTTGTTTTCTTTGTTGTTTGTTTTTGTTTATTATTGTTTGTTGTTGTTGGTGTTTTTTGTTGATTGGTGTTGTTTGTTGTTCTTTGTTTTTTTTGTTTTTTTGTTTTTTGTTGTTTGTTGTTGGTTGTCGTTGTTTGTTGTTTTATGTTGTTTGTTGTTGTTTGTTGTTGTTTGTTGTTGTTTGTTGTTGTTTGTTGTTGTTTGTTGTTGTTGAATGTTGTTTGTTGTTGTTATTTGTTTTTGTTTGTTGTTGTTTGTTTTTGTTTGTTATTGTTTGTTGTTGTTTGTAATTGTTTGTTTTTGCTTGTTATTGTTTGTTGTTGTTTGTTTTTGTTTATTGTTGTTTGTTGTTGGTTGTTGTTGTTTGTTTTTGTTTTTTGTTGTTTTTTGTTTTTTGTTGTTGTTTGTTGTAGTTTGTTGTTTTTTGTTGTTGTTTGTTGTAGCTTTGTTTTGTTTGTTGTTTTGTTTATTGTTGTTTTGTTTGTTGTTTTTTTGTTTGTTGTTGTTTTGTTTGTTGTTGTTATGTTTGTTGTTGTTTTGTTTGTTGTTGTTTTGTTTGTTGTTGTTTGTTTTTTGTTGTTTTGTTTATTGTTGTTTTGCTTGTAGTTGTTTTGCTTGTTGCTGGTTTGTTTGTTTGTTGTTGTTTTGTTTGTTATTGTTCTGTTTGTTATTCTTTTGTTTGTTGTTCTTTTGTTTGTTGTTCTTATGTTTGTTGTTCTTTTGTTTGTTGTTAATTTGTTTGTTGTTGTTTGTTTGTTGTTGTTTTGTTTGCGGTTGTTTTGTTTGTTGTTGTTTTGTCTGTTGTTGTATTGCTTGTTGTTGTTGTGTTTGTTGTTGTTTTGTTTTTTGTTGTTTTGTTTGTAGTTGTTTTGTTTGTTGTTGTTTTGTTTGTTGTTGTTGTTTGTTGTTGTTGTTTTTTGTTGTTTTGTTTGTAGTTGTTTTGTTTTTTGTTGTTTTGCTTGTAGTTGTTTTGTTTGTTGCTGGTTTGTTTGTTTGTTGTTGTTTTGTTTGTTATTGTTTTGTTTGTTATTCTTTTGTTTGTTGGTCTTTTGTTTGTTGTTCTTATGTTTGTTGTCTTTTTGTTTGTTGTTGTTTTGTTTAATGTTGTTTTGTTTGTTGTTATTTTGTTTATTGTTCTTTTGTTTGTTGTTGTTTTGTTAGTTGTTCTTTGTTCGTTATTATTGTGTTTGTTGTTCTTTTGTTTGTTGTTGTTTTGTTTGTTGTTGTTTTGTTTGTTATTGTTTTGGTCGTTGTTGTTTTGTTTGTTATTGTTTTGCTTGTTATTGTTCGTTGTTGTTTTGTTTGTTATTATTTTGTTTGTTGTTTTTTTGTTTGTTGTTGTTTTGTTTAATGTTGTTTTGTTTGTTGTTGTTTTGTTTGTTGTTGTTTTGTGTGTTGTTTGTTTTGTCTGTTATTGTTTTGTTAGTTATTGTTTTGTTTGTTGTTGTTTTGTTTGTTGTTGTTTTGTTTGTAGTTGTTTTGTTTGTTGCTGGTTTGTTTGTTTGTTGTTGTTTTGTTTGTTTTTGTTTGTTTGTTGTTGTTTTGTTTGCTGTTGTTTTGTTTGTTGTTGTTTTGTTTGTTGTTGTTTTGTTTGTAGTTGTTTTGTTTGTTGCTGGTTTGTTTGTTTGTTGTTGTTTTGTTTGTTATTTTTTTATTTGTTATTCTTTTGTTTGTTGTTCTTTTGTTTATTGTTCTTTTGTTTGTTGTTGTTTTGTTTGTTGTTGTTTTGTTTGTTGTTATATTGTTTGTAGTTGTTTTGTTGGTTGCTGGTTTGTTTGTGTGTTGTTATTTTGTTTGTTGTTGTTTTGTTTCTAATTGTTTTGTTTGTTGTTCTTTTGTTTATTGTTCTTTAGTTTGATATGCTTTTGTTTGTTGTTCTTTTGTTTGTTGTTGTTTTGTTTGTTGTTGCTCTGTTTATTGTTGTTTTGTTTGCTGTTGGTTTTTTGGTTGTTCTTCTGTTTGTTTTTCTTTGTTGTTGTTTGTTGTTGTTGTTTGTTGTTTGTTGTTGTTTGTTGGTTGTTTGTTGTTATTTGCTATTGTTTGTTTTTGTTTGTTGTTGTTTGTTATTGTTTGTTGTTGTTTGTTGTTGTTTGATGTTGTTTGTTGTTAATTGTTGTTGTTTGTTGTTGTGTGTTGTTGTTTATTGTTGTTTGTTGATGTTTGTCGTTCTTTGTTGTTTATTGTTTTTTGTTGTTTTTTGTTGTTATTAATTGTTGCTTGTTGTTGTTTGTTGTTGTTTCTTGTTGTTTGTTGTTGTTTGTTGTTGTTTGTTGTTGTTTGTCGTTATTTGTTGTTGTTTGTTGTTATTTTGTTTGTTGTTGTTTTGTTTGTTATTGTTTTGTTTGTTGTTCTTTTGTTTATTGTTCTTTAGTTTGATATTCTTTTGTTTATTGTTCTTTTGTTTGTTGTTGTTTTGTTTGTTGTTGCTCTGTTTTTTGTTGTTTTGTTTGCTGTTGGTTTGTTGGTTGTTCTTCTGTTTGTTTTTCTTTGTTGTTTTGTTTGTTGTTGTTTGTTGTTGTTGTTTGTTGTTTGTTGTTGTTTGTTGTTGTTTGTTGTTATTTGCTATTGTTTGTTGTTGTTTGTTGTTGTTTGTTATTGTTTGTTGTTGTTTGTTGTTGTTTGATGTTGTTTGTTGTTATTTGTTGTTGTTTGTTGTTGTGTGTTGTTGTTTGTTGTTGTTTGTTGTTGTTTGTTGTTCTTTGTTGTTTATTGTTTTTTGTTGTTTTTTGTTGTTATTAATTGTTGCTTGTTGTTGTTTGCTGTTGTTTGTTGTTGTTTGTTGTTGTTTGTTGTTGTTTGTTGTTGGTTCTTGTTGTTTGTTGTTGTTTGTTGTTGTTTGTCGTTATTTGTTGTTGTTTGTTGTTGTTGTCTGCTGTTGTTTGTTATTGTTTGCTGTTGTTTGTTGTTGATTGTTGTTGTTTGTTCTTGTTTGTTGTTGTTTGTTGTTGTTTGTTGTTCATTGTTGTTGTTTTTTGTTGTTTTTTGTTGTTTGGTGCTGTTTGTTGTTGTTTATTGTTTTTTGTTGTTGTTTGTTGTTGTTTGTTGTTGTTTGTTGTTATTTGTTGTTGTTTGTTGTTATTTGTTTGTTGTTGTTTGTTGTTGTTTGCTGTTGTTCGTTGTTTTTGTTATTGTTTGTTGTTGTTTGTTGTTGTTTGTTGTTGTTTGTTGTTGTTTGTTGTTGTCTGTTGTTGTTTGTTGTTGTTTGTTTGTTGTTGTTTGTTGTTGTTTGTTGTTGTTTGTTGCTGTTTGTTGTTGTTTGTTGTTGTTTGTTGTAGTTTTGTTTTGTTTGTTGTTTTGTTTGTTGTTGTTTTGTTTGTTGTTTGTTTTTGTTAATTATTGTTTGTTGTTGTTGGTGTTTTTTGTTGATTGGTGTTGTTTGTTGTTCTTTGTTTTTTTTTGTTTTTGTTTTTTTTTGTTTGTTGTTGTCTGTTGTTGTTTGTTGTTGTTTGTTGTTGTTTGTTGTTGTTTGTTGTTATTTGTTGTTGTTTGTTGTTATTTGTTTGTTGTTGTTTGTTGTTGTTTGCTGTTGTTCGTTGTTTTTGTTATTGTTTGTTGTTGTTTGTTGTTGTTTGTTCTTGTTTGTTGTTGTTTGTTGTTGTCTGTTGTTGTTTGTTGTTGTTTGTTTTTTGTTGTTTGTTGTTGCTTGTTGTTGTTTGTTGCTGTTTGTTGTTGTTTGTTGTTGTTTGTTGTAGTTTTGTTTTGTTTGTTGTTTTGTTTGTTGTTGTTTTGTTTGTTGTTTGTTTTTGTTTATTATTGTTTGTTGTTTTTTGTTATTGTTTGGTGTTGTTTGTTGTTCTTTGTTTTTTTGTTTTGTTTTTGTTGTTTGTTGTTGTTTGTTGTTGGTTGTCGTTGTTTGTTGTTTTTTTTTGTTTGTTTTGTTTTATGTTGTTTGTTGTTGTTTGCTGTTGTTATTTGTTGTTTGTTGTTGTTTGTGGTTGTTTGTTGGTGTTTGTTGTTGTTTGATGTTGTTTTTTGTTGTTTGTTATTGTTTCTTGTTGCTTGTTGTTGTTTGTTGTTGTATGTTGTTGTTTGTTGTTGTTTTTTGTTGTTTGTTATTGTTTGTTTGTTCCTGTTTGTTATTGTTGTTTATTGTTGTTTGTTTTTGTTTTTTGTTTTTTGCTGTTTTTTGTTGTTTTATGTTGTTTGTTGTTGTTTGTTTTTGTTTGTTATTGTTTGTTGTTGTTCGTAATTGTTTGTTATTGCTTGTTATTGTTTGTTGTTGTTTATTGTTGTTTGTTGTTGGTTGTTTTTGTTTGTTTTTGTTTTTTGTTGTTTTTTGTTTTTTGTTGTTGTTTGTTGTAGTTTGTTTTTGTTTGTTGTTGTTTCTTGTAGTTTTGTTTTGTTTGTTGTTTTTTTTATTGTTTTTTTGTTTGTTGTTGTTTTGTTTGTTGTTGTTATGTTTGTTGTTGTTTTGTTTGTTGTTGTTTTGTTTGTTGTTGTTTGTTTTTTGTTGTTTTGTTTATTGTTGTTTTACTTGTAGTTGTTTTGTTTGTTGCTGGTTTGTTTGTTTGTTGTTGTTTTGTTTGTTATTGTTTTGTTTGTTATTCTTTTGTTTGTTGTTCTTTTGTTTGTTGCTCTTATGTTTGTTGTTCTTTTGTTTGTTGTTAATTTGTTTGCTGTTGTTTGTTTGTTGTTGTTTTGTTTGCGGTTGTTTTGTTTGTTGTTGTTTTGTCTGTTGTTGTTTTGTTTGTTGTTGTTTTGTTTGTTGTTGTTTTGTTTTTTGTTGTTTTGTTTGTAGTTGTTTTGTTTGTTGTTGTTTTGTTTGTTGTTGTTTTGTTTGTAGTTGTTTTTTTTGTTGCTGGTTTGTTTATTTGTTGTTATTTTGTTTGTTGTTGTTTTGTTTGTTGTTGTTGTTTGTTGTTGTTATTTGTTGTTGTTTTGTTTGTTGTTGTTTTGTTTGTTGTTGTTATGTTTGTTGTCTTTTTGTTTGTTGATGTTATGTTTATTGTTCTTTTGTTTGTTGTTGTTTTGTTAGTTGTTCTTTGTTCGTTATTATTGTGTTTGTTGTTGTTTTGTTTGTTGTTGTTTTGTTTGTTATTGTTTTGGTCGTTGTTGTTTTGTTTGTTATTGTTTTGCTTGTTGTTGTTCGTTGTTAATTTGTTTGTTATTATTTTGTTTGTTGTTTTTTTGTTTGTTGTTGTTTTGTTTAATGTTGTTTTGTTTGTTGTTGTTTTGTTTGTTGTTGTTTTGTGTGTTGTTGTTTTGTCTGTTATTGTTTTGTTGGTTATTGTTTTGTTTGTTGTTGTTTTGTTTGTTGTTGCTTTGTTTGTAGTTGTTTTGTTTGTTGCTGGTTTGTTTGTTTGTTGTTGTTTTGTTTGTTATTTTTTTGTTTGTTATTCTTTTGTTTATTGTTCTTTCGTTTGTTGTTGTTTTGTTTGTTGTTTATTGTTTTTTGTTGTTATTAGCTGTTGCTTGTTGTTTTTTGCTGTTGTTTGTTGTTGTTTGTTGTTGTTTGTTGTTGTTTGTTGTTGTTTGATGTTGTTTGTCGTTATTTGTTGTTGTGTCTTGTTGTTGTTTGCTGTTGTTTGTTATTGTTTGCTGTTGTTTGTTTTTGATCGTTGTTGTTTGTTGTTATTTTGTTTGTTGTTGTTTTGTTTGTTATTGTTTTGTTTGTTGTTCTTTTGTTTATTGTTCTTTAGTTTGATATTCTTTCGTTTGTTGTTCTTTTGTTTGTTGTTGTTTTGTTTGTTGTTGCTCTGTTTATTGTTGTTTTGTTTGTTGTTGGTTTGTTGGTTATTCTTCTGTTTGTTTTTCTTTGTTGTTTTGTTTGTTGTTGTTTGTTGTTGTTGTTTGTTGTTTGTTGTTGTTTGTTGTTGTTTGTTGTTATTTGCTATTGTTTGTTGTTGTTTGTTGTTGTTTGTTATTGTTTGTTGTTGTTTGTTGTTGTTTGATGTTGTTTGTTGTTAATTGTTGTTGTTTGTTGTTGTGTGTTGTTTTTTATTGTTGTTTGTTGATGTTTGTCGTTCTTTGTTGTTTATTGTTTTTTGTTGTTTTTTGTTATTATTATTTGTTGCTTGTTGTTGTTTGCTGTTGTTTGTTGTTGTTTGTTGTTGTTTGTTGTTGTTTGTTGTTGTTTGTTGTTGTTTGTTGTTGTTTGTCGTTATTTGTTGTTGTTTGTTGTTGTTGTTTGATGTTGTTTGTTATGGTTTGCTGTTCTTTGTTGTTGATTGTTGTTGTTTGTTGTTGTTTGTTGTTGTTTGTTGTTGTTTGTTGTTCATTGTTGTTGTTTGTTGTTGTTTTTTGTTGTTTGGTGCTGTTTGTTGTTGTTTATTGTTGTTTGTTGTTGTTTGTTGTTGTTTGTTAATGTTTGTTGTTATTTGTTGTTGTTTGTTGTTGTTTGTTGTTGTTTGTTGTTGTTTGTTGTTAATTGATGTTGTTTGTTGTTGTTTGTTATTGTTTCTTGTTGCTTGTTGTTGTTTGTTGTTGTATGTTGTTGTTTGCTGTTGTTTGTTGTTGTTTGTTGTTGTTTGATGTTGTTTGTTGTTGTTTGTTATTGTTTCTTGTTGCTTGTTGTTGTTTGTTGTTGTATGTTGTTGTTTGTTTTTGTTTTTTGTTTTTTGTTGTTTTTTGTTGTTTTTTGTTGTTTTATGTTGTTTGTTGTTGTTTGTTGTTGTTTGTTGTTGTTTGTTGTTGTTGAATGTTGTTTGGTGTTTTTGTTTGTTGTTGTTTGTTGTTGTTTGTTTTTGTTTGTTATTGTTTGTTGTTGTTTGTAATTGTTTGTTTTTGCTTGTTATTGTTTGTTGTTGTTTGTTTTTGTTTATTGTTGTTTGTTGTTGGTTGTTGTTGTTTGTTTTTGTTTTTTGTTGTTTTTTGTTTTTTGTTGTTGTTTGTTGTAGTTTGTTGTTGTTTGTTGTTGTTTGTCGTAGTTTTGTTTTGTTTGTTGTTTGTTTATTGTTGTTTTGTTTGTTTTTTTTTTGTTTGTTGTTGTTTTGTTTGTTGTTGTTATGTTTGTTGTTGTTTTGTTTGTTGTTGTTTTGTTTGTTGTTGTTTGTTTTTTGTTGTTTTGTTCATTGTTGTTTTGCTTGTAGTTGTCGTAGTTTTGTTTTGTTTGTTGTTTGTTTATTGTTGTTTTGTTTGTTTTTTTTTTGTTTGTTGTTGTTTTGTTTGTTGTTGTTATGTTTGTTGTTGTTTGTTTTTGTTTGTTTTTGTTTGCTGTTGTTTGTTTGTTGTTTGTTATTGTTTGTTGTTGTTTGTTATTGTTTGTTGTTTGTTTGTTGTTGTTTGTTTTTGTTTGTTGTTGTTTGTTTGTTGTTTTTTATTGTTTGTTGTTGTTTGTTGTTGTTTGTTGTTGTTTGTCGTTGTTTGTTGTTGTTTGTTTGTTGTTGTTTGTTGTTGTTTGTTGTTGTTCGTTTGTTGTTTGTTATTGTTTGTTGTTGTTTGTTGTTGTTTGTTGTTGTTTGTTATTGTTTGTTGTTGTTTGTTGTTGTTTGTTGTTGTTTGTTGTTGTTTGTTGTTGTCTGTTGTTGTTTGTTGTTGTTGGTTTGTTGTTGTTTGTTGGTGTTTGTTGTTGTTTGTTGCTGTTTGTTGTTGTTTGTTGTTGTTTGTTGTAGTTTTGTTTTGTTTGTTTTTTTGTTTGTTGTTGTTTTGTTTGTTGTTTGTTTTTGTTTGTTATTGTTTGTTGTTGTTGGTGTTTTTTGTTGATTGGTGTTGTTTGTTGTTCTTTGTTTTTTTTTGTTTTTGTTTTTTGTTGTTTGTTGTTTGTTGTTGGTTGTCGTTGTTTGTTGTTATTGTTTGGTGTTGTTTGTTGTTCTTTGTTTTTTGTTTTGTTTTTTGTTGTTTGTTGTTGTTTGTTGTTGGTTGTCGTTGTTTGTTATTGTTTGTTTTTGTTTTTTGTTGTTTTATGTTGTTTGGTGTTGTTTGTTGTTGTTTGCTGTTGTTTGTTGTTGTTTGGTGTTTGTTGTTGTTGTTTGTTGTTGTTTGATGTTGTTTGTTGTTGTTTGTTATTGTTTCTTGTTGGTTGTTGTTGTTTGTTGTTGTGTGTTGTTGTTTGTTGTTGTTTATTGTTGTTTGTTATTCTTTGTTTGTTCCTGTTTGTTATTCTTGTTTATTGTTGTTTGTTTTTGTTTTTTATTTTTATTTTGTTTTTTGTTGTTTTATGTTGTTTGTTGTTGTTTGTTGTTGTTCGTTGTTGTTTGTTGTTGTTTTTTGTTGTTGAATGTTGTTTGTTGTTGTTGTTTGAAAACCGGATAATCAGCCGAAATTCTGATATCAATTTGCCGCCTTGGAGCTGTGATTTGAGCCCGTTGGATTATTGTCTGTCGGAGCCGTCAATGATAAATATTACGCAAGCCTTCCGGAGACAATTGAGGCCTTGAAACAAGAAATCAAAGTTGCCATTAAAGAGATACAGGCCCAGATAATCGAAAATATACTGAAAAATTGGGTCGAGCGAATGGGGTACTCTAAGGCCAGCCGTGGCAGTCATTTAAAAGATGTTGTATTTCATTCTTAAATTTCAAGGTTCAATCCTTCTAATCAAACTGCAAATTTAAAAAAAATATACACTAGTTTTTCTTATTTACTTTTTCAAATGCAATTTTTAAATTTGCACCACATATATGGTCCATCCTATACTTAGCATAGTCATTATCCAAAATACAGACTTACGATGTTTTATTCAACTCCGATGAATAGCTGAATTCTTTTGCCCCTGCATGATGAATGACGACATAAGTATGTTCAGGATTCGATTAATCTTTTTGTTGACTTTTATTTTGATACCAGCATTTTTAATTTTAATGTCCAATTTCACCATAATGATAACACTTCATACTCTTCTTTTAGTTTTTTATTATTGTTATTTTTGTTGTCTTTGTGAACAATTTTGGTTTTGCTAGAATTTGTCTTCTTGCTTACAAACATTACACCATTGTTATTACTTGGATTTCTGTTACGATCATACCCTGATTCGTATTCTTCCACAATTTTATTTTTGAAATTTTTTGCGGCGGGCAATGTTATTTTTAAATTTAAAAGATGTTGTATTTCTTTGGGCGCAAAAGCTGGTCAAAATTCCAATAGGGCTAACTATTTTCACTCCTGTCGCGGTCTGCTAACTATTCCACAAATATAGAACGAATATCAGCAAACCAAGTATTTCGTCGCGAGTGGGACTCCCCCCATTGTGGACTTCCTATACCCTGCCATTTATCTTCCAAGTCCACTTTTCAACTAATTCAAGCTCCACAAAGTTTAAAAACTCTAACTAATCTAGCCTTTTAAAAGCAGACCAGCTTCGTTTAGAATACTGGTAACGCGTACTTAGATAAAAATTAAAAACGCCAAATAGCCTCATAGTCACAAACAAATGAGCGAAGACATCTAGCTGCAAAAAATGGTGTAAATGTATCATAATATTCTACAAACCAATTTAACATTATTACGTATATACATAATAATGCTGGCCTAAAAATATTGCATATACTCGTATTTCCTTATAAGATTACTATTAATGCAGATATTTATCTGTATTAACATATATGAAGAACTTTAAAAATATGGTTAATCTATATGAAAGGAAGAATTTTATCCTTTATAAAAGTACAAAAGAAAATATGACAATCTGATATAAGCCAACAATATTTTATTTAACATTTAAAAATCGTTTTAATAACTTGTGTTGAAAAAAGGACAAATTGGTACAACAAGGTTCACCACATACGAGCACTATGTACAATATATGGTTGAACGGACCTAAAGATCATAAGTGAAGATAATGATTCCTTGGTTCATATCATTATAAGAATCTACAACCCCTGAGATTGTCAGGCTTTTCATACAGATGCAAATATTAGGTTACTTCTTAATTTAAAAATTTTAACATTAATTTATTCTTTAAAACATTTGCGGAGCATGTTTCTTTTAATATATTAATAGCAGATATATCCATTTTCAATTTAATATTAAAAATATATTTAGGTATTTTCAACTTTATTTTCAATAAATAAGATACAAATAAAATATACAAATGTTTGGATATCATACAAATATTGCATGCACTCGAATATATTTATTATCTTTTCATAAACGCACATATTTAGCTATATTAAAGAATATAGAGCAAATTCAAAAAATTGCCTCATCTGAGTCAGACAAAATGCTAGTAAATAAAACTCGTTTAGAAATCATCTTAAAAAAAACAAGTGGAAATATAATCCTGAAAAGCTTATACCTTAATCTCAAATGAAAAACATTTTAAATTTAGAATAGAGCATTCCACAATTCAACAGTACCTCATATTTAAGAATGTACAACATCTTCTCTCGAGCAGTAAAAATATTATCTAGGCATCTTAATATATATATGCAAAGAATTTCACGAGTATGACATTCTGGCCTAATCTGGAAAGTCAAGAAAAATTTTTCCAATACTTATTAGCTCACAAATAAATCGTAATACATCAAACAATATTTTTAAGTATCTAGAAATGCTAAATCCTCTGAGATATTCGCTCTAACTAAAAAATCTTAACAACTTTCTATGCTAATGAAATTGGAGAAGAAAGGTCAACATACAAAAGAGTGTTCACGTTACTTTTACGCTTCGCCGACGACCATTCCGTTCCATACATAATAATGGCAATATTGTTCCACAAAATAATAATATAACTTACTAAGAACTGAATATTTATAAATGTTCGACACACATAAGACTGAAAATTATTAAACAAAATATACGCAATCGACAACTACAAAAACTTTGAGATAAACCGTCAAAAATAACAGTTGACAACAAATTACTTATATATAGTACATTAATAAGACCCATATGGATGTAGGAATTTACAATTACGACACCTATGAGCAAGCGGGAAAACCCACAATATCGTACATTCTACGATATTGTTTTATGGGAAAACGTCACTTGGAAGAAAACTCACGGGTATACGTGTACGCATCAAAATTCAACCCGCGTGTAGATTACTATTTTCAATTAAGTATAAAGTTGTTCATTATTAAAGTTTTGCTAGTGTTAAATCAATTATTTTATAAAAACTTTGATTCCTACAAATTGGGGGCTCAACCGGAAATATTTTCAAGGGAATTATAATATAAAGGAATTAACGACAAAAGCTCTGAAGGATTATTATTATATCAGGCTAAAACTATAAATGAATTAAAAGCAAAAATAGTAATTTGCCTGAAAATTAAAGCTAGTAAATTATGTACTTCAGATGCTGTAAAAGAAAATAAAAAATTATTTTTAAATGTAACCAGTTTAGACACAAATCTACGAACTGCAAGGAGTCAGCACAATTTAAAAAGAACATGAAACATGTAAATATAATCACTTCGTCCAAGAATTGCCAGCCAATAACAATTAATAATGTCAATACCTATGCATTAATTGATTCGGCCGCTGATATACAGATTATTCGAGAAGATGTACTTGCAACGTTACATGCCAAGAATATAAATCAATTGAGATGAATATATAGGATCAATTGAGACGATGGAAGCGTGTACGTTAACAACGACCATTGATCAGTTTAACTATTACATCAAATACTTTGTAGTAGGCAAGAAAGCTGTTTCAGTTCCGGTGATTCTTGGTAATGAGTTATTTCAAATAGCTCAGGTTAAATGCCATGGAAACCATGTATCAATAACTCCGCATCAGACTAACAACGAATATATTCCTAACAGAATACACAATGTACCTATAGAAATTAAAATTATTCTAAAAGACGAGCCCCGATTTACGACGTTCCCAGGAGATTAACTTCTCCACATAAATTGAAAATTAAAGCTCAAGTCGAATCATGGCTGAAGGATGGGACTATTGAAGTAAGCAACTCCAATTTTGCTAGCCCTGTCGTCCTGGTTAACAAAAAATACGGGTCAAAGCGACTGTGCATTGACTATCGACGTATTAATGAAAAGATTATCAAGGACTGATACCCGCTACCTATAATTGAAGAGCAGTTAGATCATTTACAGGTCGCAAAGTATTTCACGACATTGGACTTAGTGTCAGCATTTTTCCATGTACCAGTTCATCCTGATTCTATAAAATATACAAGTTTCGTGATTCGCAATGGGCAGTATCAATTTAAGTTTTGTCCATTTGGGTTATGTAAAAGCCCATCTGTGTTTTCTCGTTATATTCATAGTATATTAAAACCAATTATACGGAAGAAAATTATGATTGCATACATGGATGACTTGGTGCTACCTGCTGATTCTGAGCAAAAAGGTTTGGAAAATTTAAAGCAGGTACTGGAGGTGGCCAGGGATTACGGTCTACAAATTAAATGGAGAAAATGTGAAATATTAAAGAAAAGAATACAGTATTTGGGACACTCTATTGAAAATGCAGCTATACGTCCAGGCAAGGATAAAATTAAGGCAGTAAAGAATTTCCCAGTACCGACTTGGACTAAACAGGTTCAAAGTTTCTTAAGACTGGCTTCATATTTCAGAAAATTTATTCCGGATTTTTCAAGAAAAGCCAAACTTTTATCAGACTTATTAAAAAATGATATACCATTCGTATTTGAATTAAAGCAAGTGCAAGAATTTGAAGGATTGAAACAGGAATTGATAAAGAAACCAATGTTGAATTTGTGCCAGTTTGGAGCATACACAGAGCTACATAATGATGCCTCAAAAGATGGATTCGGTCTGGTCATGCTACAAAGAAATGAGGAAGATGGTCAACTTCACCCAGTGCAGTATATGAGCTCGAAAACAACACGGCAAGTACAAAATTATCACTCCTATAAGCTGGAGGCGCTGGCTATCGTAAAGGCATTTAAAAAATGGAGACCGTACTTGTTAGGACAAAAAGTTAAGGTAATCACCGATTGCAATGCATTTTCCTTAAGTATGAAAACGAAAGACATACCGTTACGTGTTGCACGATTGGCCATGTTTTTGCAAGAGTACGACTACAATATAGAACACCGATCAGAGAAAGGGATACGACATGTGGATGCACTCAGTAGGGTGGTTATGGTGATGGATTCGGGCCTGCCGTATCGTATAAAGCAAGCACAAGAAGAAGACGTATACCTGGAAGCAATTAAACTAATATTAAAAGATAATGAATATAATGATTATTTCTTAAAAGCGGATATAATCTATAAAATTTTTTATGGGAATGAATTGTTGGTCATCCCTAGTCAAATGGAAAACGCAATCATTAGGCAGGTCCATCAGCAAGGACATTTTGCGCTGAAAAAAACTGAAGACCTGCTTCTTAAAAAATACTTCATACACGATTATAGAAAAAAGATTGAAAGATCACGTTAATCATTTGGGTATATTAGAAGAAACACAAAAGCGATATAAACACATATTTGCTGTGACGGACGCTTTTACAAAATTCGTTTGGTTGTACCCAACCACTAGAGGTACCACAGGTCATGAGATCATTGACTGTTTAAAGAAACAAGCAACTGTGTTCGGAAATGCAACAAGGATAATCTCGGACAGAGGTACCGCTTTTACAAGCAACTTGTTTCGGGAGTATTGCGAATCAGAGGGCATCGAACATATTTTAATTACCACCGGAGTTCCTAGGGGAAATGGACAAAATGAACGAGTAAATAGAGTAATTGTTCCCATGTTAACAAAGCTTTCTATGGATAAATCGGCTAATTGGTATCGATACGTTGATGATGTACAATGGTACATCAATTAAACAATTTCAAGGAGTACAAAGATGACGCCATTTAAACTACTAACCGGTGTGGAAATGAGAGTTAGAGCAAATTCAGAATTATATAACATATCGAAAATTACCCAAGAAGAAATTGCAAGCGATTATGATAAACAAAGACAAGAAATACGAGGAATAGCTCAACAAAATATCTGTCAGGTACAAGAGGAGAACCGACGTACTTATAATAAGAGTTGCATGTTAGCCACGCTATCAAAAGGACACAGATGACTACCGAAAAATTATCTACCAAATTTATTGGACCATATGCGATTTCGCATGTTGGTAGAAGGAATTGCTATGTTGTATCCAAAGTCGGCGAACATGAAGGACCAAATAAAACCACTACGTCAGCAGATTACGTGAAATATTGGAGTGCGCCGTTTATTCGGGCCGAATGTAGGAATTTACAATGACGACACCTATGAGCAAGCGGAAAAACCCACAATATCTACGATATTATTTTATGGGAAAACGTCACTTGGAAGAAAACTCACGGGTGTACGTGTACGCATCAAAATTCAACCCGCGTGTAGATAAGTATTTTCAATTAAGAATAAAGTTCTTTATTGTTATAGTTTTGCTAGTGTTAAATCAATTATTTTATAAAACCTTTGGTTCCTACATGGATATATAAAATAAAAGTCTTAGAGTCAACTAGGCGTTCCAATTCCTAGCGAATCCAATCCCTCCAATTAAAAACACTCTGAATAATCATTAATACTCACTTTTATATGAGTAAGAGTATGATCCATCGCGACTTTTATATTCCTTTCATTCGTGAATTGTCTGCTACTCGTGACAAAAAATTCATAGTATACTGTGATCCTCTTGTAAGGAAATTATCCACATTTTCTCTCTCCAAAAATATATATAGGCAATGGCCACTAGATTTCTGAAGTATAAGAAATTAAACTTAGAGTAAATCGCATGATGTCTCTAGAAAATTATCAATGGGTATTTACTCCTCTCTTATGTATGAGACAACCGTTCCTCATATTTAGAAATTCTGATAGGGTCAACAAGGTGAAGAAAAAAGTAACAAAATCGATTTAAAATTTTATCATATAAATGTGCACTAAGTATCCTTATGATGTAGAATAACATAAATATGTGAAGTCGACATCCACACCAATTTGGATAAATGATAAAAAATCAATGGAAGTTCTAAGCATCTTTCGTAATTTTGTAGGTATTTAAATTATTTTAGTAAAATCTTATGGTATTTAAAATACAAAACCAAAATATTTTTTTAACTGCAAAATATTTACATCCACATCAAGAAAATAAAATCTTTTGAATACTCATGACCGGGCATTGTACATTTTTCTAATTTTTTTAAAAAAATTATTTCTTTAAACTAAAAGCGGAATTATTTTTCAATCATTTAATTTTGATATTCAGCTAACAATATAAAATTGAAACAAGCGGAATTTTAATTATTTATTAATAACATTGAAAAATGAAGAAGTAAATCTATCAACATTTATTTGTCTTTTTTTTTTTTTTATAGTTTCATTTATTTATTATTCAGTAATAGTGGTGGTGGTGTTCATATGAAACTTACAACTAAAGAACCACTGTAGATTTTTATTTTTCTTAACCTACTGATTCACGATGGAATACTCTAGGTTACTTAAGCTATTATATTATTACAAGGTTTTTCCTAAGTCTATTGAAATTTAAGTTTCTCTAATTATCTATTATATTTTTTTTAACATATACTACTAAAAATTTAAAAAAAACGTAGTCCATTTATTATTGTTTTGTATATTGTTACTTAGACTAAAAGAAAGAATTTACACCTAATTTACAACTACCCATACCCAATACTTATAACTAATCCATAACCCTAGTGATATTTTGGTTAACCTTCGTCGATCCACCAGCATCGCGTTTTTGTTTTCTTTTTGTCTCTTGTCGATATTTCTGTGTTATATTGTAGAGTATTTATGTTTCTGCTGTTTGCAATATTCCTTGGAATTTTTTTGTCTGATGCTCTGCGTTTGGTGTGAAATAAAATTGGGATCTTATTTGCGTCTTGGATATATGCGTGTTTATCCAAAAAGATGAAAGCTTCAGGGGGTATGAAACCTGTGTCCATGCTATATTGAATGTACTGATCACTGGGTATATTGCATGTCCTATTAAGCTATTGTTTTCAGCAAGTTGCGCTCTGTTAAAATGTTTCCTACAAAGAGAGATTATATGGTTATCTATCCTAATTATGTTTGCCCAATTGTAAATCGTTTTATTAGAGATATAGTGTTTGTAGTTTGTGTTTGGCTTTCGGTATTTTCCAAGGCATGCTCGAAGACATTTCCTTTCGTAAATTCTAAATTTCTCCATTAGTGACGCGCTTACGTTGTACCAAATTTGGCTACCGTAACATAGTATTGGTCTGATTATAACCTGATAAGCGATAATTTTGACTCTGGAAGAAATGAGTCTTGAATAAAACAGTTTGTTGGCGATCCTAAACGCTTTATTTGCTTTTTCAAGAGCTTTTTTAATGTGGTCGGTAAAGTTTAAGTTGTTTTTGAACCATATGCCTAAGTAACGAACACAGGACTTGTTATTGCAAGTTTCGCCATTATCTGCTCTAATGCAAAATTGCTTCCAATTTTGCCGAACCGAGGTATGACACGACTCAATTTTATTTCGAAATAATATCGACTCACACTTACTATAGTTAATTCTTAAGCGCCAAGAGTTAACGAAGTCCTGTGTGATTTTGAACATTTTTTGCAGCTTAGCTTGTATATTAGTTAGTTTGCGGTCAGCAGTGTACAATGTTATATCGTCTGCAAAAGCTAATGTAAATGTTTTACCTGGCAGGTTGTTCAGTTTCTTTAATAAGTCGTTTATGTAGATAATGAATAGCGTTGGTGATGTTACAGTTCCTTGTTGTAAACCATTGTTAATGCTGTATTTTTTGCTTTGTCCAGCTCCATTTATTTCAACTGTGAATGTTTTGTTGGAAATCATATTAGAAACTGTTTTTATTAAGCACGGTTGGAAGTTATTTTTTATCAGTTTAAAAATTAAAGCTTCAGTCCATACTGAGGTAAAAGCATCGGATAAATCGACTAATAGCGCCCCGACACATTCTTTATTATTTATGTACCAGCATATATCCGACATGAGTTTGTTAGCTGAATGAATTGTAGAGTGGCCCATTCTGAATCCAAATTGATTTTCTACTAAAATATTGTTGTTGTTTACTGAGTGTAAAATAGAGTCCTGTATGATTTTCTCAAAAATTTTACTGATGCTAGGCGTAAGACTGATGGGTCTGAAGTTGTTCGGGTCAGATGAATCTTTCCCCGGCTTTTTGATAGCTATTACTTTCGCTTCTTTCCAGCACGATGGAAAGTAATAATTGTTGAGAGCGTTGTTAAATATTGTGACGTAATCTATTATTTGGAACATAGCCTGTGTCTACTCCTGTATGCTCCAGATATTTTTTATGTAATTCTTTTTGAAACTTTCGCCAGTTTGTTCGTTTGAAATCAAGGCGATCTTTAATATGTTGCGTGTTGAGTATGTTATCGTTATCGGATTCGGTGCTTATGTTAAATAGTAATGCACGATGGTCGCTATCATAAGTAAGCGTTCTGAGTAGAGAGGTTGATCTATCGGCATCGAAGGTTACTCTATTGTCAGCTATGCAAATATCTAAGTAAGAGCCGCATCTGGGGTACGAAGCATTTTTGCTGTAGTATAGCCTAGGTTTATATTTTATGTTGTTATTTTGTAACCAAGTGTTTATAAAGTTTCCCCTGGTGTTGTTGCTTTTATTATTCCATGTTGTACATTTATTTGTCTAATATGTACAAAAAAGATCTCGTGAACGCTGTCCTTTTATACCAAAATGAATATTAAGAAGTATTTAAACAGATGGTAGGTTTCCCACAAGAAGATTTTAATGACTGATAATACAATAATCGTAAATTTTGGACTGTAGACAATCAATTTCATTTGCCTCAACAAAGATCTTCATCATTCGTGTATTTTTATAACATAACAACAAATAGCGTACAACATGGGTGTCGGTATGGTGACTGATAACATATGATCTTGTGTGTTGACTCTCATTGGTTCTTATTTAGTTATAATATTAACACACAGCATATATTCTATAATTCGCACTAATCTTTATCGTTTTGATACACATCGTTAATCATGTACTTCTCCTTTATTCGACCTATTTCAACATTCCGTTTTTCTTAAATCCGTAATGTTACTTCAATTTCGAAATTTACCAATTGAGCAGTTTATTTCGAAAGAGGCATGCCACTTTTTCAACAACAAAAATCATGTTAATGCTAACATTATTTAAAATTTAACGGTACTCTTCATTTAAAAAAATTATCAATCGATATCTTAAGAACTACTGAGATTTTCTTCGACAGAAAATTTGCTAATTAACGCGTTTATTTTGAAAGTGGCGTGAGTCGCTGTAGTCAGGAAATTAACTGTGGGGCTTAGATGAAAACTGATACAATTAATTTTTTTGTAAAAGGTAGATAAGTGTGTGGTTTAGTTTTAAATTAATTTCAGTATTTTTTAAAAAGCCATGATCATTGGATATATTTTTATAAGAGGGAAGAAATAGTGGCAATTTTATAAATTACATGATAATTAATTTTATATTATGTTATCAGTCATAGTGAATCAGGCTAAAAATCGTTATTTTTGTTATGGAAGTAGGTGGCTTTAAAATCACATTTTCATTTTATAGAAATATTTCCTATAATGCAAAAAAGCGGTAACCCGTGAAAATGACATGGGAATAATTTCTGAAAATGCATGAAGAAAACCAGAAAAATCCCTCATTATTGCTGTTAAAGAGAACATTCACCGCTTCTTTGCCTTCGTAAAATGTCACAATCGGATGATAATCTCCATAGAAAATATTAAAGGACAGATCTAAACATTAGGAAAAGGTATAGTCTCTATCTGTAAATATTTAAAATAAATGGTTAACGAGTAGATATACATACAAATCTTCAAACACGATTTTAATTTGCACTGTCATGAACCTTTCCAATATACAAATGAAAATTGTAATATTTTTAAATTAAAGATTGAAAGCATGTTAAACTGAATATGAAAAAAGGTAATTGAAGCTTGAATATGATTTATATTTGACATCGGCAGATATGGCTAGAAAATATTTAGAAGACGATTACAAAAAGGCAGAAAAAAATTCTGATGAATATTTTGCCTTTTCAATCATATTATAATAGGAATCTGTACGTGCTAAATTTGGGATTCCATAACTTTTATAATAACAATATTGACTTGTATCTTTGGGATGAAGCAATAGCATTAAGAGGTTCTCAAAGAGTTGGTATTTATTGTATTAAAAAATATCAGAATGTCACAACGGAAAAGCATATAATTCTTGATAAAATCGTAACAAAAAACCGGCAATGACTTGCATGAAAATTGTTCAGTCTTTAGAACAAGTTTCGAATTTTAGGCCATTCATACTTACCCAACTATCATGACCTTGGTGTATTGGAAGTAGCCTTAAGAAAAACAATATTTCATACACACCAAATGAATACTATCACCGTATAACGCAGAAAATCCTTCACAGTACTGAATATGGAACAAAAAGACTTTAATTCATCAAAATCCTTGGAAAAATCTGTTTCAAAAAGAAGAATAAATACATACCAAAACGGAATTATTTGGATAAAGATTCAATAAACAAGATTTTTCCAAATTTCCTATAAAATGTTTTATTAACTAGCTTCAGATAAAAAAGAAAAATTTCTAACTTTCGATTTATTACCAGTAGTAGTACCACACAGGTTCTGTCTTATTTTGCCGGATTTGGTGCATGTGCCAGAGTGTTACATCAAATTTTCTGCATTGGTGTGATCATTTTGTTGGATGGGATGACTTGCGTGGATTGATGTGAGCATTGACTTAGGTACGTAAGTGATATACATTGGTATGAGCATGTGGTTAGATACGCAAGTTGCATACGTAGAAATACGTAGCGAAAGTTTGCATACATATGTGTGAGCATGCATGTGTGTGTGTTTTTTTTATAATTGGAAGACAAAGTGTGAGTCTTTAACCCACTAAACCCTCCTTCTGTACCACATCACTGAAGCACTATCAGGATTTGCTTTGTGGTAGAGAGATTCATTATAATCACTACTCTGCTGTATTCCCCCTACGGCTTTCGTTCCCTCTCATCCAGACCTAGTATTTTTATAACCGTTGTCGGAAAGACATTGACAGCGTCCCAAGCAGTATAAGAAGCGTGATACTGTAACTGAACACACATTATTGGATATTACTTTGTATGCTCGTTTGATTCTACAATTGACTACTACTGAGCATACAGACGTAAGGGTTGTCAGATAGTAGATAATATAGAATCTACTGCTATTTAACTGGAATAGTACGTGAAATGGTACATCAATCATGTAATTTATCATATAAAGATAGTTGTACTAAGTTCAAATGATGCGTATTTTATAATAAAAGATGTAACATTAACTTTTGATGGAAGAATTAAAATATTACCGCTGGAATATCACTCACAAAAAAGTAAACGAATGGGAAATTAAATTCAGGTTTCGATTCCTTACAGAACTGGCTGCCGATTTGAAAGAAAAGAATTTAATAAAATCAACAGATCCTGTTAATTATAGGAATCGCGAATTTTGAATCGCGGGTTACGTATGATCGATTTTCGATTTTTTTTGTGGCGTTATGACAAGTTCGGCCATTTTGATTGTTCAGTAAATTTTTGACAGCTACTTTGCTTGCACGAGTTTTGGCTCGTCCTTGATTTTTGCCCATTCCAAAAGATGGATCGAAGAATCTGTTTCGGGAACAAAAAAAAGTCACAGGGGGCCAGATCTGGGGAATACATTATTCGTGTGCTGTTTTTGGCCAAAAATTCGCGCACAAGCAACGATGCGTGAGCAGGGGCGTTATCATGGTGCAAAAGCCAATTTTTTTGTTTTTCCAAAAATTTGGGCATTGCTAGCGGTTTGCTTCGCGCAACTTGCATATAACTTGCAGGTAATATTCCTTATTGACCGTTCTACCCTGTGGCAAGAACTCATGATGCACCACACCCCTACAATCAAAGAAAACTGTAAGCAAAACCTTCACTTTCGACCGAACTTGGCGCGCTTTTTTCGGTCTCGTGCGGCAGCTTGCATTGGGATAATTGAGCTTTGGTTTCAACGTCATAACCATAAACCCATGATTCGTCACCATTTACGATCCTCTGGAGTAAATTTGGGTCGTCGCGGCCAGAGTCGAAGCTCCTCAGCAATATTAATGCAATGCTGTTTTTGGTCAAAAATGGGCAAAAATCGAAGACGAGCCAAAACAAGTGCAAGCAGTCAAAAATTAACTGAACATTCAAAATGGCCGAACTTGTCGGCATAAGTGAGAGACAGGAGTATCAACATCACGCCATCCAAAAATCGAAAATCGAATAAACGTAACCCGAGGAAATTCAAAATTCGCGATATTTTTTGAAGAGACCTGCTATATGTATATTTTCTAATGGATATTTTCGGAAATAAGGTTGATCTTTATATCTAACTATCTTATAATTGGTTATGTAGCAACCTTTTCAATTTTCGATATAATTTTCCCTATTTTTATTAATTGAAAATGTATGAAAACTAAAAATGTTGTATCTCTTAAATTATTTAGTTCTCTAGGAGGCATTTTGATTGTAGTTTGGTATCGATTGTTATAATATCCTACTGCTTTCTGTATTTCTTGTTTCAATAGTATATCGTTTTGGATTGCTTCAATTTTCTCTGTTAAGACTGAGTGTTATCTTTCTATATCGGCATTACCGGTATGGCTATTAAGCTTTGTCCAATCTACTTCAATATTATTTTCTTGCAAACATTTTTTTAGTTGTTCTGATTTGAACTCATTATCCATTATAATTTTAGTTGGCTTGTCCAATACGGATATATATTTCTCAAGTATAGCAATTTCTATCATTTCTTAGAAATAAAAAATGACAGAAATCCTATCAAATCTCTCCTAAATGTAACAAAAACACAACTGCAAATTTAGTTATGGTAATTTAACAATAATGGTAATAAATGGCTGCTTTTTATAATTAAATATATCTAAATGTATAATTTCATTTTTGCAATTGTGTTTTTGTTACATTTAGGAGAGATTTGATAGGATTTCTGTCATTTTTTATTTCTTGTCATATCTTATTTATCGTTATTATTTATTATAAGTTTGATATATTGTTGTAATTAAGAATAATATGTTTTTTTCTTTAAGTGTTCTATATGTTTCCTGAATACCACTATACAGCAATTATTTTGTATAATATATTAATATTTGCTTATAATATTCTTCATTTTATATTTCTTGTATCATCTTAGTAGTTTTTATAAATATAATAATTTTATGTACATTATGGTAATCCCTATCACCTAACTCTGAATATATACCAATATATCTAAATTTTATACATACTTGTTCTAATACCGCTATTCATTGGATTGACTACTGTTGGTGCATTATCAGGCGGAGCTGCTACAATTGCAAAGGCTGTTAGTCAAGGAAGTAACGCAAAGAAGCAACTGAGGGAAAATAAATGCCATAGCGTAACTATTAAGACTATATCTATGCGAAAATGAATATATTTGAAACTCCATAGAAAAGGCATACATTTACATTTACCACCATCGCTACCCAATCGACCATTCAATGAATATTGAAAAAAATATCCAAGTAGAATTCTAAATTTTGGAGGGTTTTTATGCCAGATAATTTAACTGAAATATTACAATATGATAATTTTGGAAATTTATCTTGTTAAAATTATTAACTATTTAGGAAGTAATATAAAATATATTGTAGTTATAATGTACATCAAAAATATGATTCAGTTAACTGTGGGAACTTAAGTTTAGAATTTTTGATGTATTATATAAAAAGATGTAATTTCAAATTTAAAAGACGTTTTATTTTTTTTTAAATCCTTATTACATAAATTGTTTGCTTTCAATTGGTTGCTTTCATAACATATATTGCTTGGTTAAAAAATCTTTTTTTAGAGCACATACTCCTGTATGAATATAGCATCGACATATAGTCGTAAACATCACTGTCATATCGTCAATTTTGGGTATAGTATAAGCTAATTTGGTTTTCATGAGATGAGTTAATTTAGTTCAAATGATTTAGCATATGGTATTATGTTACCGGTAGATATCTCATAAATTCAGAACTTGCATGAAATAGCATAAATTCATATTACTTGGAGAATCAAACAATTTTTTTATTACTACACCAAAATGCAGACACTGCCTTAAGGCTATCCGCAAGTACAGCTTTCGGGCTTGGGTTAATTTTTTATGGAAACTCATTAAGTCTTTATCGGTCATTACGTAAAATTTTAATTTATATTTGTTTAATTAGGTTTGGTTAATTTATCTTCAATAAAATTAAGTTTGTATTTGATAATTTCATTTATTAATTTTTTCGTTGACCCACTAATATGAAAGATTATTTGGCGGCCGAGCAGGATGCTTTCATGTTAATATTATGAAATAAATAACAGTGAAAAGTGATTCTTTAAAATAATTGAAACTTTTTTGTGTTACCATTTTGTTTAAAATAATTAAAAATTGACAATGTAAACAATCGCTACAATAAGTTCCAATAATCAGGTATTAATTTTGTGGCAAGTAAAAGGGTGAAAATCGTTCAAAATTCAATCACAATTAACGATTAGGAAACGGGACCTGGAATTACCTTTATTATGGAAAAAAATGAGTTGCTAAGCAATTACGATGTTGAGGGAAAAGATCACGAGCGTATGTGTACATTGGTGTGAAAAAAATAAGCTATTTATAAAAATAAAAATGTAGTTTATTTAGTATATAAATAAAAAATAAATAAATAAAAAATATAAAAATTGAGAAAAATAATTACTTAAACATTAAATAATAATAATTTAATTATTAGAACAAATTTATTTTTAACACCGATTGTATCCTAAAGGATAGAAACTTATACAACTTATAAGTTACAAAAGAATTAATAATTTCTTAGTATTGTTAAATTTCATAGAAAGATAAATATTTAGTATTAATATTTAATATAATTGGTTTTGGTTTTTCAAAAACCAAATAAAACACCTTTGCAATCCCTTTTCATACGATATATTTTGAAGTGATTGATTTGATTTTGTATTTGTAAGAGTATCTTACTGTAAGTAGTATGGTTATTGGATATTATGTTAACAAAATGGCCCATAATAATTTAGTGTCTCTAAGTAGAATTATAACTTAAGTGCTAGTGTTAGTACATCCCAAGTGGATCATTATAATATTGACGATATAAGAACTGTTACAGATATAGTCAGAAATTCCAACTCCAATTCCAATCCCTCCTCTAGAGAAAGTTCCCTTAATTAGATTGGTATCCTTTTTAATATTGATGATGACAAAGGGTAATGTGATTTTTTGGCCAAACTAAAATATAAAATATTTAAATATTATTTATATTACAAGCACTTGACAAAATCTTATATAAAACTGTGAATAGTTCCGTGTGAATTATGAGAATGGGCTTCAAATTTCTTCGTGAGCAATATTCTAATTACAGTCTTTGGGTCAGTTTACTCGTAGGGTATTTCGTCCATCAATGTACATGTGTATCGATTCCATTTTTATTATGTACTAGTATTAGCCTTAACTTCTATAACTAGGTATAAGAAATTGTATAAATAATAACAATTTTTGAATAAAGAGATCAGTATTGATCGAAGCACATCGCATTTTATTTAGAATAGGCACGTAACGGTGCCTATTCTAAATAAAATGCGATGTGCTTCGATCAATACTGATCTCTTTATTCGCATTATATTTAGAATAGGCACGTAATTAAATATTCTTACTGAGATGACAAAGACTTCTCTGGCTTAATGCTCAACCTGAATCTAAGTTGAGTGGTGAAATCAAGTTACAAGGAAAATGGTAAGATTGATCATAACAATATAACTCCAAATTTCTACATGCCGATCCTGCAATCTACGGGCCTAAGACGAATGAAGGAGCGGCAAAGAATATACAATAATACGATTGAACAATGCTACAAGAGAACTTCACACAATATTGTAAAATAACGAAATCTACAAGCAGAAGCCATCAAAGATGCGAGTGCCTGACCGAGGCCCATAACAATAGAGAAGTATTGGAGCAAACAAAAACCACGGTAAGTAACTGCAGCATCTAAAGTCCCAAAAAAGGAAAAAAAGGAGTGGTAAAGCAGTCAAATATATAAAAAAAGCTTGCGAATCTACACATGTGTCAAAAAAGGGCAGAAGGAGAATGGTTACGGAGACTCAAACAGATAAATTGCTAGCACTGAAAAAAGTACCAATGTTTCTTATCCAAATAAGAAACATTGGGCTGAACGTACAAAATAAATAATCACCTACCAAGCAAGTTAACTCTCGCGTAGAAAATTTTGCAAATATAATCTCGCCGGTAATAATAGAATTAAATAAAATACAAATAAGTGACTTGGGAGAATCAAACTAATAGGAGAAATAACAATAATAACAATTATGATAATTCAAAGAGAGAAAATAGAACTTATAATATAAATCACAATGGGCTTAATAATAATAATACGTGTAGGTATAATAATAATTATAATAATAATAATAATAGACCTAAAAATAATTACAATAAACAATAATAATAATAAAAATAAGTTTAACAGTAATCGCGTTAATACGCAAAGAAATTTATACTAAGAACAGAGTTCCGCGAAAAAGCAAAATATGTTCTTCAAAATAAAACGGGAAATACTAAAACATTAGGTACCTATACTTATAGAAAACTGAAGGATATCCATAACAGCAAATATTAACATTTTTAAGAACTAAGGTGTTATTCTAAACTTGTGGAAACAATTAAAGTATCATTTAATATTCCAAACCAATTTCATTCATACAGTACTTTATTAATCAGACGCTGGACTGTTGCTGGATCATTTTTTTTTTTTTTTCATTCCAGCGTCTGATTAATAAATATTCATAAGAACCCCCTGGTATTACAAAAACATATTTCGCGTGCCGACTAAAACCCGGTGTACATTAAAAACTATAGATTTCCTCATACACATATTGAGAAAATCTATAATCAAGGACAACCATTAATAAGGGATGATATAGAAACAGAAAGAAACCACAGGAAAACAGAAAAAATAGATTAGTTTTCAATCACAGACAGCTAAAGAAGAAAATTGTCAATGACAAATACCTATTAAATCGACTGGATGATGTGCTAGATAAGCTTGGAGAGGCAACATTTTTCTGCACTCTTAATATGACAAGTTCTTGTCACCAAATTTAGGTCAAAAAGGCATCGAGGCCACTGATAGCATATTCGACCAACAGGGGTCATTGTCAATTTATAATATTACCCTTTGGTTTGAAGTATTCAAAAACAGCTTTCAGCGTATAATATCCACAGCATTAGCGGGCTTAGACTCATGTGTATTTGTATATAGCGATGACATAATAGTTTTCGGTTCAGACTTATGCGACCATTACGAAAACATGGGAAGGATATTTAAAAGTCTAAAATATTAAGAATTATGTTATAAAAAATTATCCTATACCTAAAAACGCTGACGAAATGAAGAGGTAAAGACCGCGATTAGTCCATCCGTCGCCGATTACAGCAATTGGGATCATGTTACTTCACTATGTGGATGATTTTACGTAAGGATCTTGGTCTGAAAGCGTATAAAATACAGCTCGTGCAAGAACTGAAGCCGAACGACCTGCCAACGCATCGAATTTTTGGTGAGTGGGCCTTCGAACAACTTGAGCAAAATCCGTTCTTTTACAAAAAATTGAATTTAGCAAGAAAGCTCATTTCTGGTTGAATGGGTATGTGAATAAGCAAAATTGTCACACTAGATCTGATGAACAACCACAGACAAAACACGAACTGCCATTGCTCCCAGAAAAATAGACTATTTGATATGGTTCACGGGCCGGTATATAAACTCATATTCTACACTAGCAGACAAAATATTAGTGAGTTGTAAAAATATCACTCACTAAGTATTAGTGAGGTATAAATAATATTCAAATATTTGAGCGTTACACAACTTAAAAGAATATTCAACGATACGCCTACCAAAATGCTATCAAAATTAAAAATGTCATCGTTACGGGTAATAATGTAGGTACAAATTGACGACAAAAATAATAGATAAAAATGAAAAGATAAAGATTATAGAAAGATACCATTGCACTCCATATGGAGGATATAATGACATCACATTTAAAAAAACATGACTAAAATGGTAAAGCAATATGTTGCCGATTGCGAATCATATTCAGTAAATAAAATAATCAGCCACATAAAGGAAACAATGGTGATAAAAAAATACACCCAACAACAGCTTCGACATAGTGTTAATAGTTACTGTGAGACCGCTAAAACTTTTAAGATGGTACAGATACATCCTAACCATAATATGTGAACTAACTAAGTATGTAGAGACGTTCCCTACGCTCTTACAATCGCAAGGACCATAGTGGAAAAATACATACTAAGTTATGGATGTTTAAGGATATTTAAAACGGATAAGGGAACGGAATACAACAATTACCTATTTAGCAACCTATGCGAAACGCTAAAGATTGAAACCAAATATCCACACCATTTCACCACAGAAAGTTAGGTTTTATTGAACGAACCCATAGAACTTTAAATAAATTCCTATTGTCATTTGCCAAATAATATCCTTTCATCTTTATTAACATAGATTACTATATGAAAGAACTTCAACTTCAACTTAAGCGGGAGTTTGTAATAGAAGCAGAAAATCTGATTAAAGCAAAAAATATTCAGAAGAAACATGCGGATAAAACAAAGACTCCAGCTAAGCTAAAAATAAATGGCCTGAGTTACCTTAAACGAAACAATCCAAAAAAGAATGAAAGTCTATACGAGGGGTATTTTCAAATAATAAAAAGAGAAAGTGTAAACTCAGTTATCAAAATTGTTAAAAACCTCAACACTAGACACAATAACAATTTTAAAATAGAAACGTAGCCCATTACAAAAAAATATATTATACACATAAATAACATACAACAATATGTTAAAAAATAAAAATCCATTAAGAAACAAATAAATTGTTAAATAGACAGATAAGTAAAAATTAAGAAACATTTGTAATAACTATGTAAATAAAATATTTTTTTTATAAATAAATAATAATAATAATATATCTTAAGTATAAGATCACACTTAAGCAACTAAATATTAGTGACATATCCATAAAGACGATGCAAACTCATAATCAAATTATAAATAAATGACAATTACAATGTATCTTAATATTATAAGTTTAAACATAAGTTACTATATGTTATATAAACAAAGAAGAAAATAATGTAAATAAGAAAAATAACATTTACTTATAATAATACAAAAATATAATGAATTATGAATAACAAATGCAATTAAATAAAACGTAAACATTAAGAATATTATTGTGTACAAAAAATGGACATCGCGAGTAATGAACCTATCAAACATATATAATATAATGCTAAAAATAATTTCTTTCTAATTAAAACAAAATTAATTTCTTTCTTTATACCGGTGGGATGTAGCAATAACAGACCATTAAATAAATGCATATGGTAGTAATAACTCATTGGCTATACATATGGTCAATGAATGAGTTATTACTGCATCAAATTGAATATTAAACCGAGGGAATCTAATTTCAGATATTTTTTAATTTTCTTAATTCTTTTATCGCTCTAAATATTTTACATGCTGCTATAATGCCATAGATTACCAGTAAGAATTGCTCTAATGTCAAATAATTTGTTTTCGTATTTAAAAATTATTTATATTTCAAACACTTCATAAATTCTCATATGAAATTGTGAATCATTCCGTATGTATTATGAGAATGTGCTTCAAATTTCTATGTGAGAAATATTCTAAGCACATTCTTTAGTTCAGATTACTCATAGGCTATTTCGTTCACCAATGCACAAGTGATCTAGTGACCTAGAAAAGTCCGTGAACGAATATAATTTCACTATCCATTGCGCGAAAAAAACGAGTCGAACTTTTTGATGGTAGAAACTCCAAAGTTAGCTTTACCGATTTATATTCTAATAGCAATCCAAGAAAACTTTGGGAAACATTCCAATTAAAAGAAACAACATTGTACACAAAATATTTTTTGGCAAAATAATAAAAAATAAAAGTAAAGTTTTTGGAACTGTTACAGACTACAATACTTTTAATTATTTGTCAATTTGCAATGAAAGTAAATATATCAACTTAGAAAACTCTACTTGAATTCGAAACCTATTAAAAAGTCTAAATGCATCATGCAACAATATCAATAATCAACATATTCCAAGCATTGAAGAAATATCCGAAGAAATAATACTACTGTATCAATTCAATAACGACATTAAGATTGAGAACATTTAATATTATGGAATCTTCTTAATTAAATTTCATAATGTCACCATTATGGTTAGAGAGGTGATGTTTCAATCGAAAGAAGTTTCAACACATCATATCTTGCCTGTTATCGTGTAACCGACCACCGACGACACAGTAAAATCAAGTATTTTCAATAGAACTGAAGAACGAAATCCAAATTAACAACACCAATCAAATGGATAAGCTCAAATGGACATTTCTACTCAGCAAACAGCCAGTTACTGCGTTGGAGCAATAATCCTGATCGTTCTCGTCACCATAGAGATAAAAAACTTCATAAATAGTTATAGGCTCGGAATCAGTCAAACATCAAACAAACAGAAACAAAAGTATCTACGGCTCTACCAAAAATCAGAAAAAACCCCATGTAATCCCAGTACTAGTTAATCCATTAGCACGGAAGAATTTTTACGACAACTGATCAAATGAAAACATTTGATTTTAAAGAAGGGAAGAGTTAATTTGGTTACCAGGATTTAGCATACTGCATTATGTTAAGGGTAAATGTCTCATAAATTCAGCACTTGTATGAAATATCAGGGATTCATATTTCTTGGAGAATGGAACAATATTCTGATTTTTATACCAAAACGCTGAGACTGCGGTAAGGCTATCCACAAGTAGAATTTTCGACCTTGGATTCATTTTTTATGTAAACTTATTCAGTCTTTATTTGTTATTAAGTACAGTTTTAATTTAAGTTTGATTAATTAATTTATCTTAAATCAAATTAAATGTGGATTTGTTTATTTCATTTACAATATTATTTTTTTGTTGACACATTAATGTTAAAGATTAACATATATTCACCAGATATATTTCGAATTTCACATTTCAAATCATAACAAAGCTGTTGAAACCATTTCATTTTTCAGTTCCTTAGACATAATCAATTTGGCCACTTAAAATAAAAACAAGCATTTTTCTAATGCCATTCCAGCCGGCGGTGATTCCATTCCACTGGAGTCCATGATGATTAATGTTTAACCAATGCGACTACGCAGAAACGTTGACTTGTTATGGTAGTTAAAATGATCGATTCCACCTTTTCGCCTACCTGATATCATAATAGAGTTCAATTCTGTTCCGACCAATTTGAAGAGTAACGGTCGAATTATGGAGTATAACACATTAAGACAGTACTGTATGCCCGTCAGACCAATGCCACAGAACGAGTGCATCGCTCAATATTGGCGGGCATTCGAGCTTATATCCAAGACAACCACAGATTATTGGATAATCGTTTAAGTGATATAGCGTGTACCTTACGCAACTCCATTCATTAGATAACCGATTACGCTATGTATTTGGAACAGAAATGATTACACACGCCTCGATGTACAAACTGCGACGTAAACGGGATGACTTTAAAGGATGATACATATCACAATTATAAGACAAATTAAAAATGATCCATTTCCAAATGAGCAGCCCAATTACACAAGACTCCGAGCAAGCGGAAAATACTTACAATTTAAGGGTAAAGGCAGTTCGCTTTCATGTCGAATAGGAAGTATACCGTCGTGACTTCCAACAAAGTAGTTTCACTAAACAATTGCAGAGGTACACAGGTATTTCCACCAAGTGCAGAAATGGTTTCGGTGGAAGTACCCGTGTTGTCATGGGGAAGCTTATCGATGGCATTGATGATTTAGTCATTACCAAAGCGGTGGCTCACAAAGCAGCAAGGCAATCCATGGGATCTTCATAGAAGATTCCATGATCCGATGACGCTTCGTTGAATCAATGATGAAACCGAAAAATAATCATATATAGATACGATAATACACGTACATACAAGGAAAAAAATGCAGCAGGCGTAATAACGCTATCGTGCGATATGACGGACATTCATTGAGTATTGAGCCGTCGTTCTATTCAGACAAGTTTTTTAAGTTCGCTGTAGTGCAATCAACTATTTTGTTTTACCGAGTTAAAAAAAAATTAAATCACTAATAATATTGGAATAAATAAGTTAGTAAGCTTAACAAAGACAACAGCAAATAAAAACCAAACTGAAAAATGCACAAACAAAAAAAAATTTCTATTTTATTTTATATCCAATTAATTACTTACATAGAAATAACGGGGGTATACGCTTAAATACGCTTTTTGGTCATAGATGGCGTGAGTGAGCGTATTCAGCTACCATGGTCACGCCATACTTTTCTTATAAGTTTGACATCTGTCAACATTAATCAGTGCACATTTTCAGCAATTTCGTACAACAACATACATTTTTCCTTTGTTATTAATGTCTAGTTTTGTGCCAGAAAAAAAGCATATTTGAAAAAAATATGCTTCAATTTGAAAAAAAAGGCTGCCGAATCGCATCGACAGTGCTTTATCGGAAACAACGTGTCGAGATTGGTTTCGTCGGTTCAAAGACGACAATTTTGACTTCTTGGACAAGAAGCTTAAAACTCAGCCTAGGAAGGTTGAAGAGCATCAATTGCAGGTTCTTTCGGTTGAAGACGATACCCAATCGTAAAAAATGCTCGCGGAGCAATTGGGTGTTACTCAACCAGCCATTTCCATACGTCTGCGTGCCATGGGGAAAATTGAAAGGATCAGAAAATGCGTGCCGTATGAATTGAACGATAGGCAGATGGAGCGACGCTAAAACACACGCAAAATCTTGCTTGCCAGACAAAAAAGAAAGTCGTTCCTGCATCGGATTGTGACGGGCGATGAAAAGTGGATACATTTCGAGAATACTGAATGCAAGAAATCGTGGGTTGATCCCGGCCAACCATCAACATCTTCCCCGATACTGTGCGTTTGGTGGGTTCAGCAGGGTATCGTCTACTATGAGATGTTGAAACCTTGTGAAACTGTCATGCTCACCGCTACCACCAACAACTGATCAAATTGCGCCATGGTCTGCGTGAAAAAAGGACTGATTATCAACAAAGACATGACAAGATGATTTTCCTCCACGACAACGCACCATCGCGCACGTCAAAAATGATCCGAAACTACTTGGAGACACTCAACTGGGAGGTGCTACTCTGCCCCACTTATTCACCAAAACTGGCTCTTTCCTACCACCACCTGTTGTCGTCTATAGGCCACGCGCTCGCTGAGCAGGACTTCGATTCTTACGAAGGCGTCCGAAAATGGCTTGATAAGTGGTTTGCCTCGAAAGAGATGGATTTTTTTTGGCGTGGCACATATTGCCCGAGAGATGGGAAAAATGTGTAGCTAGTGAGGGCAAATACTTTGAATAAATTTGTTTTTGCTTTCTGTAAAAAAAATGGTTTTTTGGACTAAAAAACAGGGGATTTAAGCTTATACACCTGGTATATATAATATGAAAATTATGAAATATACTAATAGGATGTAAATAATAAATGTACAGCTATAACTACACAATTCAAATGTATAAGAAAAAAATAATATACAATAAATAAATATGGTAAAATAAAAATTTAAATTATAATATATATAATATAAAATGAAATGTGAGGCCAACTAATTATTTTGCTTCTCTTCCTTCTCTTCTTCCTTTTTCTTCTTCTTCCTCCCTCTTTTATGTTTTTTTTGGTACAAAAATAATTAGTTGGCCTCACATTTCCTTATTACGATTATGTAGCTATAATAAGATTTATTTTTCTCTGTTGCATATGGTTCTTAGGTGCTTGACTATATTTGACAAACATTACTTTATTTTCCCAAACATTTTGTTTATTTTGTTTGGTTCTATTATTTTTTTAATTTATTAAATTTTCCTTCAAAATTACAATTTTGCCTTTGAAAACCATATTGTATTAAAATATATAACTGTCCATTTAATTATAATGTAATGTTAAAATCAAATCTATAGACAAATATTTGTTTGTTTTTATTTAAAGAATTGCAAATTTAAAAAAATCGATCATAAAAGGGCCACTCCAAATTTATTTGGCCGCGGAGTGCCATAGGGCGGATTTAGCAATAGGCCAGGGAGAGAAGGGCTATCTAAGTCTCTCCAGAGATATCGATGGTCGGATTCACCCCATTTTATTTTTCTTTGGTATTTCGGCTCTTCCTATTTTTATGGGTGTCTCCATTTACCCCTATATGTTCCGGCATAATTTTTTCTGATTATGACCTACCAATATGATATTGAGGTTTGCCAAAATGGACAACCAAAGTTTTCAAAATTATTAAAGTTACAATCACTGTTCACTTTGCCCTGTTTATATGTAATCTCGAAGTCATAGTCCATAAGATCTCATTAAATTCGAGTTAGCTTTGATGAAGTATTTTTGTAGCTAAATAAGCTTACTAATTGGCGATGATCGGCTATTATTTCGAACCGTTTGCCATACAGGTATAACCTGAAATAGGTTATCCCGCAATGGATACCTATCTGTTCTTTTCTAATAATTGTTAAGCTCATATTTATTTAAAGTTCTGTTAGAGTATACTATTTGCTTGTCGTTAATAATTTCTCCCTGTAACAGAGTAGCTTTGAGGGCATAATCTGAGGCACCTATTTTAATTATAAATTATTTGGTTTATTTAATTTATATTTTCTTAATTTGTTGAATGATAAAGTGCATTTCTGTGTACAGGCAACAGTACATTATTTTTCGTCAGTTGGCTCAGGAGTCTCGGTATTTCTGCAATTTGCGTTACAAAGTGTATTTAATAATTACAGAATTCTACATACCTTTTCATATCATCAGAACTTTTTGTTACGGAAAAATTAATTAAGTGTTCTATATAAGACTTCCGCTTTTAGAAAACTGCATTTTGCAGGATATTATTTGAGATTGTAATACGAGATTTTCGATATGGTTACATAAGTCTAAATCAAAGACTATAATATCGTCGATGTATTATATATGAACACACTTGATTGCTTGCATTGTCAGCTATTTGTAGGAATCTTTAGACCAAAAAGTAACCTTTTGTATTGGTAATAACCCCTATTGCTCAAGAACTCAGTTAGTAGTCTCGACATTTTGTCAAATATAATTTGGTAGCAAGAACTGGTCATGCCGAGAGTGCAGAAGTATTATGGCCCACCTAGTTTATCTAGGAAGTGGTCAAAGCGTATAAATGGAAAATTGTCGTAATATATTTTCGTCTTTAGTTGTCTATAATCGACAAACAATATCCACTTTTTCTATTTTTTCACTGCATATAAATTTTCCATCGTGAATGTTTGGTTCGATGGTTGCCCAAGAATGATATCTGCTTAGTCTGTCGAGCACTGCTTAGTCTGTCGATGGTTGCCTCAGAATAGTATCTATCCTGTGCGTCGAACGGCAACTCGTATACGTGATTGTCACCCACATACAGGTAAATTTTCCATCGTGAATGTTTGGTTCGATGGTTGCCCAAGAATGATATCTGCTTAGTCTGTCGAGCACCAAAGAATATGTGGGATTATGAACGGCATACAGGTACAGTACAGGGGCACTGTAATATCCGTCAACAGAGCAAACAACCAACGACAATACGACACAGCCTCCAAATACACCTGTATATACGAACAACTCGTATTTTACCAAAGAAGTGAACATAATATTACGTCAACCTGGGTGAGACCTCCTACTTTGGTGGCTAATCCTCTTACGTTCCATTTTAACCATCCTAGATAAAACGTTAGCCTCTGACGTATTCAACTAATTCGCAACCATATTTATTAGTACTGCATTTCCCACCTGAGAGAACAACTTTACACCCACATATGCCAGTTTTATCCTCTGTATGGATATATGCCGACTCTAAATATCCGGAATATCAAAACCATCAAAGCAAATTCGGATCTCACAGTACCTCAGACTACCAGATAAGAAGATCCGTCAGTCCGACGAAGAGATGGAGAATTCAATATGATGGCAATAACTCCAAACTCAACATAGAAAAATTTATCTTTATGGTGTAAGTACTCACCAATAATTCATTAGATAGTAATTTCGAAGAAATGCTACTTAATGAACAATTGGTATTGGGTGTTGCTGAGAAACAATCCTTCACCAACCTGAAAGTATGTAAAATATTTTCAGGATGGATTCGGGAGATCAGCTTTTCTATATAGACTTCAGGAGACAACTGCTAATCCGAATACAAGAACCAGACAAAAATTATCCACATATTTCATAACCGCTTACAATGCCCGATACCTGAATCTGAATTTAATTAAAACAACGTCAATAATATACAAAAGAACAAACCCATGCGAGAATCCGATTCATGCGCAACACCTACAATACAATAGTCCAAGACTGGACGAAATGGCGTGAATAGATGAAGAATATACCGAGTCTTAAGCCTCATTACCATAATTGCCTTTCGGAAAACCGAGAGAAGATCAACACGTCCATGTACAATCAATACACAGAACTCGAAAAACAAGACAAGACACAACTTCGGACAGACCAGACACAACGACCATAAGAATACGAATCTATGATCGTGTCCCCATTTACCACCATCTCAATCCCAATAGTGTTGCTATCACACAACCAGTCTGAGCAGACGCTAACAGCCATCCACCTTAAGCAATATGAGTAATCCAGATGACGTGTCACTTAGCCCCGGAAACGACAACCCAAATGTAACTCACATAGAAACCTCGCATACCCAGTCGCGCTGCTAGGAGAATGCAATTTTTCTGGAGATCCATAAAACTTACCAGAAGACTGTTAGCCACCGTTATCACAGTCGCACTATGAGATAGGAGGCCTTCTGCCACCATACACCTGTTGGGTCATGACCTCAATTATCTATTAAATAGCGGATCTAGTGTTAATATTCTAGTTAATGGAGCTGAAACAATTTAGATGATGGTTCAAAGTTATTAAAGAGATCATCCGCAGGCATAGATGCCGCAAATGGTATATCGCAGAGGATACTGGGTAGTGTAAGCATACCAGTAATGTACAGAGAGATCCCTAAGCCTTCGACATTATACATAGTTCCGAGGCTGAGGCAAGAACTATATATGGAATAGATTTTTATGGGACAGATCACCTCGTACAAATTGACGGGTGACAAGAGGGAAGCAACACAACATACTTTAACAGTGAAATAGGAATTAAGACTTGAATCAATCAATGTTTTTTTGCTTATCTCCTTCCACATATAAAAGTGTCATATGTTACGTTCAGCGCCCAGAGAGCAGCCATTCCAATAAAGCGAAATAGAAAGATGTGTGTTTGTTAGGGAAAAGTGTGGAGCCTTGAAATGGAACCATTCATCTCCCCCTGAAGATACATTTTGCATCGTGAATGTTTGGCTCGATGGTTGCCTCAGAATAGTATCTATCCTGTGCGTTGAACGGCAACTCGTATACGTGATTGTCACCCACATACAGGTACAGTGCAGACGCACTCTAATTTTTGTGAAGGGAGCAAACAACCAACACCAAAATAACAGCCTACAAATGCGAATGCGCCGGATTTCACCCCTAAAGTGGACCTAACATTTCGACCACCTCCTACCTTCGTACCTGATCCCCAACGGCTCGTTTCAACCATCCCAGATAAAATATTTGCCACAATATGTCAATAGAAAAAATTATTTTAAAATTTATTTAGGAACGAATATCATAATTACTATGATTGAATGTAAAGTATATATAATTTGGTTTTAATTTTATTGCTTTGCTTAAATAAGTTAAAGTTTCTTTACTTTTCTTTTTATTATCTTCTATCTTCTTTCTTTTCTCCTCTCTTTCTTATGTAATTTAATTATCTGTGGTGATCTAAATGCTCGCATGTCTATATAATTATTCAGAATAAATATGTTAAAATAAACAATTTTCAGTTACACAAAATGATACAATAAAGACTTGTTCAGATTTAAAAATAAAAAAGTATTTAAAATTGAAATAACTCATAATAAAAATTTTACGGTTACCAATAAATGGTAAATTCAATAATCTTTGAGAATTGAAATAATGAGACAATAAATTTTTAACCGTTGGTAATAAACAAGAAACTGCCTAGTTATTTCAAATTGGAAAAAAAATGAGAATTTTAAATAATTTGTCATATAAAACTTTAACTTTTATAAAAACCAAACTTATTATATTTTATTTAAGGTCCCTTCTTCTATAGTCCTCGGTCTGAAAACTCTTATTCCTTGAGTCAGCGGTTTTGTTAAAGATGCATAATAAGGATGCATAACAAAACGATCCCCGATGTGGAGCCAAGTTACGCTGGACCGAATTATGCCCTTTAGTCTTGAGAATGTGAGAGTTGGCTCTGCGCTAGCTACTCCACTAAGCTATAGCGGAACAGCTTCGTTCATCCTCATACATATCAAAACTACTCAACACAGCTCTTGTGTAATTGTTTTTTCAACTCGGCTTCTAGAATGACTCAACCTCGAGAATTCGGAAGATTGGATAATAGCTAATTTACGACTCGGTTGAATATTCTAAAATTCGAGCTCAATAATCCTTTTTTCCTTCAGTACAGCCTCGAGAATTCATGGATCTAGCTTATAGCTAGTCGCCCTACTCGGTTGACACAGAATTTTCTATTAAATACTTTTACACTACCTCACACATTTTTGATTGAAGTTGACCACAACGCGACGATGATTTCTTCAAGCACAGATGATGTTGTGGATGAGGGTAATTTTGAATATGAATTTATAAAAATATTTTTTTTCTGTAATTAGATTATTAAATTATAATAATTTTAATTAATTATCCAAAACAATTTTAACATCGTTTCTTTAAACTTTTAGCAAGTTTGATCACTAGGTAATCCAAAAATTGGGGATCGGCAAATTTAAATTTTTTCTTTCGAAATTTAATGATTTATTTGTTGTTTTTTTTTAGGAGCATAGAATATATTTAAGACGCCATAAGTGACCATGGCTAAGTATTTCATTTAATTTAATTTTTTTTCTCTTTGTTTTTAAAAATTGTCCAATATTCATACGGTAATAATGTTTTTAGATTTTGCATTTTCCTTTTGAAAAAAACCGGGCAAATGCGGTTTCTTTTCATGTCGGGCAAAAAGTTTATCGCCGCAGCATTCAACAAAGTAGTTTCACTAAACCATTTAGTGGGAAACTAGCTCACAAATTTTTAAAATGTAGAATCAGAGCAACAGCCATGTCCGAGCTAAAAGACATGATCGAATCCACTGGGAGTGTACGACGGTAAAGACATCCGACAATGAAATGTGGCATAAGAAAATCATCAATTTGAGAAGAATTGAATGAAGAGTATTTGCTGAATAATAGAATGGTAACAGTAACTCAGCATTCTTTTCCGTTATACGTTCGATGAAGCGAGGAGCTAGCTGCTGAGGCTACCGTTTTTCAGGTCTTCCCAACTCAGTATACCGTTGTAAGTACCTGTGTTGTTATGGTAGCCTCGTCGATAGTATTTATGATATGTTCGTTGCCTAAAAAACCGAATTTTCGGTCAGTTTTGCATCTGGTAACACAACTACGCACGATCGTACGGACTAACGAAAAATGCAATGGCATGATGCTAAGTTTACGCGAGGTAGACTGGGGAATTCGCCGTTGGCATGTGAGGATTAAAAGTACTGTTTTGGCGTAAAATTGGTGTAGGTTTGGTAAATTCAAATAATTTAACTTTTTAAAATAGTAGAATAAGAAATCCCACGCATGTGTTTGGAATTTAAATGTGAATATGTGAATATGCCAAATCAAATATAAGTTTTTTTTGTAATTCAATAATGATTTTTACACTATGGGAATGTGATATTTTTTAAGAGATAGACTACCTATTATAAATAAAGACAGAATTTCTTTTCTTATTGCTTCCAAATAAATTATAAGAACTTTTACATTAAAAAGGTGTTCCTGTCCATCTTATTACGTTTTTTGGGACGAACTTTCCGTTTATCTCATTATTTGTCTATAAATTTGGTATATAAATAAAGTAAATTCAATAAAACCACATTTTGATGATCCAATTTACGAATTTTGCCGGATATTTGAAAATACCCGATGAGTGCAACAGTTCAATCAATACAACAACAACAGTAGTTGCTACAGCAACAACCACCGCATCAGCAATTGCAACAATCTCAACAATTACTGCAACAACAATTACCACAACACCAGCCGCCTCTTACACCATATTTATTACAAGCGCCGCCGTAATCACGGCAGCAGCCACAGGAACGAAATCCGAAGCGCAGGAACAACGGCAGAAACAGTTACAACCACAACCGCAACTCCTTCAACCGTTATAACAGAAGCAGCAGTATCAACATCATCAGCTACAGTTATATGTTTTTATTTAACGTGACCTAGTTGTCTGCAACGTAAGACTAGAGTCGCCTACGACAATAGGGATCGAGTAACGCTCACTCAACATACTGCCATTACTGGTAGCTAACAGATAGAATCAGTTACAAGCTGACTCTCTACCTGTAGGTGGCGAGGTTTATCTAAACCTCTGCTGTCATTAGCAGTGACAGTGCCCGAGATAAATGCAAAATGGTTATTGCCAGTTACCTCCCACCTGCGATGAAAAGACCGTAACCGCGACATGGGTATTAACCACAACCACCACGTAGCTGCCCAATGGCCTCACTTCAATCGGGCACAGTGTATTCCATTATTGGGCCCCCGATTCCCGTGGTACCAATTTCTGATTTAAGAGTACTTCGGTTTGTACTCAGCTCATTGAGCTACGGGCAGGAATCTTGTCAATTCCTCGGCAACGCTAAGCCAGCTCAGGTATGCGGGTTCGCCAAGACCCGAAAGTACAATCGGAATCGACCTTGGTCTTTCACCCGGTTGTAGGCACCCTCCGTGTCATTCACACACTCATTCACGCACCATTCTCATTCTCTCAAACAGTGCTACGGCAAATCTATTCAGGCATTCATATCTCTCTCTCTCCTGCCAAAAACACCACACCCTCATCATTCACCACGATCTCACATGCACCTAAGTCGCGCAAGTCCCTGTACAAGCCACACTCCACGAGAAGGTGCTTGGCATATTTCTCTTCCGCCTTACAAGGCCATCTAGCCTCCGGAGCCAGACGACGCCTATACAGGAACCCATTCATTCTGCCGTGCCCCATGAGCAAATATCCAAGGGACAGACCAAATTCAAATCCATACGCATATGCAAACCACACATCTGAAATGAACATGTGCGTCCATCTGCCTTTCACACACTCATCCCATCGTCGCTGCCACTTTTCATATATTCTGTTCAGGATCAGTACACGCCGCTGGCACGAACCAAGATCCCGAATCTCTACATTCGTAACCGGACAATTTTCAAGCGGGATGCCTTACCGCAGACGGTAGTGGACACTTCCACGCAGCACTTACAGGTCCCATGAAATTTCTCCCATGAGAACCTGCATCACCTCGGTTGACACGGTCCTACACACATTCAAACATGCATATAGTTATAGTTTATTATTTAACGTAGTTTAATTGCCCGCGCATAAGACCACGAGTCGCCTACGACTATAGGAATCGAGACACGCTCAATCAAACGCACCACCATTACTGGCAGTTAACAGATAGAATCAGTTACAAGCTGACTCTCCACCTGCTGGTGGCGAGGACCATCTAAACCTCTACTGTCATTAGCAGTGACAGTGCCCGAAATAAGTGCAATGCATTGCTACATTTGCCAGTTACCTCCCACCTGCGATCAGAAGACCGTACCCGCGACATGGGTATTAACCACAACCACCACGTAGCTGCCAAATAGCGCCTCACCTCGATCGGGCACAGTTTATTCTACTGTGGGGCTCCCGATCCCCGTGGTACCCATTTTTGTTTTAAGAGTACTTTGGTTTCTACTCCGCTCGTAGAGCTACGATAAGGAATCTAAGCCAGCTCAGGTACACGGGTTCGCCAAAAAACCCGAAGGTATAACCGGAATCGACCTTGGTCTTTCAGCCGGTTGTAGCCACCCTCCGTGTCATTCACACACACCCATTCTCGCACCTTCTCATTCGTCTCTCAAACAGTGCCACGGCAAACGCATTCATGCATTCATGTCTCTTTTTCACACTCAATACACCACTCACATCCACACCCTCCTCATTCACCACGATTCCACACGCCTCCAAATCACGCAAGTTCCCAAACAGGCCACACGCCATGAGAAGGTGCTTAACACTCTCCTTCTCCGCCCCACAAGGGCATCTAACCTCCGTATCCAGACCACGCCTATACCGGAACCCATTCATACTGCTGTGTCCCGTGAGCAAATACCCAAGGAACAGACCAAATTCAAAAACCATACGCAGAGGAATAGCACACATTCGGTATGAACATGTACGTCCATCTGCCATTCACACTCTCATCCCACCGTTTCTGCCAGATCTCATCCATCTTGTTCAGGACCAGTATGCGCTGATGGTACGGACTACGATTCTGAACCTCATCATTCCCTACCGGACAACCTGCTAGCGGGATGCCCCCCCGCAGATGGTAGAGGATACTTCCACGCAGCATCTTCAGGTCCCATGGAATTTCTCCCATGAGAACCTGCATCGCCTCAGTTGAAACAGTTCTACACACATTCAAACACGCACACAGAACCGAACGCTGGCCCGAATTTATGCCCATCCTCGCAATCCAGAGCGGTGAGGGTTCTGATATACAATCTTAAACAGAACCCTCACCGCTCTGGATTGAAGTCCACATTCCTTGCAAAGTACTCGCACCAGCATGCCAACCAAACCGGTCACGCGCCCCCTCAAACGTTGCAAGTGAGGCAGAAAATTCAGCCTCTCCCCAACCTTCAGTCCAAGGTACTTCACTTCCCGCGAGTATCGGACCCCAACTGTCTTCAAACAAATATTGGGCGGCCTACTAGCCGCCAAAAAACCCTTCAATAACATACACATGGTTTTCCTTTCGGAAACCCTCACACCCATCCTTTCTCCCCATTTACAAACCATACGCAAGTAGCGGCTTCCCGCCACTTCCACCGCAGACCTACTCCCTCCCTCAATCAAGAGCAGAAGATCATCCGCATATGCAAGCAAGAACACAGCCGGCCTCCTCCAACTGCACCAAGAGACCATTCATCATCATATTCCAGACAGTGGGGCCGGCCACAGATCCCTGTGGACAGCTACGCACCATCTGGCGAACAATCCTCCCATTATTCCCACATACTACCGCATACCGTTCATGGAAGTAACTCCACATACTGCCTTACATGCATCCAGGCATACTCAGTCGATTTACCTTTCGTAAATCCATACTGAGGGCCGGATACATTGAAATCTGCCAACTTCACATTCAACTGGTGTACCATCATTCGCTCGAGGACCTTGCCGAATACTGGCACTAGACATATCGGCCTGTAGGAAGACGGGTCAGTCCATATCCCGTCCGGAGACGCGAAACACACCACTCTCCAAGCATTCACCGTAAAGGCTACTTACATGTGCGGGAACAGTCCTCCAAGCACTTCACATCATCTGACCTGTCACACCATCTAGTCCTGGGGCACGTCTCACTCCCGTACGCCAAACAGACGCATAAATTTTATCCCATTCGAAGGGCAGGGGTAGCTCCTGCCAAAATTCACTTCCTCTTGCATTTCAATCCCAGAAAAGAAATCATGCATCAATGCATTCACGCTGTCCTCTCAATTACTCGTATACCCATCATTTACTCTGATACTCGAAATATCATTTTGAGCACTTTTGCGCATTCACAATCGATACACCAGATCCCCATACATCCGAGTTTCCACATTCACTCACATACCGCTGCCAGTGCTTTTCCTTGACGAGTCTAATATTCGCCACGTACTCTGCTCTGGCCGCCCTGAAGGTCACACCTTCAGTAAGCGCATCTGCACCACGGCGCCTACATCGCTGGTAGATTCTCCACAATCTACCAACTTTTATTTTTTCCACACCTAGCGCACGGTTCCACATGGAGCCGATTTCCTATTCCTCTCTACTCTTTCACGCAAACACCTGTCATTCACCGCATTCACGCATCTGCTAAGTTCGACCACCTTCTCCTCCAACCGCATCGACTGAAATGTAACCAAGTCACAAATCTCTCCAGTCTCCTCGTAGACCATCCAGTCCACCCCACCGGTATGCCACCGCTTACCACGTGCGGAACCTTTACGATGGCCACCCATTGGAGCAGTCACCACCAGCTCAATGAGGTTGTGATCGCTTATCAGGCAACATCCTCCATGCATACTCGTAACAGTCAGCAGCACGATTGCACAGTGTGACAGCAATGTCACTCTGCCCATTTGGTCCGCTGAAGGTATACCATTCACTCGGAACATTCAGTACATTCATACCACTGGCCATAATCCACTCTTCAAGTTGCCTGCCCCTCACATAACTCGGCTGGTCAGTGTCTCTCCTCTTGCTATACCAGAGAGGAGAAACAACATTCTCATCCATACCGATCAGCACAGGCGAACGTCCACACTTAGCCAACACTGTATCGAGATACCGCAGGTACGGCTCTATTTCAGAGCCAAACCTGCAATAAACCGACACAACATAAAGCTCTATAACTCCCTTCTTTACATAAACACACACACCAAGCTCACTGCAACACTCATCAACTCTCACCACATGTCTTTCGCACAACCTTACATAAATCGGGCAATCGTATTTACGAATCGGCAAATACAACCATCCCACAAACACACGCCTCTCAACCAAGATTTTCTCATTAACCTTAGTACTAACCGTTAAGACAACCATGTGTTTACCATCTTTACCGGTTGTCCTCCTGAGCACCGACACTTCCTTCTCAGCCTCCACCATTATGCCTCTCATGTTCTTCTCTTGAAACTGTTGTATCAGTTCTGCGTTAGCTACCTCAGCCGGCACGGCGTGGATAACCAGCTTCGGCCTCGCCCTCTTAGGCTCACTCGTCACCAAACCAGCTTTCGCAAAGTCAGCTGATTTGGCGACACGCTTCAATTCGCCGCTGCTACAGACCTCCACTGCCACACCCTCCTTCAGCGGCCGTACAGCACGGACGCGTACGTCCGCCAGCGACTTTCCCGCCTCCACAAACATGCATACAGTGAAAAATTGTTATTTAACGTGACCTGGTTGTCCAAACCTCAAGACCACGAATCGCCTACGACTATAGGGATTGAGAAACGCTCAATCAACGCACCACCATTACTGGCAGTTAGCAGTTAGTAGTCAGTTACAAGCGAGGACTATCTAAACCTCTACTGTCATTAGCAGTGACAGTGCCCGAGATAATTGGAAGATGGAATTTGCCAATTACCTCCCACCTGCGGTACGGAGACCATACCCGCGATATGGGCATAACCACAGCCGCCACGTTGCTGCCAAATGGCGGCTCACCTCAATCGGGCACAGTGTATTCTACTGTGGGGCCCCCGATTCCCATGGTACTAATTTTTGTTTTAAGAGTACTTTGGTTTGTACTCCGCTCGTAGAGCTACGATAAGGAATCTTGTAAATTCCTAGGCACCGCTAAGCCAGCTCAGGTACACGGGTTCGCCGAAAAATCCGAAGGTATAACCGAAATCGACCTTGGTCTTTCAGCCGGTTGTAGCCACCCTCCGTGTCATTCACACACACTCATTCTCGCAGCTTCTGTTTGAATATTCAAGCGGAGCGGTCACATTGCGTATTTTGTAGTGCATTTTTCAAATTATTATCGGTTCGGCGAATAACAAAGAGTGAAAAATATAGTGAAAATATATGTAAATGAAAAACAAGAGATATAAACTCATTGAAAAACAGAAGTAAATGATAGTGAAGAATTTAGACAAAGCAGCAGTGCTGTAAAAATTCTAAAAATAGAAATAGAGTATAATAAAATTATCGTGCGTGCAATAAAAGTGAACAGACACCAGAGAGCAGCCATCCGCATAAAGCGAAATAGAAAGATGTGTGTTTGTTAGGGAAAAGTGTGGAGCCTTGAAATGGAACCATTCATCTCCCCCTGAAGATACATTTTGCATCGTGAATGTTTGGCTCGATGGTTGCCTCAGAATAGTATCTATCCTGTGCGTCGATACGTGATTGTTACCCGCATACAGGTACAGTACAGACGCACTCTAATTTTTGTGAAGGGAGCAAACAACCAACACCAAAATAACAGCCTACAAATGCGAATGCGCCGGATTTCACCCCTAAAGTGGACCTAACATCTCGACCACCTCCTACCTTCGTACCTGATCCCTAACGGCTCGTTTCAACCATCCCAGATAAAATATTTGCCACAATATGTCAATAGAAAAAATTATTTTAAAATTTATTTAGGAACGAATATCATAATTACTATGATTGAATGTAAAGTATATATAATTTGGTTTTAATTTTATTGCTTTGCTTAAATAAGTTAAAGTTTCTTTACTTTTCTTTTTATTATCTTCTATCTTCTTTCTTTTCTCCTCTCTTTATTATGTAATTTAATTATCTGTGGTGATTAGATCTAAATGCTCGCATGTCTATATAATTATTCAGAAAAAATATGTTAAAATAAACAATTTTCAGTTACACAAAATGATACAATAAATACTTGTTCAGATTTAAAAATAAAAAAGTATTTAAAATTGAAATAATTCATAATAAAAATTTTACGGTTACCAATAAATGGTAAATTCAATAATCTTTGAGAAAATTGTTTTTGTGTAATTGTTTTTTCAACTCGGCTTCTAGAATGACTCAACCTCGAGAATTCGGAAGATTGGATAATAGCTAATTTACGACTCGGTTGAATATTCTAAAATTCGAGCTCAATAATCCTTTTTTCCTTCAGTACAGCCTCGAGAATTCATGGATCTAGCTTATAGCTAGTCGCCCTACTCGGTTGACACAGCATTTTCTATTAAATCCTAATACTTAATACTTTTACACTACCTCACACATTTTTGATTGAAGTTGACCACAACGCGACGATGATTTCTTCAAGCACAGATGATGTTGTGGATGAAGGTAATTTTGAATATGAATTTATAAAAATATTTTTATTCTATAATTAAAATTATTAAATTATAATAATTTTAATTAATTATCCAAAACAATTTTAACATCGTTTCTTTAAACTTTTAGCAAGTTTGATCACTAGGTAATCCAAAAATTGGGGATCGGCAAATTTAAATGTTTTCTTTCGAAATTAAATGATTTATTTGTTGTTTTTTTTAGGAACACAGAATATATTTAAGACGCCATAAGTGACCATGACTATGGGTTTATCTTCAATTAGCTAAGTATTTCATTAAATTTAATTTTTTTTCTCTTTATTTTTAAAAGTTGTCCAATATTCATACGGTAATAATGTTTTTAGATTTTGCATTTTCCTTTTGAAAAAAACCGGGCAAATGCGGTTCCTTTTCATGTCGGGCAAAAAGTTTATCGCCGCAGCATTCAACAAAGTAGTTTCACTAAACCATTTAGTGGGAAACTAGCTCACAAATTTTTAAAATGTAGAATCAGAGCAACAGCCATGTCCGAGCTAAAAGACATGATGGAATCCACTGGGAGTGTACGACGGTAAAGACATCCGACAATGAAAAGTGGCATAAGAAAATCATCAATTTGAGAAGAATTGAATGAAGAGTATTTGCTGAATAATAGAATGGTAACAGTAACTCAGCATTCTTTCCGTTATACGTTCGATGAAGCGAGGAGCTAGCTGCTGAGGCTACCGTTTTTGCCTCGTCGATAGTATTTATGATATGTTCGTTGCCTAAAAAACCGAATTTTCGGTCAGTTTTGCATCTGGTAACACAACTACGCACGATCGTACGGACTAACGAAAAATGCAATGGCATGATGCTAAGTTTACGCGAGGTAGACTGGGGAATTCGCCGTTGGCATGTGAGGATTAAAAGTACTGTTTTGGCGTAAAATTGGTGTAGGTTTGGTAAATTCAAACAATTTAACTTTTTAAAATAGTAGAATAAGAAATCCCACGCATGTGTTTGGAATTTAAATGTGAATATGTGAATATGCCAAATCAAATATAAGTTTTTTTTGTAATTCAATAATGATTTTTACACTATGGGAATGTGATATTTTTTAAGAGATAGACTACCTATTATAAATAAAGACAGAATTTCTTTTCTTATTGCTTCCAAATAAATTATAAGAACTTTTACATTAAAAAGGTGTTCCTGTCCATCTTATTACGTTTTTTGGGACGAACTTTCCGTTTTTTGAAATATATTTGGTATATAAATAAAGTAAATTCAATAAAACCACATTTTGATGATCCAATTTACGAATTTTGCCGGATATTTGAAAATATCCGATGAGTGCAACAGTTCAATCAATACAACAACAACAGTAGTTGCTACAGCAACAACCACCGCATCAGCAATTGCAACAATCTCAACAATTACTGCAACAACAATTACCACAACACCAGCCGCCTCTTACACCATATTTATTACAAGCGCCGCCGTAATCACGGCAGCAGCCACAGGAACGAAATCCGAAGCGCAGGAACAACGGCAGAAACAGTTACAATCTCAACCACAACCGCAACTCCTTCAACCGTTATAACAGAAGCAGCAGTATCAACATCATCAGCTACAGTTATATATTTTTATTTAACGTGACCTAGTTGTCTGCAACGTAAGACCAGAGTCGCCTACGACAATAGGGATCGAGTAATGCTCACTCAACACACTGCCATTACTGGTAGCTAACAGATAGAATCAGTTACAAGCTGACTCTCTACCTGTAGGTAGCGAGGTTTATCTAAACCTCTGCTGTCATTAGCAGTGACAGTGCCCGAGATAAATGCAAAATGGTTATTGCCAGTTACCTCCCACCTGCGATGAAAAGACCGTAACCGCGACATGGGTATTAACCACAACCACCACGTAGCTGCCAAATGGCCTCACTTCAATCGGGCACAGTGTATTCCATTATTGGGCCCCCGATTCCCGTGGTACCAATTTCTGATTTAAGAGTACTTCGGTTTGTACTCAGCTCATTGAGCTACGGGCAGGAATCTTGTCAATTCCTCGGCAACGCCAAGCCAGCTCAGGTATGCGGGTTCGCCAAGACCCGAAAGTACAATCGGAATCGACCTTGGTCTTTCACCCGGTTGTAGGCACCCTGCGTGTCATTCACACACTCATTCACGCACCATTCTCATTCTCTCAAACAGTGCTACGGCAAATCTATTCAGGCATTCATATCTCTCTCTCTCTCCTGCCAAAAACACCACACCCTCATCATTCACCACGATCTGACATGCACCTAAGTCGCGCAAGTCCCTGTACAAGCCACACTCCACGAGAAGGTGCTTGGCATATTTCTCTTCCGCCTTACAAGGGCATCTAGCCTCCGGAGCCAGACGACGCCTATACAGGAACCCATTCATTCTGCCGTGCCCCATGAGCAAATATCCAAGGGACAGACCAAATTCAAATCCATACGCATATGCAAACCACACATCTGAAATGAACATGTGCGTCCATCTGCCTTTAACACACTCATCCCATCGTCGCTGCCACTTTTCATATATTCTGTTCAGGATCAGTACACACCGCTGGCACGAACCAAGATCCCGAACCTCTACATTCGTAACCGGCCAATTTTCAAGCGGGATGCCCTACCGCAGACGGTAGTCGTCACTTCCACGCAGCACTTATAGGTCCCATGGAATTTCTCCCATGAGAACCTGCATCACTTCGGTTGACACGGTCCTACACACATTCAAACATGCATACAGTTACAGTTTATTATTTAACGTAGTTTAGTTGCCCGCGCATAAGACCACGAGTCGCCTACGACTATAGGAATCGAGACATGCTCAATCAAACGCACCACCATTACTGGCAGTTAACAGATAGAATCAGTTACAAGCTGACTCTCCACCTGCTGGTGGCGAGGACCATCTAAACCTCTACTGTCATTAGCAGTGACAGTGCCCGAAATAAGTGCAATGCATTGCTACATTTACCAGTTACCTCCCACCTGCGATCAGAAGACCGTACCCGCGATATGGGTATTAACCACAACCACCGCGTAGCTGCCAAATGGCGCCTCACCTCGATCGGGCACAGTTTATTCTACTGTGGGGCTCCCGATCCCCGTGGTACCCATTTTTGTTTTAAGAGTACTTTGGTTTCTACTCCGCTCGTAGAGCTACGATAAGGAATCTTGTTAATTCCTAGGCACCGCTAAGCCAGCTCAGGTACACGGGTTCGCCAAAAAACCCGAAGGTATAACCGGAATCGACCTTGGTCTTTCAGCCGATTGTAGCCACCCTCCGTGTCATTCACACACACTCATTCTCGCACCTTCTCATTCGTCTCTCAAACAGTGCCACGGCAAACGCATTCATGCATTCATGTCTCTTTTTCACACTCAATACACCACTCACATCCACACCCTCCTCATTCACCACGATTCCACACGCCTCCAAATCACGCAAGTTCCCAAACAGGCCACACGCCATGAGAAGGTGCTTAACACTCTCCTTCTTCGCCCCACAAGGGCATCTAACCTCCGTATCCAGACCACGCCTATACCGGAACCCATTCATACTGCTGTGTCCCGTGAGCAAATACCCAAGGAACAGACCAAATTCAAAAACCATACGCAGAGGAAAAGCACACATTCGGTATGAACATGTACGTCCATCTGCCATTCACACTCTCATCCCACCGTTGCTGCCAGATCTCATCCATCTTGTTCAGGACCAGTATGCGCTGATGGCACGGACTACGATTCTGAACCTCATCATTCCCTACCGGACAACCTGCTAGCGGGATGCCCCGCCGCAGATGGTAGAGGATACTTCCACGCAGCATCTTCAGGTCCCATGGAATTTCTCCCATGAGAACCTGCATCGCCTCAGTTGAAACAGTTCTACACACATTCAAACACGCACACAGAACCGAACGCTGGCCCGAATTTATGCCCATCCTCGCATACTGGTGGTGTATAGTGTATGCCCACACACACGATGCATACATAGCACACGGAACAAACACAATCTTATACAGAACCCTCACCGCTCTGGATTGAAGTCCACATTCCTTGCAAAGTACTCGCACCAGCATGCCAACCAAACCGGCTACGCGCCCCCTCAAACGTTGCAAGTGAGGCCGAAAATTCAGCCTCTCCCCAACCTTCAGTCCAAAGTACTTCACTTCCCGCGAGTATCGGACCCCAACTGTCTTCAAACAAATATTGGGCGGCCTACTAGCCGCCAAAAAACCCTTCAATAACATACACATGGTTTTCCTTTCGGAAACCCTCACACCCATCCTTTCTCCCCATTTACAAACCATACGCAAGTAGCGGCTTCCTACCGCAGACCTACTCCCTCCCTCAATCAAGAGCAGAAGATCATCCGCATATGCAAGCAAAAACACAGCCGGCCTCCTCCAACTGCACCAAGAGACCATTCATCATCATATTCCAGACAGTGGGGCCGGCCACAGATCCCTGTGGACAGCTACGCACCATCTGGCGAACAATCCTCCCATTATTCCCACATACTACCGCATACCGTTCATGGAAGTAACTCCACATACTGCCTTACATGCATCCAGGCATACTCAGTCGATTTACCTTTCGTAAATCCATACTGAGGGCCGGATACATTGAAATCTGCCAACTTCACATTCAACTGGTGTACCATCATTCGCTCGAGGACCTTGCCGAATACTGGCACTAGACATATCGGCCTGTAGGAAGACGGGTCAGTCCATATCCCGTCCGGAGACGCGAAACACACCACTCTCCAAGCATTCACCGTAAAGGCTACTTACATGTGCGGGAACAGTCCTCCAAGCACTTCACATCATCTGACCTGTCACACCATCTAGTCCTGGGGCACTTCTCACTCCCGTATGCCAAACAGACGCATAAATTTTATCCCATTCGAAGGGCAGGGGTAGCTCCTGCCAAAATTCACTTCCTCTTGCATTTCAATCCCAGGAAAGAAATCATGCATCAATGCATTCACGCTGTCCTCCCAATTACTCGTATACCCATCATTTACTCTGATACTCGAAATATCATTTTGAGCACTTTTGCGCATACACAATCGATACACCAGATCCCCATACATCCGAGTTTCCACATTCACTCACATACCGCTGCCAGTGCTTTTCCTTGACGAGTCTAATATTTGCCACGTACTCCGCTCTGGCCGCCCTGAAGGTCACACCTTCAGTGAGCGCATCTGCACCACGGCGCCTACATCGCTGGTAGATTCTACGCAATCTACCAACTTTTATTTTTTCCACACCTAGCGCACGGTTCCACATGGAGCCGATTTCCTATTCCTCTCTACTCTTTCACGCAAACACCTGTCATTCACCGCATTCACGCATCTGCTAAGTTCGACCACCTTCTCCTCCAACCGCATCGACTGAAATGTAACCAAGTCACAAATCTCTCCAGTCTCCTCGTAGACCATCCAGTCCACCCCACCGGTATGCCACCGCTTACCACGTGCGGAACCTTTACGATGGCCACCCATTGGAGCAGTCACCACCAGCTCAATGAGGTTGTGATCGCTTATCAGGCAACATCCTCCATGCATACTCGTAACAGTCAGCAGCACGATTGCACAGTGTGACAGCAATGTCACTCTGCCCATTTGGTCCGCTGAAGGTATACCATTCACTCGGCACATTCAGTACATTCATACTACTGGCCATAATCCACTCTTCGAGTTGCCTGCCCCTCACACAACTCGGCTGGTCAGTGTCTCTCCTCTTGCTATACCAGAGAGGAGAAACAACATTCTCATCCATACCGATCAGCACAGGCAAACGTCCACACTTAGCCAACACTGTATCGAGATACCGCAGGTACGGCTCTATTTCAGAGCCAAACCTGCAATAAACCGACACAACATAAAGCTCTATAACTCCCTTCTTTACATAAACACACACACCAAGCTCACTGCAACACTCATCAACTCTCACCACATCCATAACCACTCCAACGACAGAGACGGCCGAGTCAATTCTAACCCCAGCCTTCGCACTGGTAAAAGTCCTGGCGGATATACCCAATCCGCACACCGATCCACCATACGAATATAGCTCCTGGAACACCCCATTCTCACACATATACACACTCAACTCATTCATAACCGCAGCAGACGCATTCCCATTCAATTGGATGCACCTAATCATTTTAGGCAACAATCCTCATTCTCTCTCTTTCGCACAACCTTACATAAATCGGGCAATCGTATTCACGAATCGGCAAACACAACCATCCCACAAACACACGCCTCTCAACCAAGATTTTCTCATTAACCTTAGTACTAACCGTTATGACAACCATGTGTTTACCATCTTTACCGGTTGTCCTCCTGAGCACCTTCTCAGCCTCCACCATTATGCCTCTCATGTTCTTCTCTTGAAACTGTTGTATCAGTTCTGCGTTAGCTACCTCAGCCGGCACGGCGTGGATAACCAGCTTCGGCCTCGCCCTCTTAGGCTCACTCGTCACCAAACCAGCTTTCGCAAAGTCAGCTGATTTGGCGACACGCTTCAATTCGCCGCTGCTACAGACCTCCACTGCCACACCCTCCTTCAGCGGCCGTACAGTACGGACGCGTACGTCCGCCAGCGACTTTCCCGCCTCCACAAACATGCATACAGTGAAAAATTGTTATTTAACGTGACCTGGTTGCCCAAACCTCAAGACCACGAATCGCCTACGACTATAGGGATTGAGAAACGCTCAATCAACGCACCACCATTACTGGCAGTTAGCAGTTAGTAGTCAGTTACAAGCGAGGACTATCTAAACCTCTACTGTCATTAGCAGTGACAGTGCCCGAGATAATTGGAAGATGGAATTTGCCAATTACCTCCCACCTGCGGTACGGAGACCATACCCGCGATATGGGCATAACCACAGCCGCCACGTTGCTGCCAAATGGCGGCTCACCTCAATCGGGCACAGTGTATTCTACTGTGGGGCCCCCGATTCCCATGGTACTAATTTTTGTTTTAAGAGTACTTTGGTTTATACTCCGCTCGTAGAGCTACGATAAGGAATCTTGTAAATTCCTAGGCACCGCTAAGCCAGCTCAGGTACACGGGTTCACCGAAAAACCCGAAGGTATAACCGGAATCGACCTTGGTCTTTCAGCCGGTTGTAGCCACCCTCCGTGTCATTCACACACACTCATTCTCGCACCTTCTGTTTGAATATTCAAGCGGAGCGGTCGCATTGCGTATTTTGTAGTGCATTTTTCAAATTATTATCGGTTCGGCGAATAACAAAGAGTGAAAAATATAGTGAAAATATATGTAAATGAAAAACAATAGATATAAACTCATTGAAAAACAGAAGTTAATGATAGTGAAGAATTTAGACAAAGCAAGCGGAATCGACCTTGGTCTTTCAGCCGGTTGTAGCCACCCTCCGTGTCATTCACACACACTCATTCTCGCACCTTCTCATTCGTCTCTCAAACAGTGCCACGGCAAACGCATTCATGCATTCATGTCTCTTTTTCACACTCAATACACCACTCACATCCACACCCTCCTCATTCACCACGATTCCACACGCCTCCAAATCACGCAAGTTCCCAAACAGGCCACACGCCATGAGAAGGTGCTTAACACTCTCCTTCTTCGCCCCACAAGGGCATCTAACCTCCGTATCCAGACCACGCCTATACCGGAACCCATTCATACTGCTGTGTCCCGTGAGCAAATACCCAAGGAACAGACCAAATTCAAAAACCATACGCAGAGGAAAAGCACACATTCGGTATGAACATGTACGTCCATCTGCCATTCACACTCTCATCCCACCGTTGCTGCCAGATCTCATCCATCTTGTTCAGGACCAGTATGCGCTGATGACACGGACTACGATTCTGAACCTCATCATTCCCTACCGGACAACCTGCTAGCGGGATGCCCCGCCGCAGATGGTAGAGGATACTTCCACGCAGCATCTTCAGGTCCCATGGAATTTCTCCCATGAGAACCTGCATCGCCTCAGTTGAAACAGTTCTACACACATTCAAACACGCACACAGAACCGAACGCTGGCCCGAATTTATGCCCATCCTCGCATACTGGTGGTGCATAGTGTCTGCCCACACACACGATGCATACATAGCACACGGAACAAACACAATCTTATACAGAACCCTCACCGCTCTGGATTGAAGTCCACATTCCTTGCAAAGTACTCGCACCAGCATGCCAACCAAACCGGCTACGCGCCCCCTCAAACGTTGCAAGTGAGGCCGAAAATTCAGCCTCTCCCCAACCTTCAGTCCAAGGTACTTCACTTCCCGCGAGTATCGGACCCCAACTGTCTTCAAACAAATATTGGGCGGCCTACTAGCCGCCAAAAAACTCTTCAATAACATACACATGGTTTTCCTTTCGGAAACCCTCACACCCATCCTTTCTCCCCATTTACAAACCATACGCAAGTAGCGGCTTCCTACCGCAGACCTACTCCCTCCCTCAATCAAGAGCAGAAGATCATCCGCATATGCAAGCAAAAACACAGCCGGCCTCCTCCAACTGCACCAAGAGACCATTCATCATCATATTCCAGACAGTGGGGCCGGCCACAGATCCCTGTGGACAGCTACGCACCATCTGGCGAACAATCCTCCCATTATTCCCACATACTACCGCATACCGTTCATGGAAGTAACTCCACATACTGCCTTACATGCATCCAGGCATACTCAGTCGATTTAACTTTCGTAAATCCATACTGAGGGCCGGATACATTGAAGCCTGCCAACTTCACATTCAACTGGTGTACCATCATTCGCTCGAGGACTTTGCCGAATACTGGCACTAGACATATCGGCCTGTAGGAAGACGGGTCAGTCCATATCCCGTCCGGAGACGCGAAACACACCACTCTCCAAGCATTCACCGTAAAGGCTACTTACATGTGCGGGAACAGTCCTCCAAGCACTTCACATCATCTGACCTGTCACACCATCTAGTCCTGGGGCACTTCTCACTCCCGTACGCCAAACAGACGCATAAATTTCATCCCATTCGAAGGGCAGGGGTAGCTCCTGCCAAAATTCACTTCCTCTTGCATTTCAATCCCAGGAAAGAAATCATGCATCAATGCATTCACGCTGTCCTCCCAATTACTCGTATACCCATCATTTACTCTGATACTCGAAATATCATTTTGAGCACTTTTGCACATACACAATCGATACACCAGATCCCCATACATCCGAGTTTCCACATTCACTCACATACCGCTGCCAGTGCTTTTCCTTGACGAGTCTAATATTCGCCACGTACTCCGCTCTGGCCGCCCTGAAGGTCACACCTTCAGTGAGCGCATCTGCACCACGGCGCCTACATCGCTGGTAGATTCTACGCAATCTACCAACTTTTATTTTTTCCACACCTAGCGCACGGTTCCACATGGAGCCGATTTTCTATTCCCCTCTACTCTTTCACGCAAACACCTGTCATTCACCGCATTCACGCATCTGCTAAGTTCGACCACCTTCTCCTCCAACCGCATCGACTGAAATGTAACCAAGTCACAAATCTCTCCAGTCTCCTCGTAGACCATCCAGTCCACCCCACCGGTATGCCACCGCTTACCACGTGCGGAACCTTTACGATGGCCACCCATTGGAGCAGTCACCACCAGCTCAATGAGGTTGTGATCGCTTATCAGGCAACATCCTCCATGCATACTCGTAACAGTCAGCAGCACGATTGCACAGTGTGACAGCAATGTCACTCTGCCCATTTGGTCCGCTGAAGGTATACCATTCACTCGGCACATTCAGTACATTCATACCACTGGCCATAATCCACTCTTCGAGTTGCCTGCCCCTCACACAACTCGGCTGGTCAGTGTCTCTCCTCTTGCTATACCAGAGAGGAGAAACAACATTCTCATCCATACGGATCAGCACAGGCGAACGTCCACACTTAGCCAACACTGTATCGAGATACCGCAGGTACGGCTCTATTTCAGAGCCAAACCTGCAATAAACCGACACAACATAAAGCTCTATAACTCCCTTCTTTACATAAACACACACACCAAGCTCACTGCAACACTCATCAACTCTCACCACATCCATAACCACTCCAACGACAGAGACGGCCGAGTCAATTTTAACCCCAGCCTTCGCACTGGTAAAAGTCCTGGCGGATATACCCAATCCGCACACCGATCCACCATACGAATATAGCTCCTGGAACACCCCATTCTCACACATATACACACTCAACTCATTCATAACCGCAGCAGACGCATTCCCATTCAATTGGATGCACCTAATCATTTTAGGCAACCATCCTCATTCTCTCTCTTTCGCACAACCTTACATAAATCGGGCAATCGTATTCACGAATCGGCAAACACAACCATCCCACAAACACACGCCTCTCAACCAAGATTTTCTCATTAACCTTAGTACTAACCGTTATGACAACCATGTGTTTACCATCTTTACCGGTTGTCCTCCTGAGCACCGACACTTCCTTCTCAGCCTCCACCATTATGCCTCTCATGTTCTTCTCTTGAAACTGTTGTATCAGTTCTGCGTTAGCTACCTCAGCCGGCACGGCGTGGATAACCAGCTTCGGCCTCGCCCTCTTAGGCTCACTCGTCACCAAACCAGCTTTCGCAAAGTCAGCTGATTTGGCGACACGCTTCAATTCGCCGCTGCTACAGACCTCCACTGCCACACCCTCCTTCAGCGGCCGTACAGCACGGACGCGTACGTCCGCCAGCGACTTTCCCGCCTCCACAAACATGCATATAGTGAAAAATTGTTATTTAACGTGACCTGGTTGTCCAAACCTCAAGACCACGAATCGCCTACGACTATAGGGATTGAGAAACGCTCAATCAACGCACCACCATTACTGGCAGTTAGCAGTTAGTAGTCAGTTACAAGCGAGGACTATCTAAACCTCTACTGTCATTAGCAGTGACAGTGCCCGAGATAATTGGAAGATGGAATTTGCCAATTACCTCCCACCTGCGGTACGGAGACCATACCCGCGATATGGGCATAACCACAGCCGCCACGTTGCTGCCAAATGGCGGCTCACCTCAATCGGGCACAGTGTATTCTACTGTGGGGCCCCCGATTCCCATGGTACTAATTTTTGTTTTAAGAGTACTTTGGTTTGTACTCCGCTCGTAGAGCTACGATAAGGAATCTTGTAAATTCCTAGGCACCGCTAAGCCAGCTCAGGTACACGGGTTCACCGAAAAACCCGAAGGTATAACCGGAATCGACCTTGGTCTTTCAGCCGGTTGTAGCCACCCTCCGTGTCATTCACACACACTCATTCTCGCACCTTCTGTTTGAATATTCAAGCGGAGCGGTCGCATTGCGTATTTTGTAGTGCATTTTTCAAATTATTATCGATTCGGCGAATAACAAAGAGTGAAAAATATAGTGAAAATATATGTAAATGAAAAACAATAGATATAAACTCATTGAAAAACAGAAGTAAATGATAGTGAAGAATTTAGACAAAGCAGCAGTGCTGTAAAAATTCTAAAAAGAGAAATAGAGTATAATAAAATTATCGTGCGTGCAATAAAAGTGAACAGACGCCAGAGAGCAGTCATCCGCATAAAGCGAAATAGAAAGATGTGTGTTTGTTAGGGAAAAGTGTGGAGCCTCGAAATGGAACCATTCATTTCCCCCTGAAGATACATTTTGCATCGTGAATGTTTGGCTCGATGGTTGCCTCAGAATAGTATCTATCCTGTGCGTCGATACGTGATTGTCACCCGCATACAGGTACAGTACAGACGCACTCTAATTTTTGTGAAGGGAGCAAACAACCAACACCAAAATAACAGCCTACAAATGCGAATGCGCCGGATTTCACCCCTAAAGTGGACCTAACATCTCGGCCACCTCCTACCTTCGTACCTGATCCCCAACGGCTCGTTTCAACCATCCCAGATAAAATATTTGCCACAATAAGTCAATAGAAAAAATTATTTTAACATTTATTTAGGAACGAATATCATAATTACTATGATTGAATGTAAAGTATATATAATTTGGTTTTAATTTTATTGCTTTGCTTAAATAAGTTAAAGTTTCTTTACTTTTCTTTTTATTATCTTCTATCTTCTTTCTTTTCTCCTCTCTTTATTATGTAATTTAATTATCTGTGGTGATTAGATCTAAATGCTCGCATGTCTATATAATTATTCAGAAAAAATATGTTAAAATAAACAATTTTCAGTTACACAAAATGATACAATGAATACTTGTTCAGATTTAAAAATAAAAAAGTATTTAAAATTGAAATAATTCATAATAAAAATTTTACGGTTACCAATAAATGGTAAATTCAATAATCTTTGAGAATTGAAATAATGAGACAATAAATTTTTAACCGTTGGTAATAAACAAGAAACTGATTAGTTATTTCAAATTGGAAAAAAAATGAGAATTTTAAATAATTTATCATATAAAACTTTAACTTTTATAAAAACCAAACTTATTATATTTTATTTAAGGTCCCTTCTTCTATAGTCCTCGGTCTGAAAACTCTTATTCCTTGAGTCAGCGGTTTTGTTAAAGATGCATAATAAGGATGCATAACAAAACGATCCCCGATGTGGAGCCAAGTTACGCTGGACCGAATTATGCCCTTTAGTCTTGAGAATGTGAGAGTTGGCTCTGCGCTAGCTACTCCACTAAGCTATAGCGGAACAGCTTCGTTCATCCTCATACATATCAAAACTATTCAACACAGCTCTTGTGTAATTGTTTTTTCAACTCGGCTTCTAGAATGACTCAACCTCGAGAATTCGGAAGATTGGATAATAGCTAATTTACGACTCGGTTGAATATTCTAAAATTCGAGCTCAATAATCCTTTTTTCCTTCAGTACAGCCTCGAGAATTCATGGATCTAGCTTATAGCTAGTCGCCCTACTCGGTTGACACAGAATTTTCTATTAAATCCTAATACTTAATACTTTTACACTACCTCACACATTTTTGATTGAAGTTGACCACAACGCGACGATGATTTCTTCAAGCACAGATGATGTTGTGGATGAAGGTAATTTTGAATATGAATTTATAAAAATATTTTTTTTCTGTAATTAGATTATTAAATTATAATAATTTTAATTAATTATCCAAAACAATTTTAACATCGTTTCTTTAAACTTTTAGCAAGTTTGATCACTAGGTAATCCAAAAATTGGGGATCGGCAAATTTAAATGTTTTCTTTCGAAATTTAATGATTTATTTGTTGTTTTTTTTAGGAACACAGAATATATTTAAGACGCCATAAGTGACCATGACTATGGGTTTATCTTCAATTAGCTAAGTATTTCATTAAATTTAATTTTTTTTCTCTTTATTTTTAAAAGTTGTCCAATATTCATACGGTAATAATGTTTTTAGATTTTGCATTTTCCTTTTGAAAAAAACCGGGCAAATGCGGTTCCTTTTCATGTCGGGCAAAAAGTTTATCGCCGCAGCATTCAACAAAGTAGTTTCACTAAACCATTTAGTGGGAAACTAGCTCACAAATTTTTAAAATGTAGAATCAGAGCAACAGCCATGTCCGAGCTAAAAGACATGATGGAATCCACTGGGAGTGTACGACGGTAAAGACATCCGACAATGAAAAGTGGCATAAGAAAATCATCAATTTGAGAAGAATTGAATGAAGAGTATTTGCTGAATAATAGAATGGTAACAGTAACTCAGCATTCTTTCCGTTATACGTTCGATGAAGCGAGGAGCTAGCTGCTGAGGCTACCGTTTTTCAGGTCTTCCCAACTCAGTATACCGTTGTAAGTACCTGTGTTGTTATGGTAGCCTCGTCGATAGTATTTATGATATGTTCGTTGCCTAAAATACCGAATTTTCGGTCAGTTTTGCATCTGGTAACACAACTACGCACGATCGTACGGACTAACGAAAAATGCAATGGCATGATGCTAAGTTTACGCGAGGTAGACTGGGGAATTCGCCGTTGGCATGTGAGGATTAAAAGTACTGTTTTGGCGTAAAATTGGTGTAGGTTTGGTAAATTCAAACAATTTAACTTTTTAAAATAGGAGAATAAGAAATCCCACGCATGTGTTTGGAATTCAAATGTGAATATGTGAATATGCCAAATCAAATATAAGTTTTTTTTTGTAATTCAATAATGATTTTTACACTATGGGAATGTGCTATTTTTTTAAGAGATAGACTACCTATTATAAATAAAGACAGAATTTCTTTTCTTATTGCTTCCAAATAAATTATAAGAATTTTTACATTAAAAAGGTGTTCCTGTCCATCTTATTACGTTTTTTGGGACGAACTTTCCGTTTTTAGAAATATATTTGGTATATAAATAAAGTAAATTCAATAAAACCACATTTTGATGATCCAATTTACGAATTTTGCCGGATATTTGAAAATATCCGATGAGTGCAACAGTTCAATCAATACAACAACAACAGTAGTTGCTACAGCAACAACCACCGCATCAGCAATTGCAACAATCTCAACAATTACTGCAACAACAATTACCACAACACCAGCCGCCTCTTACACCATATTTATTACAAGCGCCGCCGTAATCACGGCAGCAGCCACAGGAACGAAATCCGAAGCGCAGGAACAACGGCAGAAACAGTTACAATCTCAACCACAACCGCAACTCCTTCAACCGTTATAACAGAAGCAGCAGTATCAACATCATCAGCTACTGTTATATGTTTTTATTTAACGTGACCTAGTTGTCTGCAACGTAAGACCAGAGTCGCCTACGACAATAGGGATCGAGTAACGCTCACTCAACACACTGCCATTACTGGTAGCTAACAGATAGAATCAGTTACAAGCTGACTCTCTACCTGTAGGTGGCGAGGTTTATCTAAACCTCTGCTGTCATTAGCAGTGACAGTGCCCGAGATAAATGCAAAATGGTTATTGCCAGTTACCTCCCACCTGCGATGAAAAGACCGTAACCGCGACATGGGTATTAACCACAACCACCACGTAGCTGCCAAATGGCCTCACTTCAATCGGGCACAGTGTATTCCATTATTGGGCCCCCGATTCCCGTGGTACCAATTTCTGATTTAAGAGTACTTCGGTTTGTACTCAGCTCATTGAGCTACGGGTAGGAATCTTGTAAATTCCTCGGCAACGCTAGGCCAGCTCAGGTATGCGGGTTCGCCAAGACCCGAAAGTACAATCGGAATCGACCTTGGTCTTTCACCCGGTTGTAGGCACCCTGCGTGTCATTCACACACTCATTCACGCACCATTCTCATTCTCTCAAACAGTGCTACGGCAAATCTATTCAGGCATTCATATCTCTCTCTCTCCTGCCAAAAACACCACACCCTCATCATTCACCACGATCTCACATGCACCTTAGTCGCGCAAGTCCCTGTACAAGCCACACTCCACGAGAAGGTGCTTGGCATATTTCTCTTCCGCCTTACAAGGGCATCTAGCCTCCAGAGCCAGACGACGCCTATACAGGAACCCATTCATTCTGCCGTGCCCCATGAGCAAATATCCAAGGGACAGACCAAATTCAAATCCATACGCATATGCAAACCACACATCTATAATGAACATGTGCGTCCATCTGCCTTTCACACACTCATCCCATCGTCGCTGCCACTTTTCATATATTCTGTTCAGGATCAGTACACGCCGCTGGCACGAACCAAGATCCCGAACCTCTACATTCGTAACCGGACAATTTTCAAGCGGTATGCCCTACCGCAGACGGTAGTAGACACTTCCACGCAGCACTTACAGGTCCCATGGAATTTCTCGCATGAGAACCTGCATCATCTCGGTTGACACGGTCCTACACACATTCAAACATGCATACAGTTATAGTTTATTATTTAACGTAGTTTAGTTGCCCGCGCATAAGACCACGAGTCGCCTACGACTATAGGAATCGAGACATGCTCAATCAAACGCACCACCATTACTGGCAGTTAACTATATAGAATCAGTTACAAGCTGACTCTCCACCTGCTGGTGGCGAGGACCATCTAAATCTCTACTGTCATTAGCAGTGACAGTGCCCGAAATAAGTGCAATGCATTGCTATATTTACCAGTTACCTCCCACCTGCGATCAGAAGATCGTACCCGCGACATGGGTATTAACCACAACCACCGCGTAGCTGCCAAATGGCGCCTCACCTCGATCGGGCACAGTTTATTCTACTGTGGGGCTCCGGATCCCCGTGGTACCCATTTTTGTTTTAAGAGTACTTCGGTTTGTACTCCGCTCGTAGAGCTACGATAAGGAATCTTGTAAATTCCCAGGCACCGCTAAGCCAGCTCAGGTGCACGGGTTCGCCAAAAAACCCGAAGGTATAACCGGAATCGACCTTGGTCTTTCAGCCGGTTGTAGCCACCCTCCGTGTCATTCACACACACTCATTCTCGCTCCTTCTCATTCGTCTCTCAAACAGTGCCACGGCAAACGCATTTATGCATTCATGTCTCTTTTTCACACTCAATACACCACTCACATCCACACCCTCCTCATTCACCACGATTCCACACGCCTCCAAATCACGCAAGTTCCCAAACAGGCCACACGCCATGAGAAGGTGCTTAACACTCTCCTTCTTCGCCCCACAAGGGCATCTAACCTCCGTATCCAGACCACGCCTATACCGGAACCCATTCATACTGCTGTGTCCCGTGAGCAAATACCCAAGGAACAGACCAAATTCAAAAACCATACGCAGAGGAAAAGCACACATTCGGTATGAACATGTACGTCCATCTGCCATTCACACTCTCATCCCACCGTTGCTGCCAGATCTCATCCATCTTGTTCAGGACCAGTATGCGCTGATGGCACGGACTACGATTCTGAACCTCATCATTCCCTACCGGACAACCTGCTAGCGGGATGCTCCGCCGCAGATGGTAGAGGATACTTCCACGCAGCATCTTCAGGTCCCATGGAATTTCTCCCATGAAAACCTGCATCGCCTCAGTTGAAACAGTTCTACACACATTCAAACACGCACACAGAATTTATGCCCATCCTCGCATACTGGTGGTGCATAGTGTCTGCCCACACACACGATGCATACATAGCACACGGAACAAACACAATCTTATACAGAACCCTCACCGCTCTGGATTGAAGTCCACATTCCTTGCAAAGTACTCGCACCAGCATGCCAATCAAACCGGCTACGCGCCTCCTCAAACGTTGCAGGTGAGGCCGAAAATTCAGCCTCTCCCCAACTTTCAGTCCAAGGTACTTCACTTCCCGCGAGTATCGGACCCCAACTGTCTTCAAACAAATATTGGGCGGCCTATTGGCCGCCAAAAAAACCCTTCAATCACATACACATGGTTTTCCTTTCCGAAACCCTCACACCCATCCTTTCTCCCCATTTACAAACCATACGCAAGTAGCGGCTTCCCGCCACTTCCACCGCAGACCTACTCCCTCCCTCAATCAAGAGCAGAAGATCATCCGCATATGCCAGCAAAAACACAGCCGGCCTCCTCCAACTGCACCAAGAGACCATTCATCATCATATTCCAGACAGTGGGGCCGGCCACAGATCCCTGTGGACAGCTACGCACCATCTGGCGAACAAACATTCCCACATACTACCGCATACCGTTCATGAAAGTAACTCCACATACTGCCTTACATGCATCCAGGCATACTCACCTAGCGCACGGTTCCACATGGAGCCGATTTCCTATTCCCCTCTACTCTTTCACGCAAACACCTGTCATTCACCGCATTCACGCATCTGCTAAGTTCGACCACCTTCTCCTCCAACCGCATCGACTGAACCGTAACCAAGTCGCAAATCTCTCCAGTCACCTCGTAGACCATTCAGTCCACCCCACCGGTATGCCACCGCTTACCACGTGCGGAACCTTTACGATGGCCACCCGTTGGAGCAGTCACCACCAGCTCAATGAGGTTGTGATCGCTTATCAGGCAACATCCTCCATGCATACTCGTAACAGTCAGCAGCACGATTGCACAGTGTGACAGCAATGTCACTCTGCCCATTTGGTCTGCTAAAGGTATACCATTCACTCGGCACATTCAGTACATTCATACCACTGGCCATAATCCACTCTTCGAGTTGCCTGCCCCTCACACAACTCGGCTGGTCAGTGTCTCTCCTCTTGCTATACCAGAGAGGAGAAACAATATTCTCATCCATACCGATCAGCACAGGCGAACGTCCACACTTAGCCAACACTGTATCGAGATACCGCAGGTACGGCTCTATTTCAGAGCCAAACCTTCAATAAACCGACACAACATAAAGCTCTACAACTCCCTTCTTTACATAAACACACACACCAAGCTCACTGCAACACTCATCAACTCTCACCACATCCATAACCACTCCAACGACAGAGACAGCCGAGTCAATTCTAACCCCAGCCTTCGCACTGGTAAAAGTCCTGGCGGATATACCCAATCCGCACACCGATCCACCATACGAATATAGCTCCTGGATCAGTGCTACATCCACCCCATTCTCACACATATACACACTCAACTCATTCATAACCGCAGCAGATGCATTCCCATTCAATTGGATGCACCTAATCATTTTAGGCAACAATCCTCATTCTCTCTCTTTCGCACAACCTTACATAAATCGGGCAATCGTATTCACGAATCAGCAAACACAACCATCCCACAAACACACGCCTCTCAACCAAGATTTTCTCATTAACCTTAGTACTAACCGTTATGACAACCATGTGTTTACCATCTTTACCGGTTGTCCTCCTGAGCACCTTCTCAGCCTCCACCATTATGCCTCTCATGTTCTTCTCTTGAAACTGTTGTATCAGTTCTGCGTTAGCTACCTCAGCCGGCACGGCGTGGATAACCAGCTTCGGCCTCGCCCTCTTAGGCTCACTCGTCACCAAACCAGCTTTCGCAAAGTCAGCTGATTCGGCGACACGCTTCAATTCGCCGCTGCTACAGACCTCCACTGCCACACCCTCCTTCAGCGGCCGTACAAATATGCATACAGTGAAAAATTGTTATTTAACGTGACCTGGTTGTCCAAACCTCAAGACCACGAATCGCCTACGACTATAGGGATTGAGAAACGCTCAATCAACGCACCACCATTACTGGCAGTTAGCAGTTAGTAGTCAGTTACAAGCGAGGACTATCTAAACCTCTACTGTCATTAGCAGTGACAGTGCCCGAGATAATTGGAAGATGGAATTTGCCAGTTACCTCCCACCTGCGGTACGGAGACCATACCCGCGATATGGGCATAACCACAGCCACCACGTTGCTGCCAAATGGCGGCTCACCTCAATCGGGTACAGTGTATTCTACTGTGGGGCCCCCGATTCCCATGGTACTAATTTTTGTTTTAAGAGTACTTTGGTTTGTACTCCGCTCGTAGAGCTACGATAAGGAATCTTGTAAATTCCTAGGCACCGCTAAGCCAGCTCAGGTACACGGGTTCACCGAAAAACCCGAAGGTATAACCGGAATCGACCTTGGTCTTTCAGCCGGTTGTAGCCACCCTCCGTGTCATTCACACACACTCATTCTCGCACCTTCTGTTTGAATATTCAAGCGGAGCGGTCGCATTGCGTATTTTGTAGTGCATTTTTCAAATTATTATCGGTTCGGCGAATAACAAAGAGTGAAAAATATAGTGAAAATATATGTAAATGAAAAACAAGAGATATAAACTCATTGAAAAACAGAAGTAAATGATAGTGAAGAATTTAGACAAAGCAGCAGTGCTGTAAAAATTCTAAAAATAGAAATAGAGTATAATAAAATTATCGTGCGTGCAATAAAAGTGAACAGACACCAGAGAGCAGCCATCCGCATAAAGCGAAATAGAAAGATGTGTGTTTGTTAGGGAAAAGTGTGGAGCCTTGAAATGGAACCATTCATCTCCCCCTGAAGATACATTTTGCATCGTGAATGTTTGGCTCGATGGTTGCCTCAGAATAGTATCTATCCTGTGCGTCGATACGTGATTGTCACCCGCATACAGGTACAGTACAGACGCACTCTAATTTTTGTTAAGGGAGCAAACAACCAACACCAAAATAACAGCCTACAAATGCGAATGCGCCGGATTTCACCCCTAAAGTGGACCTAACATCTTGACCACCTCCTACCTTCGTACCTGATCCCTAACGGCTCGATCCAACCATCCCAGATAAAATATTTGCCACAATATGTCAATAGAAAAAATTATTTTAAAATTTATTTAGGAACGAATATCATAATTACTATGATTGAATGTAAAGTATATATAATTTGGTTTTAATTTTATTGCTTTGCTTAAATAAGTTAAAGTTTCTTTACTTTTCTTTTTATTATCTTCTATCTTCTTTCTTTTCTCCTCTCTTTATTATGTAATTTAATTATCTGTGGTGATTAGATCTAAATGCTCGCATGTCTATATAATTATTCAGAAAAAATATGTTAAAATAAACAATTTTCAGTTACACAAAATGATACAATAAATACTTGTTCAGATTTAAAAATAAAAAAGTATTTAAAATTGAAATAATTCATAATAAAAATTTTACGGTTACCAATAAATGGTAAATTCAATAATCTTTGAGAATTGAAATAATGAGACAATAAATTTTTAACCGTTGGTAATAAACAAGAAACTGATTAGTTATTTCAAATTGGAAAAAAAATGAGAATTTTAAATAATTTATCATATAAAACTTTAACTTTTATAAAAACCAAACTTATTATATTTTATTTAAGGTCCCTTCTTCTATAGTCCTCGGTCTGAAAACTCTTATTCCTTGAGTCAGCGGTTTTGTTAAAGATGCATAATAAGGATGCATAACAAAACGATCCCCGATGTGGAGCCAAGTTACGCTGGACCGAATTATGCCCTTTAGTCTTGAGAATGTGAGAGTTGGCTCTGCGCTAGCTACTCCACTAAGCTATAGCGGAACAGCTTCGTTCATCCTCATACATATCAAAACTATTCAACACAGCTCTTGTGTAATTGTTTTTTCAACTCGGCTTCTAGTTGACTCAACCTCGAGAATTCGGAAGATTGGATAATAGCTAATTTACGACTCGGTTGAATATTCTAAAATTCGAGCTCAATAATCCTTTTTTCCTTCAGTACAGCCTCGAGAATTCATGGATCTAGCTTATAGCTAGTCGCCCTACTCGGTTGACACAGAATTTTCTATTAAATCCTAATACTTAATACTTTTACACTACCTCACACATTTTTGATTGAAGTTGACCACAACGCGACGATGATTTCTTCAAGCACAGATGATGTTGTGGATGAAGGTAATTTTGAATATGAATTTATAAAAATATTTTTTTTCTGTAATTAGATTATTAAATTATAATAATTTTAATTAATTATCCAAAACAATTTTAACATCGTTTCTTTAAACTTTTAGCAAGTTTGATCACTAGGTAATCCAAAAATTGGGGATCGGCAAATTTAAATGTTTTCTTTCGAAATTTAATGATTTATTTGTTGTTTTTTTTAGGAACACAGAATATATTTAAGACGCCATAAGTGACCATGACTATGGGTTTATCTTCAATTAGCTAAGTATTTCATTAAATTTAATTTTTTTTCTCTTTATTTTTAAAAGTTGTCCAATATTCATACGGTAATAATGTTTTTAGATTTTGCATTTTCCTTTTGAAAAAAACCGGGCAAATGCGGTTCCTTTTCATGTCGGGCAAAAAGTTTATCGCCGCAGCATTCAACAAAGTAGTTTCACTAAACCATTTAGTGGGAAACTAGCTCACAAATTTTTAAAATGTAGAATCAGAGTAACAGCCATGTCCGAGCTAAAAGACATGATGGAATCCACTGGGAGTGTACGACGGTAAAGACATCCGACAATGAAAAGTGGCATAAGAAAATCATCAATTTGAGAAGAATTGAATGAAGAGTATTTGCTGAATAATAGAATGGTAACAGTAACTCAGCATTCTTTCCGTTATACGTTCGATGAAGCGAGGAGCTAGCTGCTGAGGCTACCGTTTTTCAGGTCTTCCCAACTCAGTATACCGTTGTAAGTACCTGTGTTGTTATGGTAGCCTCGTCGATAGTATTTATGATATGTTCGTTGCCTAAAAAACCGAATTTTCGGTCAGTTTTGCATCTGGTAACACAACTACGCACGATCGTACGGACTAACGAAAAATGCAATGGCATGATGCTAAGTTTACGCGAGGTAGACTGGGGAATTCGCCGTTGGCATGTGAGGATTAAAAGTACTGTTTTGGCGTAAAATTGGTGTAGGTTTGGTAAATTCAAACAATTTAACTTTTTAAAATAGTAGAATAAGAAATCCCACGCATGTGTTTGGAATTCAAATGTGAATATGTGAATATGCCAAATCAAATATAAGTTTTTTTTTGTAATTCAATAATGATTTTTACACTATGGGAATGTGCTATTTTTTAAGAGATAGACTACCTATTATAAATAAAGACAGAATTTCTTTTCTTATTGCTTCCAAATAAATTATAAGAATTTTTACATTAAAAAGGTGTTCCTGTCCATCTTATTACGTTTTTTGGGACGAACTTTCCGTTTTTAGAAATATATTTGGTATATAAATAAAGTAAATTCAATAAAACCACATTTTGATGATCCAATTTACGAATTTTGCCGGATATTTGAAAATATCCGATGAGTGCAACAGTTCAATCAATACAACAACAACAGTAGTTGCTACAGCAACAACCACCGCATCAGCAATTGCAACAATCTCAACAATTACTGCAACAACAATTACCACAACACCAGCCGCCTCTTACACCATATTTATTACAAGCGCCGCCGTAATCACGGCAACAGCCACAGGAACGAAATCCGAAGCGCAGGAACAACGGCAGAAACAGTTACAATCTCAACCACAACCGCAACTCCTTCAACCGTTATAACAGAAGCAGCAGTATCAACATCATCAGCTACCGTTATATGTTTTTATTTAACGTGACCTAGTTGTCTGCAACGTAAGACCAGAGTCGCCTACGACAATAGGGATCGAGTAACGCTCACTCAACATACTGCCATTACTGGTAGCTAACAGATAGAATCAGTTACAAGCTGACTCTCTACCTGTAGGTGGCGAGGTTTATCTAAACCTCTGCTGTCATTAGCAGTGACAGTGCCCGAGATAAATGCAAAATGGTTATTGCCAGTTACCTCCCACCTGCGATGAAAAGACCGTAACCGCGACATGGGTATTAACCACAACCACCACGTAGCTGCCAAATGGCCTCACTTCAATCGGGCACAGTGTATTCCATTATTGGGCCCCCGATTCCCGTGGTACCAATTTCTGATTTAAGAGTACTTCGGTTTGTACTCAGCTCATTGAGCTACGGGTAGGAATCTTGTAAATTCCTCGGCAACGCTAAGCCAGCTCAGGTATGCGGGTTCGCCAAGACCCGAAAGTACAATCGGAATCGACCTTGGTCTTTCACCCGGTTGTAGGCACCCTGCGTGTCATCACACACTCATTCACGCACCATTCTCATTCTCTCAAACAGTGCTACGGCAAATCTATTCAGGCATTCATATCTCTCTCTCTCCTGCCAAAAACACCACACCCTCATCATTCACCACGATCTCACATGCACCTTAGTCGCGCAAGTCCCTGTACAAGCCACACTCCACGAGAAGGTGCTTGGCATATTTCTCTTCCGCCTTACAAGGGCATCTAGCCTCCAGAGCCAGACGACGCCTATACAGGAACCCATTCATTCTGCCGTGCCCCATGAGCAAATATCCAAGGGACAGACCAAATTCAAATCCATACCCATATGCAAACCACACATCTGAAATGAACATGTGCGTCCATCTGCCTTTAACACACTCATCCCATCGTCGCTGCCACTTTTCATATATTCTGTTCAGGATCAGTACACGCCGCTGGCACGAACCAAGATCCCGAACCTCTACATTCGTAACCGGACAATTTTCAAGCGGTATGCCCTACCGCAGACGGTAGTGGACACTTCCACGCAGCACTTACAGGTCCCATGGAATTTCTCCCATGAGAACCTGCATCACCTCGGTTGACACGGTCCTACACACATTCAAACATGCATACAGTTATAGTTTATTATTTAACGTAGTTTAGTTGCCCGCGCATAAGACCACGAGTCGCCTACGACTATAGGAATCGAGACATGCTCAATCAAACGCACCACCATTACTGGCAGTTAACTATATAGAATCAGTTACAAGCTGACTCTCCACCTGCTGGTGGCGAGGACCATCTAAACCTCTACTGTCATTAGCAGTGACAGTGCCCGAAATAAGTGCAATGCATTGCTACATTTACCAGTTACCTCCCACCTGCGATCAGAAGACCGTACCCGCGACATGGGTATTAACCACAACCACCGCGTAGCTGCCAAATGGCGCCTCACCTCGATCGGGCACAGTTTATTCTACTGTGGGGCTCCCGATCCCCGTGGTACCCATTTTTGTTTTAAGAGTACTTCGGTTTGTACTCCGCTCGTAGAGCTACGATAAGGAATCTTGTAAATTCCTAGGCACCGCTAAGCCAGCTCAGGTATACGGGTTCGCCAAAAAACCCGAAGGTATAACCGGAATCGACCTTGGTCTTTCAGCCGGTTGTAGCCACCCTCCGTGTCATTCACACACACTCATTCTCGCACCTTCTCATTCGTCTCTCAAACAGTGCCACGGCAAACGCATTTATGCATTCATGTCTCTTTTTCACACTCAATACACCACTCACATCCACACCCTCCTCATACACCACGATTCCACACGCCTCCAAATCACGCAAGTTCCCAAACAGGCCACACGCCATGAGAAGGTGCTTAACACTCTCCTTCTTCGCCCCACAAGGGCATCTAACCTCCGTATCCAGACCACGCCTATACCGGAACCCATTCATACTGCTGTGTCCCGTGAGCAAATACCCAAGGAACAGACCAAATTCAAAAACCATACGCAGAGGAAAAGCACACATTCGGTATGAACATGTACGTCCATCTGCCATTCACACTCTCATCCCACCGTTGCTGCCAGATCTCATCCATCTTGTTCAGGACCAGTATGCGCTGATGACACGGACTACGATTCTGAACCTCATCATTCCCTACCGGACAATCTGCTAGCGGGATGCCCCGCCGCAGATGGTAGAGGATACTTCCACGCAGCATCTTCAGGTCCCATGGAATTTCTCCCATGAGAACCTGCATCGCCTCAGTTGAAACAGTTCTACACACATTCAAACACGCACACAGAACCGAACGCTGGCCCGAATTTATGCCCATCCTCGCATACTGGTGGTGCATAGTGTCTGCCCACACACACGATGCATACATAGCACACGGAACAAACACAATCTTATACAGAACCCTCACCGCTCTGGATTGAAGTCCACATTCCTTGCAAAGTACTCGCACCAGCATGCCAACCAAACCGGCTACGCGCCCCCTCAAACGTTGCAAGTGAGGCCGAAAATTCAGCCTCTCCCCAACCTTCAGTCCAAGGTACTTCACTTCCCGCGAGTATCGGACCCCAACTGTCTTCAAACAAATATTGGGCGGCCTACTAGCCGCCAAAAAACTCTTCAATAACATACACATGGTTTTCCTTTCGGAAACCCTCACACCCATCCTTTCTCCCCATTTACAAACCATACGCAAGTAGCGGCTTCCCGCCACTTCCACCGCAGACCTACTCCCTCCCTCAATCAAGAGCAGAAGATCATCCGCATATGCAACCAAAAACACAGCCGGCCTCCTCCAACTGCACCAAGAGACCATTCATCATCATATTCCAGACAGTGGGGCCGGCCACAGATCCCTGTGGACAGCTACGCACCATCTGGCGAACAAACATTCCCACATACTACCGCATACCGTTCATGGAAGTAACTCCACATACTGCCTTACATGCATCCAGGCATACTCACCTAGCGCACGGTTCCACATGGAGCCGATTTCCTATTCCCCTCTACTCTTTCACGCAAACACCTGTCATTCACCGCATTCACGCATCTGCTAAGTTCGACCACCTTCTCCTCCAACCGCATCGACTGAAACGTAACCAAGTCACAAATCTCTCCAGTCACCTCGTAGACCATTCAGTCCACCCCACCGGTATGCCACCGCTTACCACGTGCGGAACCTTTACGATGGCCACCCGTTGGAGCAGTCACCACCAGCTCAATGAGGTTGTGATCGCTTATCAGGCAACATCCTCCATGCATACTCGTAACAGTCAGCAGCACGATTGCACAGTGTGACAGCAATGTCACTCTGCCCATTTGGTCTGCTAAAGGTATACCATTCACTCGGCACATTCAGTACATTCATACCACTGGCCATAATCCACTCTTCGAGTTGCCTGCCCCTCACACAACTCGGCTGGTCAGTGTCTCTCCTCTTGCTATACCAGAGAGGAGAAACAACATTCTCATCCATACCGATCAGCACAGGCGAACGTCCACACTTAGCCAACACTGTATCGAGATACCGCAGGTACGGCTCTATTTCAGAGCCAAACCTTCAATAAACCGACACAACATAAAGCTCTACAACTCCCTTCTTTACATAAACACACACACCAAGCTCACTGCAACACTCATCAACTCTCACCACATCCATAACCACTCCAACGACAGAGACAGCCGAGTCAATTCTAACCCCAGCCTTGGCACTGGTAAAAGTCCTGGCGGATATACCCAATCCGCACACCGATCCACCATACGAATATAGCTCCTGGATCAGTGCTACATCCACCCCATTCTCACACATATACACACTCAACTCATTCATAACCGCAGCAGATGCATTCCCATTCAATTGGATGCACCTAATCATTTTAGGCGACAATCCTCATTCTCTCTCTTTCGCACAACCTTACATAAATCGGGCAATCGTATTCACGAATCAGCAAACACAACCATCCCACAAACACACGCCTCTCAACCAAGATTTTCTCATTAACCTTAGTACTAACCGTTATGACAACCATGTGTTTACCATCTTTACCGGTTGTCCTCCTGAGCACCTTCTCAGCCTCCACCATTATGCCTCTCATGTTCTTCTCTTGAAACTGTTGTATCAGTTCTGCGTTAGCTACCTCAGCCGGCACGGCGTGGATAACCAGCTTCGGCCTCGCCCTCTTAGGCTCACTCGTCACCAAACCAGCTTTCGCAAAGTCAGCTGATTCGGCGACACGCTTCAATTCGCCGCTGCTACAGACCTTCACTGCCACACCCTCCTTCAGCGGCCGTACAAACATGGATACAGTGAAAAATTGTTATTTAACGTGACCTGGTTGTCCAAACCTCAAGACCACGAATCGCCTACGACTATAGGGATTGAGAAACGCTCAATCAACGCACCACCATTACTGGCAGTTAGCAGTTAGTAGTCAGTTACAAGCGAGGACTATCTAAACCTCTACTGTCATTAGCAGTGACAGTGCCCGAGATAATTGGAAGATGGAATTTGCCAGTTACCTCCCACCTGCGGTACGGAGACCATACCCGCGATATGGGCATAACCACAGCCGCCACGTTGCTGCCAAATGGCGGCTCACCTCAATCGGGCACAGTGTATTCTACTGTGGGGCCCCCAATTCCCATGGTACTAATTTATGTTTTAAGAGTACTTTGGTTTGTACTCCGCTCGTAGAGCTACGATAAGGAATCTTGTAAATTCCTAGGCACCGCTAAGCCAGCTCAGGTACACGGGTTCGCCAAAAAAACCCGAAGGTATAACCGGAATCGACCTTGGTCTTTCAGCCGGTTGTAGCCACCCTCCGTGTCATTCACACACACTCATTCTCGCACCTTCTGTTTGAATATTCAAGCGGAGCGGTCGCATTGCGTATTTTGTAGTGAATTTTTCAAATTATTATCGGTTCGGCGAATAACAAAGAGTGAAAATATATGTAAATGAAAAACAATAGATATAAACTCATTGAAAAACAGAAGTAAATGATAGTGAAGAATTTAGACAAAGCAGCAGTGCTGTAAAAATTCTAAAAATAGAAATAGAGTATAATAAAATTATCGTGCGTGCAATAAAAGGGAACAGACGACAATAAAAGACGAAAATCGTGTGTGTAATTTGTATTTGGGCCATATAAAATCGAGAAAAACAAAGTCATAAATAGACGGACAAAAAGTTGCGTAAACACGGCCATAAATTTGGCCAGTGCTAATTTCCCATAAGCAGAGGCTGCATAGCGGTTCTCTGCTTGTGCGAAATTTATTGCCAACAACTGGTGTGCACATCTGGCGAACATCTGGTGTGTACATTTGGCGCGTGTGAGAACAGCTGATAGTGAGAGGTTTTCACAGAGTCCACTTGGTACCGAACCAAGTGGAGGTTTGTAGACGGGTCCACTCGGGACCAAAATATCGCCGGCGAGTGACCGAACAATTTTTTATTCGTCGACGAATTTCGTCGACGGCCGCCATTTTTTTTTCTTTTTTTTCGTGATTTCCGCGATTTTCGTGTTTTCCGCAGATTTCGCGTTTTTTCGCAGATTTCGCGTTTTTGTGCGATTGTCGCGTGCTTTTCACTAGTAGATGCGAAAAGCGGTTGTGATGGTCAAGCGGAGACCATCATCACAGCAGAAGAGGCGCCTGACGCTCGATTTAGCCGAGGCGGAGTACTTCCCCGCCGACGAAGTGCCATTGGCGAAAATGAAAGCGCCAATGCCCAAAGAAACCGCGGCGGAGGTGAAGGATGCTGCTGCGGAGGTGAAGGAGGCTGCTGCTGATGTGGCAGAGGTGATGTCGACGGTTGAGGCGCCGAAGCACTACAAAAAGCCAGGCAGTGCGCCCTCAGTGCACGACGCTCTTAAGAGTGTGCGACAGGGTATTGCCGGCCTGGCTAATGGTCAGCCAGTGACAGCCATTGACGTCAGCGCAGTGTTGCTACTGGTGGGGGAAGCTGCTGATGCTGCCACCCTATTAGAGAAGAGGCTGTCTTACCTGACGGGCAGGCTGGAGAATGTGGCGACGGCCTTTTCGTCACAGCGTGTTCCAGCTGTTGCGACTGTCACTCGCAGCACTCACCCGATCCGCGGGGGGGTGGTGGTCCCCGCCACTGCACCAGTCGCTGTTACGGCAAATCCCTGGATTGTGCCACGGCCTGTTCCAAGGCCGAGGAAGCTGGTGTCTTTGCCGCCTCCACCGGCACAAACCTTCGCGCTGGTAGTTAAGGCTGCTGCAGCGGGTGTGCCAACCGAAGAGGTAAAGAAGAGAGTTCTGGAGGCGGGAAAGTCGCTGGCGGACGTACGCGTCCGTGCTGTACGGCGGCTGAAGGAGGGTGTTGCAGTGGAGGTCTGCAGCAGCAGCGAATTGAAGCGGGTCGCCGAATCAGCTGACATTGCAAAAGCTGGTTTGGTCACGAGCGAGCCGAAGAGGGCGAGGCCGAAGCTCGTCATCCACGTCGTACCGGCAGAGGTAGACAACGCCGAACTGGTTCAGCAGCTGCAGGAGAAAAACATGTGCGGCATAATGGTGGAGGCAGAAAAGGAAGTATCGAAGCTCAGAAGGACAACCGGTAAGGATGGCAAGCATATGGTTGTCATAGAGGTAAGTGGTAGAGCTAAGGAGAAAATGTTGTGTGAGAGGCGGGTGTTTGTGGGATGGTTGTGTCTGCCAATTCGTGAGTACGAATTGGTACGCAGGTGCCACGGTTGCCTGGATGTCGGGCACCTTCGTGATGGCTGTAGGCGGGCTGGAAGGCTCTGCAGTAGGTGTGGTAGTGGTGACCATCTCGCTCGGGAATGCCCGAACGTAGAGTGCTGCCGCAACTGCCATCTGCGGGGTCTTTCGGGTACGCACTCCGTCATGTCGGAGGATTTCCTGTTGTATGTCAGGTTGTGTGAGAGGGAGCGAATGAGGATTGTCGCCTAAAATGATTAGGTGCATCCAATTGAACGGGAATGCGTCTGCTGCGGTTATGTATGAGTTGAGTGTGCATATGTGTGAGAAGGGGGTGGATGTAGCACTGATCCAGGAGCCATATTCGTATGGTGGATCAGTGTGCGGATTGGGTATATCCGCCAGGACTTTCACCAGTGCCAAGGTCGGGGGCAAAATTGACTCGGCCGTCTCTGTTGTTGGCGTGGGAATGGATGTTGTGCGTGTGGATGAATGTTCAAATAAATTCGGTGTGTGTGTGTACATCAAGAAGGGGGAATAGAGCTGTACACTGTATCGGTATACTGTAGGTTCGGCTCTGAACTAGAGCCGTACCTGCGTTATCTTGATGCAGCGTTGGCTAAGTGTGGACGTTCGCCTGTACTGATCGGTATGGATGCGCATGCTGTTTCTCCTCTCTGGTATAGCAAGAGGGGAGATACTGACCAGCCGAGTTGCGTGAGGGGCAGGAAGCTCGAAGAGTGGATTCTAGCCAGTAGTATGAATGTACTGAATGTTCCGAGTGAATGGTATACTTTCAGTGGACCGAATGGGCAGAGTGACATTGATGTCACACTGTGCAATCGTGCTACTGACTGTTATGAGTATGAGTGGAGAATATTGCCTGCGTGGGGAGTGAGCGATCACAACCTCATTGAACTGGTGGTGACTGCGCCAATGGATGACCATCGCGAAGTTTCTCCGCGTGGTAAGCGGTGGCATACCGGTGGGGTGGACTGGATGGTCTACGGGGAGGAGGTCGCGGCTGAGATCTGTGAGTTTACTAGATTTCAGTCGCTGCGATTGGAGGAAAAGGTGGTTGAACTGAGCAGATGCGTGAATGTTGTGAATGATAGTTGTATGGGTAAAAGAGTAGAGGAGCGTAGGAGGGCGACTCCGTGGTGGAACCGGGAGCTCGGCTTGGAAAAGAGAAAAGTTGGTAGGTTGCGTAGGATCTACCAGCGATATAGACGCCGTGGTGTAGATGCGCACACTGAAGGTGTGGCCTTCAGGGCGGCCAGAGCTGAGTATGTGACAAGTATTAGACTTGCCAAGGAAAAGCACTGGCAGAAGTATGTGAATGAAATTGGAAATGCGGATGTATGGGGTCCGGTGTATCGTTTATGTATGCGCAAAGGTGCTCGAAATGATATTTCGAGTATCAGAGTGAATGACGGGTATACGAGTAATTGGGAGGACAGTGTGAATGCGTTGATGAGTGACTTCTTTCCTGGGATTGAAAGGCAAGAAGAAGTGAATGTTAGCAGGAGATACCCCCTGCCGTTTGAATGGGAAGAACTTGATCGATCGGTGTGGAGCACGAAAGTGCGAAGTGCCCCAGGATTGGATGGTGTGACTGGTCAGATGATGAGGAGTGTTTGGCGGACTATTCCCGCACATGTGAGTAGCCTTTACGGTGAATGCCTGGAGAGTGGTGTGTTTCCGCGTGAATGGAAAGTAGGAGACGTGGTCATCCTTCCCAAGTCTCCGGACGGGATTCGGACTGACCCGTCCTCCTACAGGCCGATATGCTTACTGCCAGTATTTGGCAAGGTCCTCGAGCGTATGATGGTACACCGGTTGAATGTGAAGTTGGCAGACTTCAATATGTCCGGCTGTCAGTATGGATTTACGAAAGGTAAATCGACTGAGGGTGCCTGGATGCGTGTTAGGCAGTATGTGGATGAAAGTGCGAGTAAATATGTATGTGGTGTGTTTGTGAACTTCAAGAGTGCGTTCAACTGCCTGCGATGGGATCGCATCATGGAGCGACTGGAGAAGGTTTCGTGTGAAGAGGCTTCGCTGTGGCGAAGTTACTTCCATGAAAGGTATGCGGTGGTATGTGGGAATAGTGGTCGGATTGTTCGCCAGATGGTGTGTGGCTGTCCACAGGGATCTGTGGCCGGCCCAGCCATCTGGAATATAATGATGAATGGTCTCTTGGTGCGGTTGGAGGAGACCGCTTGTGTTGTGGTTGCGTATGCGGATGATCTTCTGCTCTTGATTGAGGGCGGGAGTAGGTCTGCAGTAGAGGTTGCGGGAATCCGCTATATGCAGTTTGTTTCAGAATGGGGTGAAAGAATGGGTGTTAAAGTTTCCGAAAGGAAAACGGTGTGTATGCTGTTGAAGGGATTTTGGAGAGAGGCTGAACTTTCGGCCTCACTTGCAACATCTAAAGGGGCGCGTAGCCGGTTTGGTTGGCATGCTGGTGCGAGTACTTCGCAAGGAATGGGGCCTTAAATCCAGAGCAGTGAGGGTCCTGTATAAGAGTGTGTTTCTTCCGTGTGCGATGTATGCGTCTTGCGTGTGGGCCGACATTATGCACCACCAGTATGCGAGGGTGGGCATTAATTCGGTCCAGCGTTTGGTTTTGTATGCGTGTTTGAATGTGTGTAGAACCGTTTCAACTGAGGCGATGCAGGTTCTCATGGGAGAAATTCCATGGGACCTGGAAGTGCTGCGTGGAAGTATCCACTATCGTCTGCGGCGGGGCATCTCGCTGTAAGGTTGTCCGGTTGGGAATGATGAGGTTCAGAATCTCAGTCCGCGCCATCAGCGCATTCTGATTCTGAACAAGATGCATGAGATATGGCAGCAACGATGGGATGAGAGTGTGAATGGCAGATGGACGCACATGTTCATTCCGAATGTATGCTTTGCGTCTGCGTGTGGTTTTGAGTTTGGTCTGTCCCTTGGGTATTTGCTCACGGGGCACGGCAGTATGAATGGGTTCCTGTATAGGCGTGGTCTGGCTACGGATGCTAGATGCCCTTGTGGGGCGGAGGAGGAGAGTGTTAAGCACCTTCTTGTAGAGTGTAGCCTGTATGGGGACTTGCGTGACTTAGGTGCATGTGGAATCGTGGTGAATGAGGAGGGTGTGGATGTGAGTGGTGTGTTGAGTGTGAAAGAGAGATATAAATGTTTGAATGCGTTTGCCGTGGCACTGTTTGAGAGAAAATTGAGAATGGTGCGTGAATGAGTGCGTGGATGACACGCAGGGTGGCTACAACCGGGTGAAAGACCAAGGTCGTTTCCGGTTGTACCTTCGGGTTTTGGCGAACCCGCGTACCTGAGCTGGCTTAGCGGTGCCTAGGAGTTTACAAGATTCCTTACCGTAGCTCTATGAGAGGAGTACAAACCAAAGTACTATTAAAACAAGAATTAGTACCACGGGGATCGGGAGCCCCACAGTAGAATATACTGTGCCCGATCGAGGTGAGGCGCCATTTGGCAGCAACATGGTGGTTATGGTTAATACCCATGTCGCGGGTACGGTCTTTTGATCGCAGGTGTGAGGTAACTGGCAAATGTAGCAATGTATTGCACTTATCTCGGGCACTGTCACTGCTTATGACAGTAGAGGTTTAGATAGTCCTCGCCATCAGCAGGTGGAGAGTCAGCTTGTAACTGATTCTATCTTTTAACTGCCAGTAATGGTGGTGCGTTGATTGAGCGTATCTCGATTCCTATAGTCGTAGGCGACTCGTGGTCTTGGGGTTTGGACAACTAGGTCACGTTAAATAACAATTTCTCACTGTACTCTGCTTATTGAGCTACGGTCAGGAATCTTATAAATTCCTAGGCACCGCTAGGCCAGCGCAGGTACGCGGTTTCGCCAAGACCCGAAGGTATAACCGGAATCGATCTTGGTCTTTCACCCGGTTGGGGCCACCCTGCGTGTCATTCACGCACTCATTCACGCACCATTCTCACTCTCCTCTCAAACAGTGCAACGGCAAATCTATTCAGGCATTCGTACTTCTCTTTCACACTCAACACTCCACTCACTTCCACACCCTCCTCATTCACGACAATTCCACATGCACCTAAGTCACGCAAATCCCCATACACCTCTCTACACTCAATGAAAAGGTGCTTGGCTCTCTCCTCCTCCGCCCCACAAGTGCATCTAGCCTCCGTGGCCAGTCCACGCCGTACAGAAACCCATTCATACCGCTGTGTCCCGTGAGCAAATACCCAAGGGACAGACCAAACTCATACGCAGATGCAAAGCACACATTCGGTATGAACATGTGCGCCCATCTGCCATTCACACTCTCATCCCATCGTTGCTGCCATATCTCATACATTTTGTTCAGGACCAGTACACGCTGATGGCGCGGACTAAGATCCTGAACCTCTTCATTCCTAAATGCACAACCAGTACTCATGCATTTATCATTCTAGCAAACCCACAGATCTCTGCATGGAGTCATCAGTTCGATGAGGTTGTGATCGCTCACTCCCCACTCAGGCAACTCATACTCATAACAGTCAGCAGCACGATTGCACAGTGTGACATCAATGTCACTCTGCCCATTCGGTCCACTGAAAGTATACCATTCACTCGGAACATTCACTACATTCATACAACTGGCCAGTATCCACTCTTCGAGTTGCCTGCCCATGACACAACTCGGCTGGTCAGTGTCTCCCCTCTTGCTATACCAGAGAGGAGAAACAGCATTAGCATCCATACCGATCAGCACAGGCGAACGTCCACATTTATCCAACACTGTATCGAGATACCGCAGGTACGGCTCTATTTCAGAGCTAAACCTGCAATACACCGACACAGCATAAAGCTCTACCTCTCCCTTCTTCATATAAACGCACACACCAAGTTTTTTCGAATACTCGTCAACTCTCATCACATCCATACCCACACCAACGACAGAGACGGCCGAGTCAATTCTAACCTAGCCTTGGCACTGGTAAAAGTCCTGGCGGATCTACCCAATCCGCACACCGATCCACCATACGAATATGGCTCCTGGATCAGGGCAATATCCACCCCATTCTCACACATGTACACACTCAACTCATGCATAACTGCAGCTGACGCATTCGCATTTACTTGGATGCACCTAACCATTTTAGGCAACAATCCTCATTCTCTCTCTCTCGCGCAACCTAACATGTACATACACCGGGCAATCTTCCGACATGACGGAGTGCGTGCCTGGAAGACCACGCAGATGGCAGATGCGGCAACACTCTATGTTCGGGCATTCCCGAGCAAGATGGTCACCACTACCACACCTACTGCAAAGCCTTCCAGCCAGCCTACAGCCATCACGGAGATGCCCGAAATCTAGGCAACCGTGGCACCTACGTACCAATTCGTATTCACGAATTGGTAGACATAATCATCCCACAAACACACGTCTCTCACTCAACATTTTCCCCTTAACTTTACCACTTACCTCTATGACAACCATGTGTTTACCATCTTTACCGGTTGTCCTTCTGAGTACAGATACTTCCTTCTCAACTTCCAACGTAATACCTCTCATATTCTTCTCTTGGAACTGCTGCACCAGCTCTGCGTTGTCAACCTCAGCCGGCACAGCGTGGATGACGAGCTTCGGCCTCGCCCTCTTTGGCGCACTGGTTACCAAACCAGCCTTGGCCAAATCAGCTGATTCGGCAACTAGGCGCAACTCACCGCTGCTGCAAACTTCCACCGCAACACCCTCCTTCAACCGCCGTACAGCACGGACGCGTACGTCCGCCAGCGACTTGCCCGCCTCAAACACTCTCTTCTTGACCTCTTCCGCCAACACACCCGCTGCAGTGACTTTCACCACCAGTGCGAAGGTTTGCGGCGTGATATTATCATCCAGAGACGACACACAAGTAAAATTTACCATTGCGTAAGAAGGGAAATATACGAGAAAATATGTACGAAAAATGGATATCCACGATACAGATGACGGAAATCAGACGATGGAAGACACGTACCTAACGAATTCTATGATAGTGTGATTGTCCATTATACTTCTTTACTTTCGAAAACGCTTAAAGCACATATCAATGTGGAGTACTACAATTCAGTGAAGTCAATTAAATACATATGTATATATGAAAGCAAGGGTTGTAATATGGCAGTTATCGGATTTCTCCGACGAAGTAAGACAATTTCAAATGGGACGTTTCATCAGAAGTAATGAATCTGTCTGACGAATCCTTGATTTTAATATTTATGAATGGAATACAACTGTAGTGCATCTCAGTGTTCACTTGAATGGTCAACGACTATACTTCACGAAAAAAACGCGATTACCAGCCTTTTCTAAATTTTGTTAAGCAGATGAATTGGCAAGAACATTGCATAACCAACAATCCTGATCTGCTACTTCAAGGACTACTGAAATACATGAACAGCTTAACGCCAGACTTGAAAACCAGCGCTTCTACTCCAAAAACTGCGGAAACATATAGACAACGTCATGAAGTTTCAAAATACTACGCTTGGAATAAATCGAGAAAGCAGTTTCACAGAATAAAACAAGCCGCAATTTTTCCTGATTATACTGGTATGTGTGCGTATGATGCATTGGGGCGAGTAACGCTGAATGTTATTATTTGAAAATGTTGCTTAGGTAGCGAGTAATACGTTTATGCGTCTGTCATGAAGTCAAAAATACGGTACTTGTATTAAGAAACTGAGTTGACCAACATCATTTCAAGCACAGTTATTGGACCAACATCATTGCAAGCTGCTGAAGTATGTCAGACGTATAACAAGCATGTCGAAAACTTTGCTGACTTAAAAATAATCAACATTGGGACACACCGTTAACATAAACATCTCTTACGTGTTTTTCAAAACAAATACGCAACTTATTTGTAATAATTTTAACAATTTGCGTATCTTCTAATTCTAAGTCTTTGGAAAAACCATAAGGTCAGCCTTATCGAAGACATACTTCGACAAGCACGTAGAATGAACCCTACTAGAGAAATAGAGTTTTCCGCCGAAATTTTCAATTAAGCGCTTATATTACATGAAGTTAAAAGTATATCCATTAACAATAAAATTCTTTATTAGCTAGGATTGCTTGGACCTATATTTGACAGAAGAAACGTTGATGATAGAGACTTACTCCGGAAAAAAACAATACAACATTGATCCGCTGCGAATTTACGTTGAGAATCCAAAAAAATCTTAGTTGATGACCACAGACTCGCTTATAACACAGTAATATAATTTATAGCAAACGGAAATAGGGGACTCCTTTTTCTTGATGCACCAATATGCACTGTCAAAACATTTCTTCTCAATTTGATATTTGCAAAAACTTGAAAGCAGAATGAAATCGAACTCGCTGCAGCATTATCGAGGATTGCAACAACGACAATTTAATTAATCAAGCCGCAAATCCTACGTGCAATATTAGTAAAAATTCTGGAATGGCCACATTATTTAAAACATGCAAACTGATTATTTACATGTATTAAATAAAACAAACACTTTAAGCACTTGATCGTACTTTCCGGAATTTCAGAGAAAACAACAAGGGAGTAGCTGTAAATCTGCTTGCAGGCAATTTTCATCAAATGTAACCACAGATGGATACCGATGAGAATATCCAAATAATCCACGATAATGGAAAAGTTCCAAATGATCCATATCATTCCACGATCAGTACCCGCAGATAAGCTCGACGAATATGTTCGAAGAATATGCACTTACTTTAAGATGTTTCTGCGTAAAACTTTTGGAAATAAGTGACGTAAAATTCCCAAATGATCCCGTAACACATAAGATATCGTTTCCGTATCACTTTCGTCAAATGCAGCCGTCAATTCGGAATGTTGTAAAGTTCTTCCGAACTTTGCAAGCAACTTCACAAAGCATGATTGGCTTTGCGAACGTGCAATCTTAGCTCTGAACAATGCTAATGCCAATAAAATTAATGACCATATTCAATTGAATCTTCTCGATGAATACAAATCGATTGAGAGTTATAAATGTAGATCAAGCTGTCAATTATCCAATAGTTTCTTAATTCTTTGGAGCCATCACAAATGCCATCCCATACATTAACTTTGAAGATTGGTTCTCCAATAATGTTTCTGCGGAATGTAGATTCAACGAAATTGTGTAATGGAATCAGACTTTCTGTTAAAAACTAATGCCAAATGTGATTGAAGCAACAATTATTAATGGCAAAAACATAGGAGATGTGCTCCAATAATTTCTACCGATTTGCCTTTCGAATTCAAGCGCTTCCAGTTTCCAGTGCTTTTGTTTTCGCAATTACAATGAATATTGTTTAGCCACAAGAATTCAATATAGAAAAAAGAAAAAAGTAAAATATATAAGAATTTAAACAATTTCTTTCGAGTACTCCAAAATACTTAGAGTTCCGATCCTTGTTGTATGTACACTGTTTATTTAGGTAATATTTAAAGTTTAAAGAAACAAATAAAAGTTTTTAATTAAAATTAAATTGTTTTAAAGTTATTTCATTTCATTTAAGTTATTCCAAATATTTACGTTAAAGCCCAAGGACAATTCCTAAGTGTTCCTCGATTTAATTTATAAAATGATTGTTTTCCCCATTGTCAACTATACGTTGCCTACTCCAGAGTAGAAACACTATATTTGCCAAAAAAAAAAAAAAATATTGTATATCAAAAATTCATTGCAGTAAACTTTTTTAATTAAAATAAAACCATATGTTTTATTTATTAGGAGCGTGCGACGGGAATTAGCTAGTAACTTAATAACAAAGGTGTAGTCACCTGCAGTATGAAGGCGAGGAATTACAAAAAATAAACCTATAATGAAGAACAGCCAAATTTCACATATGGAAATGCACATCGTTCATTGAATTAAGTAAAATAGCAGCAGCAAAATCTGCTGCCATAGAAGCTGAACATAAGGTGGCACACAATCATCCATCAGCTAGGATAGCCTGGAAGTTACTACATCTGTGTTAGCTAGTAACTTAATAACAAAGGTGTAGTCACTTACAGTATGAAGGCGAGGAATTACAAAAAATAAACCTATAATGAAGAACAGCCAAATTTTACATATGGAAATGCACATCGTTCATTGAATTGAAAGACAAATTGGAAATGATTTAGATCATAGAGAAGTATCACTCATTTTCCTATGGAGGACATTCGGCCATTAGAAAATGCATTTTGAAATCGTATCTGAAGAAAATGCATTTTGAAATCTATATAAAGTGCGGATTGCTCACTTTATATCACACCACACCTCACTCTAATACAAACTACAGTTCGTTTGAATTAGTTTTTAGCAAAATAATATTAAACTGCCAAATGACCTTTTTCTATTTTCTTAGATAGATGACTATTCAACAAAACTAAAACACCGTCAAAAATAACCCCAACTAAATTAGCACTAATGAGAGCAAAGATTATAAGAAAGCATGAACTGGATAAAAAAAATAAGTGCTACCAGATTCAAAACAGCATGCTTTCCATACTTATAATGTGTAAATATTATAGTAAGTAATAAAGACCATACGATAATTAATATAATTGCACAAAAAGGATTGTAAAACTTCATACTAGGAATAAAAGGAAAAACTAACTCATACACAATAAAAGCATCTTGGCTTAATATACTAATCGTCAACATATTTTCTAAATAAATCATTCATTGCAATAAGGATTTTTTGAACAAAAAAAACTATACATATTATTTACTAACGGTGTCAGCAGCACGCGCCCAGTATTAGTTAGTTATTAATAATTTAAATGATTGAATGTTTCTAAGACAAACATTTATGGTAAGTTTGGCCAAAGCTTGAAGAATAGATCTACATTTATGGGAATAATAGTTTTAAGTTAAGCAAAAAGGAATATAGGTAATTGAGATGTCAATGGATCGAAGAAAATCGTTTGAAATTGACGAATCAAGTAAGTTGCATTAGGCGCTTCTTGCGAGAATGGCAGTACCCCCGTGGGCAGTATTGTAAGGATTGTTCGTTCTCAAACTCATATAGTTGCATACGTAAAAGTTAGACGTAAACGTGAAGCATGTTTCGGTAGCGAGTAATAAGTTTATGCGTCTGTCATGAAGTCAAAAATACGGTACTTGTATTAAGAAACTGAGTTGATTTGTAGTTTAGATGAGTATTGTGAGGGAGAACAACTGTAGCGACACAGTAAAAGTTCAGAATAAGCTATAAAGTTCAGAATAAGCTGTTATCGAATCGAGCGAATGAAATTTTTGAAAATAGATAAATCGAATCAAGTAATTTATTATTTAACAGCTACCACGCTTTGCATTTGTAATTTATAAAAAGTGATAATTATATAAGTTGCACAAATTGCCGTCGAAGAACGAAGAACCGAATAACGATCAACTTGTAATGCAATGATCACAAATCATAAAGTATTATAAATAACTACTGTATAAGCAAAACAAAAAGTCCGAAAACGAAAATTCGCGATCATATTGTGCATCTCCTCCAGCCAATGAATTAATGCGCAACCCTACAGCCTCACCGACACCGAAATAACAAGAAAACTTTACTCATAATTTCACTGAAAGTGAACAGCAGAGAGACGACTGCAAATGGGCGATAAAACGCCAATTATTTACTTAAGAAATTATGACGCATCGGCCGAACAAACCAACATTGTATTTGAAGCCAAAACGATGGACCTGACCATTCATTCGAATATTGTCTCGACGAACAAAATTATAGAAAAAAGTAATATTGAAGTTGACGACCCAAGTCGAACGTTTGACTAAACAAATAGCGAAAATGAACTGCAACGGCGATTTAAAGCGACGAAATTGACCCACAGAACAATCAACATACAAGCGTAATAGCCGAAGCTCAACGCCAGCATTTAGGAACATTGCCGATGGCGATGATCGATGTTGGTACCATCGCTTATATGGAAAAGACGCATGTAAATGCGATCCATACACAAAGTTCAGATAAAAAACTAATTTCGGCTTCAAGTGAAGCGGCAAATGAATTTGATAACGCAAAGTCTAGCCACCTTTTCATCACCGATCAATACACGAAAACGACATCTTTAATTGACACACCCGCTGATGTTTCAATTATTTCACCAAATGAACATGAAAAACGACCCCGCAATGGACCAAACGAACGACATATAAAATTATTCTAAGCTAATGGAACACCAATTGAAACGTATGGAATATGCAACACTTTCCTCAATTTGAGTCTCAGCTGAAAATTTGAATAGCCATCGCAAATGTCACACGAAATTGGAGCCGATTTCCTCAGATATTTTCAACTTTTAGTCAGCCTGGGAAAACGACGTTTAGTCGACAAGTCCACAAAATAATCGACTCAAGTCGAATTAATTCAAGCTACTACCGAACGGATTTCAACAATAAATAATAATCGTCCATTTGCAGTTCTCCTTCGTGAATTTATCGATATAACACGTCCATTGCCTGTAACGAATCAAAAACCAATGAAAACGACGCATCAAAGTTCAACAAAATATTAACCAGTATGTATTCGAACGATGACTCGTAGCCGCCTAATCCGTAATTGCAAAAGAGAAGTTCTGTAGGATCATGGAACGAGGAATTTTTCGACTATCCGATAGCAATAGGGCTCGTTCACTTCATCTCGATAGAAAAACGAACGATAAATGGCCACCGTGTGGTGAGTACCGTCGTCTAAAACCATTTCTATTCCCGACGGATATCCCGTGCCGTATATTTACCATTTTCCGCATATATCACGGCAAGCAAGTTTTTTTTTTTAAAATCAACCTCGAGATAACATATAACCAAATCCCGCAGACAGTGATAACATTGGTAGTCGACATACCGTTGAAAATCAGAACCGACGACGCCATCGAAGCATCTGAGAAATACAAGAAAGAGCAAGTCAAATACGGCTCTGCTATGGCATCTAACAACGTAAGCGGCGCGGCATTGAACCAAACCGTCAACAGTGAAATTCAAAATGCGTAATTGACACGCAACGAAAATAGACCACGTATACCATAGCGTCAAACATTTTCGCCATATGTTAGAAGCTCGAAACATAGTCTTGCTTACGACCACAAACCACCAATCTACGCTTTTCGTCAAAAACGAGATACGGCTTCGCGTCGGCAAGTGTGTCATCTTGACTGCATCGGTCAATTTCCAAGAAACATCCAGTATGAGTTCGGAAAAGACAACGTAGTCTTTAATTTTCTTTTACGCATCTAAATGAATGCCGTTAACAGCATAATCGGATATTAGCAAATCAACAAAAATTAATAAAACAACGAAGAACTTCGCGAGACGATCAGCAGCTCTTCACTTAAACTCAAAGAAATCATCTTACCGAATATAGGTGTCAAATTGTTCAGCAATATATCAACTGCTCGAGTGTGACCATTCATACCGTCAGAATGTCGTCGAAACGGCTTCGATCATCAAGTGACCGTTTCGTATAGCCATTCATGCGTCAATTCCGACAATGCAATTGAATTAAAAACACACAACATGCATACTACACATACACATTAGCATTCACTTGTATGCCACGATGGCAATAAATGTGCGTTGCACAGTCAGTCGTACGATAGCACTCATCAGTAGCACGCGGTAACTTAACATAAAGTGAAATATATTTAGTTGGTTATATTAAAAACCACCTTGGTGACCCCAACGTGATGTGTGTTTTGCGATATGAAAACTAAATCGTGCGACTCATATTTGTACGTGTGTTAAAATAAAATTTAAGTCAAAGTGATACGAACGGTAATTTTACAAATACGCAATTTGCTAAAAGCGTACTAAAGGCAAAAAGAAGAAAATTATATTAACTGACTATATACATAAGTATAAATTGTCAGCGAAACAGCTGAAGAGAAACAAGGAGAGGAGATTGTTATTTTGACTGGCACTTCGTTTGTGTATGTACGTTATTTAGTTTGATTGTGAAATTGCACTGACAGATAGAAAAGAGACAACAAAAAGGTGAACTTAACGCAACAGCAACAGTAAAATAGCAGCAACAAAATCTGCTACCATAGAAGCTGAACATAAAGTGGCACACAATCGGCCATCAGCTAGGATACCCTGGAAGTTACTATATCTGTGGCGTCACCGTCAGCAATCGCAGTAAACAGAAGTAACCGAGTGTGTAGAAAAGGAGTTCTGAACCCAAATTGGATATTGAAATCATTGTGAGAGAATTTAAGCAAACAGTTTGTTAAGGAAAGGGGCAATTGTGGAAAACTACCGCCCTAATCGACAGATACAGAGATAATTTTATTATTATTAAATAAATTGTTTTTAAAATTTCGCAATGTCAACAAATAATAGACCGAAGGCAATCCTCTATCCCCAGAATTTCAAGATGCAAGCAATATTTTTCCAAATAATTCGGCAAATCAAATTCACAGGGTATCTGTCAAACCAGCACGATTCATCAAAACAGTTCTAAAATTATAATTCATGCAAATGGAAGCTCAGTTCTTATTAGCTGGCATTACAACCGATTCTACGAAATTTAATAACATTTTGGGATCGTTGGATCCACAATTTCTACAGCCAGTCATTGACATTATTGAACATCCGCCATTATTAAATAAATACGAAACACTAAAAACACGAGTTTTAGCCGAATTCACATATTCTGATCAGCAAAAACTGCGTATTTTGTTAAAAGAAACCGAATTGGGTGATGCCAAGCCATCACAACTTCTTCGAGAAATGCGTGAGCTGTCAAAATAATGCACTCTCAGATGAGGCGTTAAAAACACTTTGGATCGGACGTTTGCCAGAACAAATTCGTCATGTTATCTCCACTGCTGACGTAGATTTGACAAAAATTGCAAGCATGGCGGACAAAATTTTAGAAATAACAACGTTTCGACAAATTAGCGAGGTAGCAACGCCCTCTACTTCACGGTAAACTTCTGACGACATGTCACTTCAAATTTTCGCTTTAACACATCAGATTGAGGAACTTTCAAAAAAATTCTCCCAATTTTCGAATAATCGCGGACGCTCACAAAGTCGCGTTAAATCAAAAGATTGTAGACGATCCACTTCACGTCCTAACAATAATAGTCCATATTGCTATTATCACTTCAAGTTCGGTGCAATGGCACAAAAATGAACCGAACCTTGTAAATTTTCGTCCACTAAGGAGGACTCAAAAAACTAATTAATTCCACTTCCGAAGCAATGGCGAGCGAAGTGGACACCTTGAAAAGTAAACGCCTTTTCATTTTTGATCGCCAAAGTAACAGAAAATATTTCATTGACACGGGGTCTGACATCTTATGTATTAATACGCAAACACAATAGTTTGTGGTACCTTTTTGAGTGTGTTGTTGTTCACGTATTGAAAAAAAAAATATCATTGTATAGGTAACAGTTTGGAAAAGTGCACAATATAATTTTTTTTTATACGTGAACAATAAAGCAGGTAAATTTGATTTTTTAAGATGCAAAGCGCATCTTTACACTTCGTTTCTGTTTCTGCTCATTCTTTTCGGCTCTGCTTACTGTGTATTTTGAATGGGAGCGTCTCTTTCTGCTATGTATTTTATACTTATGTATAAGTGCTCAATCGCCAAATAGCTGTTCTCCATTGAAATACAAGAATGCACATCGATTTTTTTTCCAAATCTATTCCATGGAATCGCCAAAAAATAATTTTTGTTTATTCAACAAACGAAAAAATACAGTTTTTAAGTGATTTTCACTGAGAAGTCAACATTTATTTATTTGTTGTCGCAGCTTAGAAAATTTTTTTTCCTTTTTTTAAAGAAAATCTAATTGAAAGTATGAATTAGATTCTCAAAAAAATAACGAACGCTCACATTCATGATAGTTTCGATTTCTTTCCATATTCGTATGCGAATTTGGCGGTTTGTCCCTTTTTGATTTTCTGAAAAACTTCCTTCATGTTCATGACATGTATATCTAATTCAACTAATACACGGGCCCAATCCAAACTTATTCGGTATGCACGAGCATACGTATTAGCCAATAAATCGGATGACTGTGAAATGCAATAAAACAACACAACTGTAACAAAAAACAACACAATTGTACATGAAAACACGAATACTTACAGTCGACATTTTTCTAAGAAAACGAAATGCATATAACTTTTTCCTAAACGTCTGTTTATGTTGTCAAAGAACAGCTGATTATGAGCATGCCTTTGGCTGAGTGTAGATATATGTGAAAAAAACACTGGTTTATGAGCGTACGTAAGCGACTCATAATACAACAGCGTGTTAATTCTATGAACCAATGAGCGTGCGTCGTTGCGCTTGGGATATTTTTGGGAAAGCGAACAGACAAGATATCTCATTGGTTAGAAAAATTTGTCATTGGTGTGTTTGGCTATGTGTGTATGTCACGGCACGTGCATCATTCAAAAAACATAGAGTGATCAGCGCATACAGCTTAGTAGGTGAACTGAGTGAATTTTTTTGCATTGTATGCGAGTGGAATTCTTTCGAATACAATGGAAGCTAACAGAGTGAACAAAATATACAACATCAAGTACGTCTTCTTTTTTTTGTATGCGTGTCAAATGACACTGTGGAATTTTTTCAAACCTCATTAGCATACCAGCATTCAAGTTTGTTTGTTGCAAATCAGTGTTGATGAATTTTATTTTTTATATTAAATGTGCAAAACATCATAGTTTCGAACAACGCAGATTGACATCGAGAGTACATACGATCGATTTAACAAAGACACATTTTTGAAACGTTATTCGATTTCATTCTTTGGGATAGCTGAGAATACAGTAATTACGTTGAGTAGATTCGTTTGTGTTCAATGTAAGTGTTTTTTTATTTTTTTTCAAAAAAACTACGATTTTGTTTGTTTGTTGCAAATCTATGTTGATGCATTTTATTTTTTTTATTAAATGTAGAAAACATCATAGTTTCGAACAACGCAGATTGACATCGAGAGAGTACAGACGACAAACGTTTCGTTACGTATTGAAATTTGGTAAGTTTCTTTTGATTTCATTTTTTGAACGAAAAAAAGTAAAAAGCCGTTCCAATATTTTTATTCCATCAATGTTAATGCTTTGTATTTTTTTAATATATATAGTTTCGAAGAAACAAATACAAACCATTTTCATGCCACGGCGTCGAACGCTTTCGGGGCGGGTAGAAAGGCAAAGAAACAGGGAGGGTCAAGTTTTTCGTAGAACTACTAATGTAACAAATACAAGTGTTGGAAATTTAATTCAGAATGATGATCATGGTGTTATTGATTCAATTGATTTATTGAAAAATTTGTTTAAATGTGCATTGTAAGTGGTTCCAATTAATTTTGAAAGTTTTGATATTCGTTTGTTGAATTCACAATGCAGATACTGTAAGCAATGCATTTTAAATCAGAAATCACCATGCGCGATAGAACAGCATTTACCATGTGTTGTCATAAGGGAAAAGTAAATTTGCCGGCATTCACACAAAATGACAAATTTAATTCACTTTATCATGGGCTCACATCGAATTATTTTAATTACAGTATATTCGAAACTATAATTCAGCATTTGCGATGGTTAGTTCTGAAGCGAATATTTCTGAGACGATTTTAGGTGGTGTATATCACTTTAAAATTCACGATACATTTTATCATAGATCTGGACCATTGGCAAATCCATACGGTCGCATGCCTTTGTATGCACAATTATACTTTTATGATGTAGATACTGCAGTGAATTTTAGAATGCGACAAAAATCAAATAACTCATGCGATATAATTTTGATGAGAGAACTTTCTCTTGAATTAGAACGAGTTAATAAATTTATTCGTTCTTTTCGCACAATGAAAGATCACTGTGAATGTATAGATAATGCGGATAGAGAAATATGTATGGTCATTACAGTGAATCGAGAAACAGATTTACGTAGGTATAACGATACAACACAGACTGATGTAGCTGTTATATTGTATTTACGACTCTTGATGGGGAGCCACCTTTCGAAAGAAACATGATAGCCTTTTCTAAAACAAATGGCATTATTCAAAATGTATCTGTTTTGGATTCGGCATTAGACCCATTAGCCTATCCGTTGTTGTTTTCATGTGGTGACATAGGGTGGCATGTAAATATTGTTTATAATAGAGAAAGCACATCTAATGCAGCACAACCAAGAACTAGAGTAACCATGTTACAATATGCATGTTATAGATTAGCAATACGGAATGAATTTTTTAGTTTATTACACAAATCACATAAATTATTTTTGCAATGGATCGTTGACATGTATGTTCGAATTGAGGGTACTCGATTAAATTACATAATACAAAATCAAGACAATTTGCGGTATGATGTTTACCATAATATAACAGATTATTTACAAACACATATAGCTGGTGGAGTTAGTATTGGTCGCAAAATTATATTGCCATCTTCTTTTACTGGATCACCCAGAAATATGTACCAAAATTATCTGGATGCTATGGGTTTTTATAAAAACTCGTGGTTAATTAAAACACATTTTATTTATTTATATTTACATATTCATTTTTATTGAATTTAATCTTAACATAGATAAGTTAAATGCGATCTGTTTTTATATTAATTTTATTATGCTACGTGTGTTGCTGACGGGTGTTCTCGTACGACTGATGTTGTGTGCATGTGTCGATTTTTAAGTGCACGTTGCTACATGTATGTGTCTGTTTCAGTTATAAGTGCACTTTGCCACATACTCCCCCACCAGTGACTTGCTCACGTTATAAAGTGAACGAATCTGTTCGGTGGACGAATAATTCTCCCTGAACGTGTTTGTTCCGATGATGATTTTTTTATTATGTTGGTTGGCGGCTCTGTAAAATTTTCACTGGGTAGTTCTTCCATTTCGATGATGGGGGCTTTCAGTCCGTCAATTGTGACGGTTTTTTCGATGCCATCGACAATAATGTCGAAATTCTTGTGTGTTCGGCGAACAACTTTGAATGGGCCGTCGTAAGGTGCCTTTAATGGCGGCCGTACTTTGTCATCACGTGGAAATACGTGAGCGCAATCTCCTAGGCTTTTCTGCACATGATAATTATTGGACGAATGGTTTGATGTCTTCACTGGTTGCAAATTTTTCATCATGTTTCTTAGTTCATTGACAAAGTCTGATGTGTCTTTTGTGAGCGGAGCTGTCTCGAGAAAATCTCCAGAAATTCGTAGTGTTTGACCAAAAATCATTTCAGCTGGCGAAGCATTAATGTCCGGTTTGAACATCGTTCGAAGACTGAGTAGAAGTAATGGAAGAATGTCAGACCAATTCGATGCATTGGCATAACATTTAATTGCGGCTTTAAGTGTTCGATGTAATCGTTCGATGAGTCCATTGGATTGTGGGTGATACGCCGCAGTGCGAAAATGTTTACATCCAATGATCTTGTTGAGTTCGTTAAAAAGAGTTGAATCAAATTGACGCCCCTGATCAGTGGTAATGTATTGCGGTACACCGTAGTTTGTGATCCAACCACTAATCAGAGCTTTTGCGCACGTTTCTGCAGTTATGTGATCGATGGGAATGGCTACTGGCCATCGTCAAAAACGATCGATGCATGTGAGTACGTAGCAATGATTATTTGACGTTGGCAATGGGCCAACAATATCAATGTTGATGTGTTGAAATCGTTGTTTGGTACCTTGAAATTGTCCAAAATAGCTCTGTTGTGTCGTACAATTTTGCATTTTTGGCACTGAATGCAAGACGACGTCCATTTTGAAATGTTAGCTTTCATGTTGGACCAAAAATATTTTTCGTATCATTTTGATTGTTGCCCGCTTCCCTGGATGTGACGCATTGTGAAATAGTTCGAAGATTGGTCTGCGAAGATTCGAAGCAATGTATGGACGAATGTTGTCAGTTGACTTGTCGCAATATAATTGGTGATTTGAATTGGGTAATGATACCCGCGCAAGTTTTAATGACGAACTTGGGTTTTTTAGAATTTGTTCAAGTTTGTTGTCGTCGATTTGCGAAGCTGCGATGAGCTCGATGCTTAAGTCCTTTGAAATTGTTTCAATGCGTGAGAGTGCATCAGCAATAATATTGTTCCTTCCGGACACGTGACGTATGTATATCAGTTGAAAATTGACTGATGAAATCCAAATGACGTAGTTGTCGTGGTGGTGCTTTGTCTGGTTTCTGTACAAATGCGAAAATCAGCGGCTTATGATCAGTGTAAATGATGCAGTTTCGACCTTCGATCATGTATTTGAAAAATTTAATTGATTGGTATATGGCCAATAACTCACGATCATGAGTGCTGTATCTGGTTTGCGTGTCGGTCATTCTTTTTGAGTAAAATCCCAATGGCTGTAATTTATTGTCCACGATTTGTTGCAGAACTGCGCCTACAGCAAAATCGCTGGCATCAACATGAAGTACCAATTGGGCTCCCGTTACTGGATGAAACAAACAAGTGACAGATGCTAAGTCTGACTTGCATTTTTCGAAAGCTACGTTAGCTTCGTCGAACCATTTAATCAGTGATTGGTCCTTTTTCTTGTTCCCCCTAATAAGGGACTGTAGTTTTCCTTGTGTTGCAGCTGCATGTGGTAGGAAACGCCGATAAAAATTCATGAAAAGTAAAAAACGGCGAAGTTCGAACGCATTTTGTGGCTTGTTGAAGTTCAAAATTGCATCAGTTTTTTCGGTATTCGGAAGTATTCCATTTGCGGTAATCATGTGTCCCAAAAATAAAACTGTTGGTTTTCCAATGTCGCTTTTCGCCACGTTGATTTTTATATTGAATTGTTGCAGACGATTTAAAACCAATTCTAAATGTGTGCGGTGCACCGTTTCATCCTTTGACGCGGTGCAAATGTCATCGATGTACACATAAACAAAATCCAAGTCGTGAAAAATCTGGTTCATGTAGCGTTGAAACGTTTGTGAGGCGTTCGAAGACCAAATGGTATGAGTTTGAATTCGAAGAGACCGAATGGTGTAATGATGGCTGTTTTTTTACGGCTCTCTTCGTCGAGTGGGACCTGATGATATGCTTTGATGAGATCAATTTTTGTGAAAATGGTTTTTACAGCAAAATTTTGAGCAAAATCATGGATGTGTGGAAGAGTCCGGAACCGTTATAGCGTTGAGTCGCCTATAATCACCGCATGGGCGCCACTCGCCATTGTGTTTTTTTACCATTGGTAGCGGACTGGCCCATGGACTTTTACTTGGTTGACAAATGCCTGCTCGCGTCATGATTTCAAATTCCTTTTTTGCAGCATTTAATTTCTCGGTGTCTAGTCGACGCGCGCGTGAAAAAATGGGTTGTCCATTTGTAATTATTTGATGGTTGACATTCGACTTATGTATTGATGAGTTGAATGATGGCCGTTGCGCTAAATCCCTGTATTTGTCGAAAATGTCAAAAAAATTGATTGATTTGTTGATGATGCTGATCCGTTGATATGTGGCTAGTTTATAGATACAGTCGACGTTCATTTTTGTTATTTGATCAATCAGCCGTTTGCTCTTGATATCGACGAGTAAATTGAAATGGTCTAAAAAATCAGCGCCACTAATTGCTTGTTTAACGTCAGCGATAACGAATTGCCAAGTGAAATTTCTGCGAAATCCCAAATTTACTTTTATATGTGTTTTTCCAAATGTTTTTATCAGTGTGCCATTTGCGGCAAAAAGTTGATAACCATCGGCGTTTGAAGTGCTACCGTAGTAGGCCTTTGGAATAACTGAAATGTCAGCACCCGTGTCGATCAAATATTTTCTGTTGCTTTGGCGATAAAAATGAAAAGACGTTTACTTGTCGAGGTGTCTACTTCGCTCGCCATTGTTTCGGAAGTGGAATTAATTAGTTTTTTGAGTCCTCTTTAGTGGACGAAAATTTACAAGGTTCGGTACATTTTCGCGCCATTACACCGAACCTGAAGTGATAATAGCAGAATGGACTATTATTGTTAGGACGTGAAGTAGATCGTCTGCGATATTTTGATTCACGAGACTTTGTGAGCGTCCACGATTATTCGAAAACTGGGAGAACTTCTTTGACAGTTCCTCAATCTGATGGGTTAAAGCGTGAATTTGATGTTACATGTCGTCAGAGGTTTCCCGTGAAGTAGAGGGCGTTGCTACCTCGCTAATTTGTCGAAACGTTGTAATTTCTAAAATTTTGTCCGCTATGCTTGCAATTTTTGTCAAATCGCCGTCAGTAGTGGAGATAATAGGACGAATTTGTTCTGTCAAACGTTCAATCCGCAGTGTTTTTAACGCCTCATCTGAGAGTGCATTATTTGACAACTCACGCATTTTTCGAAGAAGTTGTGATGGCTTGGCATCACCCAATTCGGTTTCTTTTAATAATATACGCAGTTTTTGCTGATCAGAATGTGAGAATTCGGCTAAAATTCGTGTTTTGAGTGTTTCATATATATCCAATAATGGCGGATGTTCAATGATGTTAATGACTGGCTGTAGAAATTGCGGATCCAACGATCCCAAAATGTGATAGAATTTCGTTGAATCTGTTGTAAATGCCAGCTAATAAAAACTGAGCTTCCATCTGCATGAAATATAATTTTGGAGCTGTTTTTATGAATGGTGCTGGTTTGACAGACACCCTGTGAATCTGATCTCCCGAATTATTTTGAGAAATATCGCCTGCCTCTTGAAATTCTGGTAATAGAGGATTTACCTTCAGTGGATTATTGGTTGACATTGCGAAATTTTGAAAATTTCAACCAATAATAATAAAATTATTTCTGTATCTTTTTTTCAGGGCGATAGTTTTTCACAATTACCCCTTTCCTTATCAAATTAGTTTGTTTGAATTCTCTCGCAACGATTTAAATATCCAATTTGGATCCAGAACTCCTTTTCTACACACTCTGTTACTTTTGTCTACTGCGATTGCTCACACTGACGCTAACGCTGACACTGACGTTGACTGACGCTGACGTCACAGATGAAGTAACTTGCAGGCTATCCTTACTGATGAACGATTGTGTATTACTTTATGTTCAGCTTCTATGGTACCCGATTTTGCTGCTGAATGTTTGACTGTCGCCGTTGCGTAAAGTTCACCTTTTTTTAAATCTGTCAGTGCAATTTCACCATCTAACTAAATAACGTACATACAGAAACGCACTGCCAGTCAATGCAATAATCTGCTCTTCTTGTTTCTCTTCAGCCGTTTCGCTCCCAATATGTGCACATGTACACGTATATAGTCTGTTAATTTAATTTTTCTTTTTTGTAAGCTTGCAACAAATTGCGCACTTGAGAATGTACAGTTCTTATCACTATTTGCTGAATTTCACCATTACACACACCAACATGAGTCGTACGATACCCTTTACGTCGGGGTCACCAATATGGGTTTTTATAATAACTCGTGGTTAATTATAACACATTTTATTTATTTATATTTACATATTCATTTTTATTGAAATTAATCTTAACATAGATAAGTTAAATGCGATCTGTTTTTATATTAATTTTATTATGCTACTTGTGTTGCTGACGGGTGTTCTCGTACGACTGATGTTGTGTACATGTGTCGGTTTTTAAGTGCACGTTGCCACATGTGTGTGTCTGTTTCAGTTATAAGTGCACTTTGCCACAATGCAATGTCTATTATTCAGAAATTTGGTTAGCCATCTCTTTTTATAACAATGACCTGTAATCCTAATTGGCCAGAAATTGTACAAAATATTGATTTAATAGATAAATAAAATTTGAGACCAGAAATAGTTATTAGAGTATTCAAGTCAAAATTAAAAGAATTACTTTTTGCTATTACACATGAACATATTTTTGGTAGAGTAGAGGTTATAATTTATACGATAGAGTTTCAAAAGCGGGGATTACCTCACGCGCATATTTTAGTTAGTTTGTGCGAAAATGATAAAGCTGTGGGGACAGTGGACATAGACAAATCAGTTTGTGCAGAAATTCCACATATAAACGAGAATCCAAAAATGCATGAATATGTTAGAAAACATATGATGCATGGCCTGTGTGGAATTTTGAAACCAAATTCCGTTTGTATGAGGGATGGGAAGTGTTCAAATAATTTCCCAAAAATTTTTGTAGAAAATACAAAAGAATCAGTTAATGGTTATCCGTTGTATAGGCGACGCGATAATGGAGTTTCTGTTGATGTCAGAGGAAAATCTCTTGACAATCGTTTTGTCGTTCCTTATAATCCATTTCTGCTTGCCAAATTTAATTGCCATTTAAATGCTGAGGTTTGTACTTCAGTAAAAAGAATAAAATACATATACAAGTATGTGTATAAGGGGTACGACAGTGCCACTGTTAGAATTCGCACTGAGAATACAGCTAATGTTGGAAATGAACAATTAGACATAGACGAAGTGAGTAATTTTTTGAATGGTATTTTTGTTGGATCCACAGAAGTAATGTGGTGCATTTATGAATTTCCAATGCATTTTTAATCACACACAATAATTCGACTTGACATTCATTTACCAAAAAGACAAAATATTATATTTCGCGCGGGACAAGAACGACAAGCAGTTCAAAATGAAAAAAATAACGAAATTATTGGCATTTTTTAGATTAAATGAAAGTGATTCATTAGCTAATCAATATAAGTATACGGATATTCCAATGCATTATATTTGGAAAGACTCCAACAAAAAATGGGTGAGAAGAGTGAATATATATTATATAATATAAATTATACATTCTAATAACCAGAATGTATATGGTTTCTCCGAAAGAAATAGAACTATTTCATTTGATATTGCTTTTGTTGCATGTTGAAGGACCAAAATCATATGAAGATGTTCGAAAATATAATGGCATTGTATATAACACATTTATAGAAGAATGTCATGCGCGTGGCATAGCATCGAATGATAATGAATGGAGATTATGTCTCAACGAAGCAAAGGGATTTAATATGCCAAAACAGATGCGAATTTTATTTGCGATCATTTGTGCTTTGAATATTCCTGCAAATGCATTAGCGCTTTGGAATGAATTTAAAGAAAGTCTATGTGAAGATTTTGTTAGAGATGGTCTTAATGAAGACAATTCATTTAATCGAGCACTCCTCGAAATTGAAGAAATTTTAATTACTCATAATGTAACATGATTAACAATTGGGCTGCCAGTACCTAGAGCAATGACAGAACATGATGACATTGATGATCATTTCGATGTACAGCAGGAATAGTTTTTATTCAATGAAATATATGAAAGAGCAAATGATGAACAGCGCAATGTTATTGATAGAGTTATTCGTGAAGTACAATACCACGATACAGGTTCAAATTTTTTTTGTTTGGCAGCCCATGTCAAACTGCTATCATTCATGAGATACTTTCATTAAATCTTACATGCATTGCCACTGCATTTAGTGGAATTGCTGCAACATTGTTAAATGGTGGAAGAACACTTCATAACGCCTTTAAGTTACCAATAAAAATGACAAATATCAAAGCTTACAGTAATTACACAAATTATATAAACACGGCGTCCTTGATTATTATTGATGAAATATCTATGTGTCCAATTCAAGTATTGAAATGTATTGATAATTTTTTGAAAGATATATACATCAATCAAGCAAATAAACGAAAGGTTTTTGCGAGAAAAACTATTTTCATGTGTGTTGATTTTCGTCAAATCCTACCCGTGGTACCCCATGGATCACGTGCAATATTAATTGAAAATTGTGCTACAAGTTGGACAGAATTTAATTCTTTTCATCATGTGACTTTGACACAAAATATGAGAGCTCTCCCAGAAGAAATTGATTTTGTTGGATTTTTGAAAAAACTCGGCAATGGTGAACTAAAAACATACCCACTGTACGGTGAAGATGTTATAGAAATACCACAACATTTAGTGGGTAATGAAGATAATATATTAAATGACATTTTCGGTGACATAAATGAAACTATTTTGTCTAACCGGATGTTGGAATCCGTTGTGTTAGCACCTACTAACGATGATTGTGCTTTGATAAATAACGATGTATTGAATCACATTTATGGTGAAAGTAGAATTTATTTCAGTTTCGACAAAATGATTTGTGAGAATAAATCTGAGGCAAATAATTTTCCAGTTAATTTTTTAAATTCAAGTAAATCTCGCTACTTATGAAATTGAAGAATCATACGCTGACAATTACCCAGTTCGAGCAGAGGGCGAACAACATGAAAGTGACCAAAAGATACACACCGTATTGTACACCTTTAAAGGAAAGGGTGTACGCGAATTCATTGGAATTTACGCGAATTCATTGGTAATTTTTCAAGAAAAAAAATTCTTAGAAAAAATAATATAAAACATTTATAATATATTACAGGTGCATACGCTGCCAAGTACGGTGAACACGCTAAATGAGTGGACATAATTAATCTGTTCGCTGATGGAAGAATCATTGCGCAAGGCAGATCAGGGAACATGACTGGCAAAGATTGGGAAGAACAAGAAAAATTTAAAAATATTTACGGGAAAAAAAATGAACAATCTATTTCAAGTTAAATGTGCTACAACAAATTACTAATCACATTTGAATTACAGAAAAAAAAGTCGCAAATTAATAAATAAAATAAAAAAATAAAAAACTATTGTTAGTTCGTTATTAACAATCGCTGAAGAAATGTGTGGTCGAGTTTCGACCACTGGCTTCCCTAGTTTAAGTTATTCCAAAGGCATACAACGGTAGCACTTCAAACACCGATGGTTATCAACTTTTCACCGCAAATGGCACACTGATAAAAACATTTGGAAAAACACACATAAAAGTAAATTTGGGATTTCGCAGAAATTTCACTTGGAAATTCGTTATCGCTGACGTTAAACAAGCAATTATTGGCGCTGATTTTTTAGACTATTTCAATTTGCTCGTCGATATTAAGAGCAAACGGTTGATTGATCAAATTACAAAAATAAACGCCGGCCGCATCTATCAACTGGCCACCTATCAACGGATCAGCACCATCAACAAATCAATCAATTTTTTTGACATTTTCGATAAATTTAGAGATTTAGCGCAACCGCCATCATTCAACTCACCAACACTTACGTCGAATGTCAACCATCAAATAATTACATATGGACGACCCATTTTTTCACGCGCGCGTCGACTAGACACCGAGAAATTAAATGCTGCAAAAAAGGAATTTGAAATCATGACGCGAGCAGGCATTTGTCAACCAAGTAAAAGTCCATGGGCCAGTCCGCTACCAATGGTAAAAAAACACAATTGCGAGTGGCGCCCATGCGGTGATTATAGGCGACTCAACGCTATAACGGTTCCGGACTCTTCCACACATCCATGATTTTGCTCAAAATTTTGCTGTAAAAACCATTTTCACAAAAATTGATCTCATCAAAGCATATCATCAGGTCCCACTCGACGAAGAGAGCCGTAAAAAACAGCCATCATTACGCCATTCGGTCTCTTCGAATTCAAATTCATTCCACTCGGTCTTCGCAATGCCTCACAAACTTTTCAACGTTACATGAACCAGATTTTTCACGATTTAGATTTTGTTTATGTGTACATCGATGACATTTGCATCACGTCCAAGGATGAAACGGAGCAACGCACACATTTAGAATTGGTTTCAAATCGTCTGCAACAATTCAAAATAAAAATCAACGTGGCGAAATGCGACATTGGAAAACCAACAGTTCTGTTTTTGGGACACATGATAACCGAAAAAAGCCAAAAAAAGCGTTCGAACTTCGTCGTTTTTTTCTGTTCATGAATTTTTATCGGCCTTTCCTTCCACATGCAGATGCAACACAGGAAAAACTACAGTCCCTAATTATGCGGAACAAGGAAAAGGACCAATCACTGATTGGTTATTCCGACGAAGCTAACGCAGCTCTTGTTTATCTCATCCAGTTGAGATAATCGAGAGCCCAATTGGTACTTCGTGTTGATGCCAGTGATTTTGCTGTAGGTGCAGTTCTGCAACAAATCGTGAACAATAAATTACAGCCATTGGGATTTTACTCAAAATGAATAACCGACACGCAAATCAGATACAGCACTTATGATCGTGAGTTATTGGCTATCTATCAATCAATTAAATTTTTCAAATACATGATCGAATATCGAAACTGCATCATTTACACTGATCATAAGCCGCTGATTTTCGCGTTTCTACAGAAACCAGACAAAGCATCACCACGCAACTACGTCATTTGGATTTCATCGCTATATTTTTAACTGATTGACGTCAGTAAATAACATAACCAAAATAACCAACGAACCCGCTAAGCCATATATTTTCATTTTGGGAACTAAAATCTCCCTACTGTAAATTGTATGGGTAACTATGAATGCGAAGTACTCATTTCTACGAGGTAGAGTAGATGGTGACAGCTACAAGTACCTTTGAGTAGCAAAATTGATGCTATGGAAAACAGCTATAATATTCATTCTGAATATTCGCTTCGATGGTTCAAATCAAAATAAAAATTTTTTCACCAACACATATGTATGAAAAATAGTTTGTTTAAACTCAGTATGGCCATGGTTGTTGGTATGATACCAGTGTCATGAGGAATTATACAAACAGGTTCAAATTCTTATTGTAAAATTTATTTATAATCAATTGCGAATCTGCTCGCTATTTTTAATACAATTTTATTTATATTATTATCCATAAAATCTATTAAATGTTTCAAAACGTCAAATAATTAAAGATTATGTATTTATTGTAATATAAATAATATATATCGGAATTTTCTATATATTGCTATTTACGATAAACATTAATTTCAAATTTCTGTCAATTAATTTTGCATTAGCTGTATTCCATTGGACCAATTTTGCTACAGCGCTGTAGACTCTCAATAAAATGACATATCACTACAGCAGTAAAATACAATCACACAATAGTCACCAACAATACTGAGTTTATTCACACATAAACAATAAAAACAAAAATATGACATTTCAACATAACCAGCGAACCCGCAAATATATCTATTCTCACTGTAGCAACCACAATCCACCTACCGTACATTGTATGCGTAACTCCAAATGAAAATTACTGCTCTGTTCGAGGTAAAGTAGATGATGACAGATACACAACTAGTGTAGTAGCAAAATTGGTCCAATGGAATACAGCTATTGTAAAATTTTAAGCCTTAGTTTAGCGAAATTTGCGCTGTTCGAACATGTTTTACCTCATATTTGTGCGAGCATGTATATTATTCAGCTGCAGATGGTGTATTCTATTTACTAAGTGTATCGTCTCGCCTATAAATTTCTTCCACAATTGGTTAAGTTGTTAGTTACAATTGCTAAGTAATCTTCTCTCTTTTTAAGAATATATTGCGGAAATTGACGAACTGTAAGTTGTTCACTCTTTTGGCGGACAATATAAGTATACTTTAATTTTGTAATTCGAGCGTTCTGGCGAACAATTTGTATAAAAATTTAAATCTTTAAAAAATTTTATGTGTCTAACTTTAGCGCTTTGAAAAAGTTATATAGGTTTTTCTCCATTATCGTAATTGAAATTTCAATATGTTTCCAGAAATGTGAAAAGTATATGCGTATGAGCACTGATGTAAAACATGGACTGTTAGTTATATATGGTATTGAACATATATATATTGTAATTAAGTTCAATATGCAAACAAACATGAATATTTATTATTTTGGTGCCGCATCTGGATAATAGTTTTGGTTTTACTAGAGGAGTGCACGATTACGTAATTTTATATTTTTTCATAGTACATACTCGTATGTTTATTTAAGGAAAATATTTTCGACTAAAACAATGTTATTTAATATCCATTAAAACAGGGATATTTGCTATCTCATCTGTTCCTTTGAAGTTCACACCATAGAGTCTTAAAAAATAACTTGTTTTTGCAATTAAAAATGGCAACAGTGGACTTTGTACAATATAAAACTACATCCTACTCTGTCTATATTCTTCTTCACCTCTGATTTCAAATGCATTTGGTTGGATGTCGGTTTTACAATTACTGCGTAATTTTTAAATGATATATTGTAGAAAAAAATTAACTTTAAGTTGTTCACTCATTTCGCTGAGACTGCATCTGTGAACTTAATATTGGAAGGTTTTATACAAAATGATATGTCAACAAAATATGCACCGGCTGTAGTATGCTTTAATATTTATTTTTATTATTTATGAGTTCTATCCTCTTGTAAAAAATTTTTCTTTATAATTGCAATTTCAAAACTTGGGCCTCAATAAATGTCGAAACTATATATGCATGAGCAATTGTGTAAATCTTAGACTGGCTGGTCACAAATAACACTATAAGCAGTTATGTAAATCAGAGACTTCTTCAAGACCATATGCCAACGCAGTCCTGTTTGAAGGCAATCGCAATTTTCAGCTCTGTATTAACATCTGGTATCGGTAGCACGTCGAACACCACGTACGTGCCACTTAACACCAATAAATATCGCGTGAAGCTGTAAGAATTCGATGAACGTACCTGGTATCGATACCATGATTTTTTTCGTGATTTCCCTGTACACCAATCTGGTATCTCTAAACGTTAAACTATATAATGATTGCATGTATATCAGGGGCTAGTATTCTTCATGGTATCTCTGCGCTCATGGTATCGATACTATATGTATGTTCATAGTATAGTTTTGCTTCGAGAATTTTAATTCTTGCTATTATTACTTTATGGTTTCAGCTAGCCCTGTCACTACATTAGCTGCGTCTGTACATTCAGATTTATTTGATTTTTATATGCGCATTATAACTTAGCATTGGAATGCATAGCAAAATGCCATCTGTATGGTATTTTTTTTATCCATGTGAGTGCCATGTAGTCTTTACCCCGCTTCACACGACTCTAGTTTGCTTGCTTCTTTTCTTGATTGCTACCATACTACCTGTAGTATTATAAATTACGTCACTGCATGCTCCGCTTACTTTCGAAGCAAGATTTCAGAAATGTAACCGGTTCTATTTTTCTGACTACTCTTGCTACTAGTTTTAACGAGAACCAATGAGAAAACATCTTGTCATGTGGGCTATATGAGCAAATAACACGTACGTTTGCTTACGTACATATCCGTATATTTTTATATAATAAGGTGGAAATCATCGAAAGATAAATTATGAGTTATTAATCCTTGCCAATTACTACTACTGCCGTTATGGCAAAGGCATAAACAGCCTCTCAAGTCGTCCTCGACCATAACATCAGGGAAATGACATTCTCTGTTGTCATGAGCTTGCCAGCGCACTTCTGTGCCTCTTTTCTTTACGCTTTGAATTAGGTGTAGTAAAAAAACGTACTCACAAGAAGGGTACATTGAGCTAAATGACCTCGTATGACACTGTTCGGAATGCGCAAGCCACCCTCAGTACGCTCTTACGGTAGACTGAGATAACTCCAAGTATATAGGTTGCTCTAATCAACCCATCGCCAAAATTGGCGCATACCACGGTCGCCAACAGGGTAAGGAAACGTACGTATGTGTCATTTGTTCATCAAAACCAGCTAAAAGTTCAACTTTAAAAATAGTATTGTGTGAAGCCAACTAGCATAAAAAGCATCACAAAATGAAGCGCCGCAGCCAGCCTGAAAACAAGTAGCGAATGTACTAAGAAAAATTGCTTGGTGTGCAAGCGAATTTATTGTTATATAATATATAAAATGTATGTCGTAATTTTATGTTTTTTTTTGTTTACTACATGTGTTCCTTTACACAATCCTTTACAGACACGCTACACCGCTTCCGTCGCAATTCCTTGATGGTATCGGCAAAGATGGTACTAGCACCAGCGTTCTTATCCTCTTGCTACAACACTTATGCTGCCAAAATAATGCAGGTGCACTTCATTGTGTTCATTTCCATTCAGTACACGTTAATCTTTTACGTTCTGTCATTATAGTATTTGTATAATGACACATTACAATTTTTTTTTGTAAAATATACTGGCTGATTCATTATTTTTTGATTTTAATTCCTATTTACTGCAGTAATATATTGTTATGTAAAATATACTGGCTGATTCATAATTTTTTGATTTTTTATCGTTTTATTTTAATTCTTATTTATAATAACTACAATGATCTATTGCATTTGAGACCGAAAGTCAGCCTCTCTCCAATCTTCAGTCCAAGGTAACGCACCTCTCTTGCGTATCGGACCGCGACTGTCCCTAAACGATTATCGGGTGACATATTGAGCGCCAAAAATACCCTCAACAACATACACACAGTCTGTCTTTCTGAAACATTCACTTCCATTTTATTACCCCATTTACACAATCTGCGACGGCCCGCTATCTCTACCGCATACCTACTCTCCCCCTTAAGCACAAGCAGAAGAATCCGCATATGGGATTACACCGCAACTGGTCTCCTCCAATTGCACCAAGAGACAGTTAATCATCATATTCCAGATGCAGGTGCCAGCCACAGATCCCTGCGGGTAGCCACGCGCTATCCGGCGAACAACCCCCCATTGTACCCGCATACAGCCGCATACCTTTCATGGAAGTAACTTCTCTATAGAGAAATTTCTTCATATGAAACATCCTCAAGCCGCTCAATGATGCGATTCCACCGCAGGCAATTAAAGGCACTCCGAAAACCCACAAACACACCACATACATACCTTTTCTTTCGCAAATCCATATCTATAGCCGCATACATTGAACTCTGCCAATTTTACATTCAGCCGGTCGAGGACCTTGCCGAGTACGGGTAGTAAGCAAATCGGTCTATTGTAAGACGGGTCAGTCATCTAATTTCCATTAACTCGGAAATACACCACTCTCCGGGTATTTACCGTATAGGCTACTCACATATGCGAAAATAGTCTACCAAACACTCCTTATCATTTGACCAGTCATGTCATCTAATCCTGGGGCACTTCTCACTTTCGTGCGCTACACAAAGCATTCAATCTCATCCTATTCAAAGGGCACGGTGTACCTCCTGCCAGCGTTCACTTGCTCTTGCATATCAACCCCAGGAAAGAATTCAACCATTCTTTTGAATTTGCATTCACACTATCCTCCAAATAATTCGTGTTCTCTTCTGATGCAGATATCATTTTGGTCGGAATCCAATCCTCTAGTTCCCTGCCCCTTATACAACTTGGCTGGTCAATGTCACCGCTTTTGCTATGCCAGAGAGGAGTAACACCGTTCGCGTCCATATCAATCAGCACAGGCGAACGCCCACACGTAGCGAGCTCTGTATCGATATATCGCAGGTATGCCTCTTTCGACGACGGCGGCTTCAGTCTGTCAATTGTGACGGTTTTTTCGATGCCATCAACAAGAATGTCGAAATTTTTAAGTGTTCGGCGAACAACTTTGAATGGACCGTCGTAAGGTGATTTGAGTGCCGGGCGTACTCTGTCATCACGCAGAAATACGTGGGTGCAATCTCCTAGGCTTTTCTGTACATAATAATTATTGGACGAATGGTTTGATGTCTTCACTGGTTGCAAATTTTTCATCATGTTGCCAAGTTCAGTAACAAAGTTCGACGTGTTTTTGTGAGTGGAACTGTCTTGAGAAAATCTCCGGGAATTCGTAGTGTTTGACTAAAAATCATTTGCCGAATTATTTGGAAAAATATTGCTTGGATCTTGAAATTCTGGGGATAGAGGATTGCCTTCGCTGTATTATTGGGTGCCATTGCGAAATTTAAAAAAAAATTTAATAATAATAAAATTATCTCTGGATTTGTCGGTCAGGGTGGTAGTTTTCCACAATTGCCCCTTTCCTTAACAAACTGTTTGCTTAAATTCTCTCACAACGATTTAAATATCCAATTTGGGTTCAGAACTCCTTTTCTACACACTCTGTTACTTCTGTTTAGTGCGATTGCTGACGCTGACGCCACAGATGTAGTAACTTCCAGGCTATCCTAGCTGATGGATGATTGTGTGCCACCTTCAAACAAATTGCGTATTTGTAAAATTACAGTTCGTATCACTTTGACTTAAATTTTATTTTAACACACGTACAAACATGAGTAGCACGATTTAGTTTTCATATCGCAATACACACATCACGTTGGGGTCACCAATGTGGTTTTTAATATAACCAACTAAATATATTTCACTTTATGTTAAGTTAGCGCGTGTTACTGATGAGTGCTATCGTACGACTGACTGTGCAACGCACATTTATTGCCATCGTGGCATACAAGTTAATGCTAATGCGCAAGTGTATTATGTGTAGTATGTGTAGTATGCATGTTATGTGTATGTTTGTATGACTATTTGTTTGAATGGTTTAGTTTTTAATCCAATTGCATTGTCGGATAACTTTTCGCTATACGAAACGGTCACTGATGAGTCGACTTGATGATCGAAGACGTTTCGACGACATTCTGAAGGTATGAATGGTCACACTCGAGTAGTTGATATATTGCTGAACAATTTGACACCTATATTCGGTAAGATGATTTCTTTGAGTTTAAGTTAAGAGCTGCTGATCGTCTCGCGAAGTTCTTCGTTGTTTTATTAATTTTTGTTGATTTGCTAATATCCGATTATGCTGTTAACGGCATTCATTTAGATGCGTAAAAGAAAATTAACGACTACGTTGTCTTTTCCGGACTCATACTGGGTGTTTCTTGGAAGTTGACCGATGCAGTTAAGAGGACACACTTGCCGACGCGAAGCCTTATCTCGTTTTTGACGAAAATCGTTGATTTGTGGTTTGTGGTCGTAAGTAAGACTATGTTTCGTGCTTCTAACATATGGCGAAAATGTTTGACGCTATGGTATACGTGCTCTATTTTCGTTGCGTGTCAACTACGCGTTTCGAATTTCACTGTTGACGGTTTGGTTCAATGCCGCGCCGCTTACGTTGTTAGATGCGTCCCCTTGTAAGACAAGCGATGCCATAGCAGAGCCGTATTTGACTTATTGTGCGATGCCATAGCAGAGCCGTATTTGACTTGCTTTTATTTGTATTTCTTAGATGCTTCGATGGCGTCGTCGGTTTGGATTTTCAACGGTATGTGGACTACCAACGTTATCAGTGTCTGCGGGATTTGGTTATATGCTTTCTCGAGGTCGATTTTTAAAAAAAACTTGCTTGCTATGATATATGCGGAATATGGTAAATATACGGCACGGGATATCCGTCAGGAATAGAAATGGATTTAGACGACGGCACTTACCACACAGTGGCCATTTATCATTCGTTTTTCTATTGAGATGAAGTGGACTAGCACAATTGCTATCGGATAGTTGACAAATTCCTTGTTCCATGATCCTACAGAACTCCTCTTTTGCAATTACCGATTAGGCCGATGCGAGTCATCGTTCGAATACATACTGGTTGACATATTGTTGAACTTTGATGCGTCGTTTTCATTGGTTTTTGATTCGTTACAGGCAATGGACGTGTTATATCGATAAATTCACGAAGGAGAACTGCAAATGGACGATTGTTATTTATTGTTGAAATCCGTTCGGTAGTAGCTTGAATTAATTCGACTTGAGTCGATTATATTGTAGTCTTGTCGACTAAACGTCGTTTTCCCAGGCTGACTAAAAGTTGAAAATATCTGAGGAAATCGGCTCCAATTTCGTGTGACATTTGCGATGTCTATTCAAATTTTCAGCTGAGACTCAAATTAAGGAAAGTGTTGCATATTCCATACGTTTCAATTGGTGTTCCATTAGCTAAGAATAATTTTATATGTCGTTCGTTTGGTCCATTGCGGGGTCGTTTTTCATGTTCATTTGGTGAAATAATTGAAACATCAGCGGGTGTGTCAATTAAAGATGTCGTTTTCGTGTATTTATCGGTGATGAAAAGGTGGCTAGGATTTGCGTTACCAACTTCATTTGCGGCTTCACTTGAAGCCGAAATTAATTTGTTATCTAAACTTCGTGTATGGATCGCATTTACATGCGTCTTTTCCATATAAGCGATGGTACAAGCATCGATCATCGCCATCGGCAATGTTCCTGAATGCTGGCGTTGTGCTTCGGCTATATTCTATGTTGATTGTTCTGTGGGTCAATTTCGTCACTTTGAATCGCCGTCGCAATTCATTTTCGCTATTTGTTTAGTCAAACGTTCGATTTGGGTCGTCAACTTCAATAATGTGCCACTATTACTTTTGTTTATAATTTTGTTCGTCGAGGCAATATTCGAATGAATGGTCGGGTCCGTTGTTGTAGGTTCAAATACATTATTGGTTGGTTCGGCTGCCGAACTAACGCGGAATGTTTCCATGACAGAGTCGGCGAGTTCGGCGAATTGGCTGAGAAGAGATGGATAATATGATCGCGAATTTTCGTTTTCGGGCATTTTGTTTTGCTTATACAGTAGTTATTTATAATACTTAATGATTTGTGATCGTTGCGTTACAAGTTGATCGTTATTCGATTCTTCGTTCTTCGACGGCAATTTGTCCAACTTATATTATTATCACTTTTTATAAATTACAAATACAATATTATAAATTATTTTATTTACATGCAAAGCGTGGTAGCGGTTAAATAATAAATTACTTGATTCGATTTGTCTCATTTCAAAAATTTCGTTCGCTCGATTCGATAAGTGTCATACAAATCCTTTGTCAAAATATTTCTTTCTATTCATTTTATAAATTCACAGCTTATTCTGAACTTTTACTGTGTCGCTACAGTTTTCTCCCTCACAATACTCATCTAAAATACAAATCAATTCAGTTTCTTAATACAAGTACCGTATTTTTGACTTCATGACAGACGCATAAACGTATTACTCGCTACCGAAACACGCTTCACGTTTACGTCTAACTTCCACGTACGCAACTATATACGTTTGAGAACGAACAATCCTAACAATACTGCCCACGGTGGTACTGCCATTCTCGCAAGAAGCGCCTAATGCATCTCACTTGATTCGTCCATTTCAAACAATTTTCTTCGATCCATTGACATATCAATTACCCATATCCCTTTTACTTAACTTAAAACCATTATTTCCATAAATGTAGATCTATTCTTCAAGATTTGGCCAAACTTACCATAAATGTTTGTCTTAGAAACATTCAATCATTTAAATTATTAATAACTAGCTAATACTGGGCGCGTGCTGCTGCCACCGTTAGTAAATAATATGTATGGTTTTTTTTGTTGAAAAAATCCTTATTACAATGAATGATTTATTTAGAAAATATGGATACGATTAGTATATTAAGCCAAGATGCTTTTAGTGTGTATGAGCTAGTTTTTCCTTTTATTCCTAGTATGAAGTTTTACAATGCTTTTTGTGCAATTATATTAATTATCGTTAATATTAATAATATTTCCACATTATAAGTATGGAAAGTAGCTGTTTTGAATCTGGTAGCACTTATTTTTTTTATCCAGTTCATGCTTTCTTATAATCTTTGCTCTCATTAGTGCTCATTTAGTTGGGGTTGTTTTTGACGGTGTTTTAGTTATGTTGAATAGTCATCTATCTCAGAAAATAGAAAAAAGTAATTTGGCAGTTTAAATATTATTTGGCTAAAAACTAATTCAAACAGACTGTAGTTTGTATCATAGTGAGGTGTGGTGTGATATAAAGTGAGCAATCCGCACTTTATATCGATTTCAAAATGCATTTTCTTCAGATACGATTTCAAAATGCATTTTCTAATGGCCGAATGTCCTCCATAGGAAAATGAGTGATACTTCTCTATGATCTAAATCATTTCCAATTTGTCTTTTAATTCAATGAACGATGTGCATTTCCATATGTGAAATTTGGCTGTTCTTCATTATAGGTTTATTTTTTGTAATTCCTCGCCTTCATACTGCAGGTGACTACACCTTTGTTATTAAGTTACTAGCTAACACAGATGTAGTAACTTCCAGGCTATCCTAGCTGATGGATGATTGTGTGCCACCTTATGTTCAGCTTCTATGGCAGCAGATTTTGCTGCTGCTATTTTACTTAATTCAATGAACGATGTGCATTTCCATATGTGAAATTTGGCTGTTCTTCATTATAGGTTTATTTTTTGTAATTCCTCGCCTTCATACTGCAGGTGACTACACCTTTGTTATTAAGTTACTAGCTAATTCCCGTCGCACGCTCCTAATAAATAAAACATATGGTTTTATTTTAATTAAAAAAGTTTACTGCAATGAATTTTTGATATACAATATTTTTGTTTTTTTTTTTGGTGCAAAAACGAGCAAATATAGTGTTTCTACTCTGGAGTAAGCAACGTATAGTTGACTATGTGCAAAACAATCTTTTATAAATTAAATCGAGGAACACTTAGGAGTTGTCCTTGGGCTTTAACGTAAATATTTGGAATAACTTAAATGAAATGAAATAACTTTAAAACAATTTAATTTAAATTAAAAACTTTTATTTGTTTCTTTAAACTTAAAAAATTACTTAAATAAACAGTGTACATAAAACAAGGATCGGAATTCTAAGTATTTTGCAGTACTCGAAAGAAATTGTTTAAATTCTTATATATTTTACTTTTTTCTTTTTTCTATAGCTATTGTAATGCTTGTGGCTAAACAATATTAATTGTAATTGCGAAAACTAAAGCACTGGAAACTGGAAGCGCTTGAATTCGAAGGGCAAATCGGTAGAAATTATTGGAGCACATCTCCTTTGTTTTTAGGACAAAACGATATCTTATGTGTTACGGGATCATTTGGGAATTTTGCGTCACTTATTTATAAAAGTTTTACGCAGAAACATCTTAAAGTAAATGCACATGCATATTCTTCGATACATATTCGTCGAGCTAATCTGCAGGTGTTGATCGTGGAATGATTTGGATCATTTGGAACTTTTCCATCATCGTGGATTATTTGGATATTCTCACCGGCATCTGTGGTTAAATCTAATGAAAATTGCCTGCAAGCAGTATGACAGCTACTCCCTTGTTGTTTTCTCTGAAATTCCGGAAAGTACGATCAAGTGCTTAAAGTGTTTGTTTTATTTAATACATGTAAATAATCAGTTTGTATGTTTTAAATAATGTGGCCATACCAGAATTTTTACCATTATGGCACGTAGGGTTTGCGGCTTGATTAATTAAACTGTCGTTGTTGCAATCCCCGATAATGCTGCAGCGAGTTCGATTTCATTCTGCTTTCAAGTTTTCGCAAATATCAAATTGAGAAGAAATGTTTTGACAGTGCATATTGGTGCTTCAAGAAAAAGGAGTCCCCCATTTCCGTTTGCTATAACTTATATTACTATGTTATAAGCGAGTCTGTGGTCATGAACTAAGATTTTTTTGATTCTCAACGTAAATTCGCAGCGGATCAATGTCGTATTGTTTTTTCCGGAGTAAGTCTCTATCATCAACGTTTCTTCTGTCAAATATAGGTCCAAGCAATCCTACCTAATAAAGAATTTTATTGTTAATGGATATACCTTTAACTTCATGTAATATAAGCGCTTAATTGAAAATTTCGGCGGAAAACTCTATTTCTCTAGTAGGATTCGTTCTACGTACTTGTCGAAGTATGTTTTCGATAAGGCTGACCTTATGGTTTTTCCAAAGACTTAGGATAAGAAGATACGCAAGTTGTTAAAATTATTACAAATAAGTTGCGTATTTGTTTTGAAAAACACGTAAGAGATGGTTATGTTAACGGTGTGTCCCAATGTTGATTATTTTTAAGTCAGCAAAGTTTTCGACATGCTTGTTATACGTCTGACATACTTCAGCAGCTTGCAATGATGTTGGTCCAATAACTGTGCTTGAAATGATGTTGGTCAACTCAGTTTCTTAATACAAGTACCGTATTTTTGACTTCATGACAGACGCATAAACGTATTACTCGCTACCTAAGCAACATTCTCAAATAATAACATTCAGCGTTACTCGCCCCAATGCATCATACGCACACATACCAGTATAATCAGGAAAAATTGCGGCTTGTTTTATTCTGTGAAACTGCTTTCTCGATTTATTCCAAGCGTAGTATTTTGAAACTTCATGACGTTGTCTATATGTTTCCGCAGTTTTTGGAGTAGAAACGCTGGTTTTGAAGTCGGGCGTTAAGCTGTTCATGTATTTCAGTAGTCCTTGAAGTAGCAGATCAGGATTGTTGGTTTTGCAATGTTCTTGCCAATTCATCTGTTTAACAAAATTTAGAAAAGGCTGGTAATCGCGTTTTTTCGTGAAGTATAGTCGTTGACCATTCAAGTGAACACTGAGATGCACTACAGTTGGATCCCATTCGTGAATATTAAAATCAAGGATTCGTAAGACAGATTCATTACTTCTGATGTAACGTCCCATTTGAAATTGTCTTACTTCGTCGGTTGGTGGTCATTCAGAAATCCGATAACTGCCATATACAACCCTTGCTTTCATATATACATATGTATTTGATTGACTTCACTGAATTGTAGTACTCCACATTGATATGTGCTTTAAGCGTTTTCGTAAGTTAAGGAGTATAATGGACAATCACACTATCATCGATTTCGTTAGGTACGTGTCCTCCATCGTCTGATTTCCGTCATCTGTATCGTGGATATCCATTTTTCGTACATATTTTCTCGTATATTTCCCTTCTAACGCAATGGTAAATTTTACTTGTGTCTCATCTCTGGTTGATAATATCACGCCGATCGAATCTATTGCGACCATTACAATTACAACTTGATTGATAGTTGGAGCATTGAACCGTCTTTCATGTTTTCCTGATGGACTTTTATGTGCTCTGATAATGGCTCTATAATCATCCGAGGGCATTTTTAATAAATTATTCGTGAAAAAAATTCTGTAAATTTGAAATAATGTTTTGCTCTGGGAATAATAGTGCAACGTTAATATATCTGCGTCTCCTTGTTGCCCATGAAGTAAATTTGTAAAAACTTAAAATCGTTATCAGGTAAACGAAAAAGTGGACTTGATGGTAAACTAGTTTTAAAAATAGTCCTAAATAACTTACAAATTAAAATATTTTTGGAAAATTAAGCCTTGAAAAATAAATTGTTTTTTTATATAAATTTAAATATTCTACAATCGTAATAATACCTTAAGTAACAGTTAACGTAATAATTAAATAACTTAAATTATAACTTAAAAGAAATAATAACTTTTTATATTGATTAACTAATACAATATAAAAATATAATTTAAATCGCTTAAATTCGTCTCGAAGTGCAATGTTTGAGACGACGTCAGTAAAATGAAAATAAAAAATGATATTTATTTAAACACTGCGTATTTTTCCATTCGAATGTGTGTTTTTCCATTCAAATAAAAAATGCGAAGATTTTGATGACCCCCGTTTCGCCAGAAAGTCTTAGAGACGGATCGTAGAACAATTTAATGCCCAGAATAAGTCCTTCTTCTATTTCCCGTCATTACATTTTAAATATATATTGTATATGATTGTTCCTTATATTGTTTAAATCAAATTAATTGGCTCCGATTCTGCTACTGTATTTTTTTAAACGCATCAATGGCCTCTAGAAAAAAAGACATTAATACACCATACCCATTTTGATCATATCACATACACAATTAAATAGTTCACAGAAGAAATTACATATATGCATACATACATTGGAACCAGCAGCATGTTACTAATATCTCTGTGCCAATATTTAGATTTTGAAGTTGCTCCTGGTTTATTGTCGGAAAATACCAAATAATACGCTAGACAGTTTAGATTGTGGTATTACCGGCATTCTCTTTACCCAACTTTTAGTACCAAAATATTTGGACTTATGCGTGAGTTTTTAAATATATTTCACAGTCAAATTACGATAATATTTATCAAAAGCCAAATAATCTACGTTATTTATTTTCGCTGTAGAATTAGCTAACCAAATTATCCACTCCAAAATGGCCAACATAACTAACTCATACTTCCGCTAATTCATCTCTATTGGCATTTCTCTGAATAATCACACTGTTCTTCTAGAATAATAGTGTATACTCGAGTGTTGTCAATCGTAGTATTTCCGGAACAATATATTGTATAATATGGTATGTTGGTGCTACAATAGCTATTTAACATGCAGCGGCGTAATAATATTAATAAATTGGGAAGGTCTTTGACGCAACATCCAACTAAAAGTTGCATCGACTTCTTTTTCTATAAAAAAAACTATTACATTATAAATAAAAAAAATCAACTTAAAACTTACTCCTCCTTTTTCTTGATTTTCGTCGTTGAGTAATTCGGTTATTTTCTATAAATATGGTATGATCTTATTTATTCAAATTTTTCATAATACGTTGCATTTTATTTCCTTAAAAATAATAAAAATTTGTTCTTAAAAAAATTTACATATAAGTTAATTTCCACAGCATGAAAAGAAACATTTTTTAAATATTTTATTTGACTAATATTTAAATTTTAATAGCTCTTCAAATTTAATTATACATAAATTTATTGTTAACCTTAGCTTAAATTAACTTACACGTGTGGTAACCTTACGTATGAGCTTTTCCACAATTGATTTCCTGTCTTATGCTGATAAAGCTATTCGCAATTTCGTGCTTAATCGATTCTATCGACGTAGTACAGTGTATTGATCGTCGCAACTGTTGACGTTGTTAACTCGCTGTTAATTGAAAATCGATTGTCTTCGAATTGAAATTTCCTTTGCTTTTGTTTCTGAAGTAACATGATATTGTGGACTTTTTACGTTTTGGATGTTATGTTTACGCTTCTTAAGTAATATAATTGTAAGTGATATTTCTACTATTGCTGGTAATTATTCGGTGCTAATTAAATTTCTGGTTGCTTACTTGTCTTCAAAAATATTTGGAATGCAAATAGAAATTGTTAGGTCAACGATATCTCTAAGCATATAAATATAAACGTTATTACACGTTATATAATTTTTCTCTATTCTGAAGATTTTATCTTCCGTTTTTACAATATGTTTGTATGATAATTTGTACTTTCCGTGATTGAAATATTTATAACATAAAATTTATAAACATAATATAAAGTGCTTTTTCTATTGTGTCACATGACATAATAGAAAAGTCACTCAACTTTTCCAAAATTGCAATTATAGCCAATTATTTCACAATTTTATCTTATAAATGTTGCAATCACGACAACTTTTTCAAAGTATTAATAATAAAGTTAATCTGTTTATAAATTTTGCCCAGTATATGACATCGTTAATTCTTCATAAAACATTTTAATATAATATTTAGTATTAATTATTTGATTATTACCTAAAGTTTTTTTCATTCATTTCATTAGTAACCTGAATTGGTTCTTATAACTTGCCTAAAACATCTGTTAATTTATATTTTATTATAATGTAATCTTTTTGTTTCGGGCTGCCCGGGATGTTATCGTGACTGAGTTTAGCAAATGTTGCAATAAGTGTATTGTTTATTTAAATATTATTTTTGTGGTGCTCATATTTTTCGAGAATTTGCATTTGGTTCTCTATAATACTCTATAATAGGATTATTTCATTCTTCTCATATTCGCTTTCAATGTCCTCGACCAATGTTGGAAAAAATTAAAACGTGTTGGTTAAATATCTTGAATTTTTCCCGTTATTGTTTGTATTGTATGAAATCCACAATCATGGTGGGATTGAGATATTTTCTTAGAATTATAAGAAGGGTTTTGTTATAATTACGGTTTATTAAAGTTTGCTTTTTGTAATGATTAAAGAACGTTTTGTTACATAACCATTATTATCATCGACTTTTATTGTAAGATGATTACGAAAAATATTACTTGTGTTGTAAAGAATGAAATTTTAAAAGCAGAACTGATCACTTATCGAATTAAGTAGCCAATTAATTAGCAACTTCTTGGAAAGTCTCAATGAGTCTGCTATGACGTTTTATTTTCCCGGTTTGTATTTTAGTTCGTAGCTATTTTTCGTGAGAATGGGTTTCCATATCTTCATCGTGCTATTTGTATTTTTAGTGCTCAGCGCGTACGTCGGTGGTTGGTGATCCGTAAACATGTTAACCTTCACTGATCCGTACAGGAAGTTTTTGAGATAATTGAGGAACTAGATTGTTGCTAGCATTCCTTGTTCGCTTGTAGTATAATTTTCTTCGGTTTTATTGAGGTTCCTCAAAAAGAAAGTTATAGGTTTATTGTCTTGTGAAAAAACAGCTCCAATAGCATAGTCAGAGTTTTCTGCTATCAGGTCGAAATTCTTTTTAAAATTTGGGTGACTTCTTCAGATACGCGCGTGTAAGTGAATCCTTTTGCGTTTTTCATTTATTTTTGGACACTGGTTCATCCTCCTCTCAGATAACAGACTTCAGAAGTTTCGCCAACTTTTCGTAATCTCTAATGAAGCGGCGGTAGTACTCTGATATTCCCAAGAAAATACGCAGATTCTGAAGGTTTTTCGGTCGGCCAATGTTGGGGATTGCTTGAGCTTTTATTTGATCAAATTTGCATTTTTCTAATTGGACATTTAGATTTGCAAATGCAAGTGTTCGGAAGACAATATCCAACTTTTATACCGAATATTACGATGTCGTCTATAAAGATGTGATCTCTTAAAATGTCGTCGAGGAATGTTGGAAAGTTGAAGGTGTATTCGTAAGTCCGAATGGCAGCCTGACGAATTTGTATTTTCTATTGTTTATAAAAAAGGCTGTCTCCTCGTCAATTATTGAGAGGTATTTATTTCGATTATTTATGGAAATGGCTACTCTTTAAGTCAATTATTGAGAAGTAACAAATATCGATTTTTGATAAGACCGCGTTTATATCAGGAATGGGATATCTATCTAGGATAGTGACCCAGTTTGATTTCCTATAGTCTACCACTATTTGATATTTCTTTCCATAAATGCATTGTTTTTCTGGAAGTATCCAAACGGAAGCATTATATAGTGATTTCGATGGTCGTCAGACACCTTGTTTTTCGACTTCGCCCTTTAATGCTATTGTGTAAGGCTAGTTTTTCTGTGATTATAGGTGTTTCTGTGATTATACGGATATCTCTCTTTACCGTCGTCGTAAAAGTTAATTTTTTGTTAGGATCGGAAAATAACTTAAGGAACCATTTTATGATATTCTTTTGTTTCTGATATTGTTCTTTGTTCAGGTGTAAAGTTCGTAGATTGACGTTATGGACATCTTCGGAGATTTATTATTTTAGAGGAGTTGAAATATTGTATATATTTCCCAAGTGATAGTACGAGGGTCATTCAACAAGTACTTAGCCTACAAAAGAAAAACGAAAATTTTGGAAAGGTGGCAATTTATTTTTCCACATAATCTCCTTCAAGCTCGATACACTTGGCCCAGCGATGCTCTAACTTTTTTAACCCGTCCAAAAAATACATTTTCTCGAGGGAAACAAAATAGGCCTCCGTGGCGACGATGACCTCCTCATTCGACCCAAATCTATTCCCGGCGAGTGATTTTTTCAGGTTTGGAGACAAAAAGTAGTCACAGGGGGCCAAATCTGGAGAGTACGGTGGATGGGGCAGCAATTCGTCCTCAAATTGACATATTCTTCTCCCGATTGAAAACGTCGTTTGCTTCATTATTTTTGATGATTTTGGTTGTCTAATAGCACTTGTCCAGTCCAAAGGGCTAAAATTTGCTCGAAGTACTTATCGTATCATCAATGTTCTATACTTCATTGAAATAAATTATTGTAAAATCATGGACATAAAATATGATATAATAATATTACCAGAATCTCTATATATACAACTTAATGATATAATTATTGAATAATAAGTAAAATATGTCATATACGAGTGTTTATTAGAATATTAATCATTGTCAAATTATTATATATTTTCAGTTTTCCTTCCTAAAGTTAGAAATTGAAATTTCTATTACTTTTTATGAAGCTGTAAGAATATCTGTTTCATCTAATTTATCTTGGACAACAATTTTTCCAATATGGTAAGTTTTTTAATCCAATTTGAGAACATTTTAGTAAAGGAATATACGCAAAATTCAATTTAAATTTTAAAATTCAATTTGTAAGTATTTGGTAAAAAGTTTTTACGATGTAACGTGGCTCTGGCATATTCTGGAACATTATAGAAGAGCGATTTCGGAGAGTTGCAGAGTATTCCAGAAAGTTTGGTTCCGGAATCTCGTAGAAGTATGTTGGAAGCGGTTTAAATACGAGCGCTGATCGCCAGGAAATGCTTCAGTCTGTAAAGTAATTCAGGAATGACTCGTTAAAAATGGGAATTAATAGAGCGAACAAGCAAATAAAGTCGGGTAGTGTAAACGTGATATGCTATTTAAGTGATCGGCCGATAAAGTTAGACCGTAGAAATACATCGAAGATATTCAATTAGGACTTAAAGCAGCCTAAACTATAAATACTTGTAAGCTATTTATAAAATACAACTAAGTTAAATAAAAGAAAAAAGCTTAATAAAGAAAACCTGTAAAAATACTTATACAATAAATAGAGTAAAAACTCTATTTATTGAATGTACCTAAGATCGTAACATTTTGATGTCAGAAGTGGGATAGTGTAAAGTGTTTGTATTAATTTGAATGGGAAATGTAAAACACCAAGGCAGTCTAGTTAAGTTAAGAACGAGGAAAGCTGCAGCCAGCCGATGAAGGAGCGGCTGGAGACGATGAACGTGCAGTGGTAGAAATGGCTAAAACTACATTTGTAACCATACAACCAGCAGTCGATATGTCGGTTTTTTTTTGCTTTCATTAACGAACAGAACAGAATCAGTGTCTACAGGAGCAACTAAGACTTACAAGAAGAACAGAGCCGCCGACAAGAAGAACAGAGCTATCATTATTATTAACAATAAAAACAAGAAAAACTAATTAACTACTACTTAACTATCAATTACTAACTGTTTAATTATTTACAGGTACTGCGTGTTAGTTTAGTAGTAGCTGATCTGAATAATTTAAAAAAATTAAACTTACGGGATATTATGTATGAGGACGTGTTGTTGTCATATGAATATACGGATACTCTTGGTATATATTTTTGTATATTTTAGTCTTGAATTTAAGAAGACGTGATACGAGAATGTATAGTTTTATTTGTTGAATTGTAAGGTTTCACATTTCAATATGTATATGTAGGATTATTTTATATGTAGGATGTATATGTAGGATGTAGGAGTATTTTAATTTGAACGGTACTATTTTTCAATTATCGTAAAAATCTCTTTTTTAGAACTTTCTTGGAATTGGTCAATCTGCAGAAGTTGATGTTATATTCGACGATATTGAAAATCGAAAATTTGCCGAAGTTAAAACCGAAGATGGGAAGAAAGAGAAATATTTACTTTATTATGACGGTGAAACTGTGTCTGGGCAGGTAAAATTATTTTACTTAAACCGTAGTAGTTTCTATAGTAAACATTTTTTAGCTTCTTTTTATATTTATATGGTAATATTTGAATATGTGTACGTAAATAATTTAAATTTTTATTACTTAAATTATAAATTGTTTATTTATACTTAAATTATAAATATTTATTACTTAAATTATTACTAAACGCAAATATATAGTTTTCGTCAAAATGAACAAAATGTAAAATGATAAGACCAAATATTTGCAAATTGATTTTAATTTATTTTTCTTACCCATTTAACCTGGAACATAAGTTAGATGAATATTAACGAGCCTAATAGACATCCCTATATGCTCCCTAATATAACTCATTTTAACAGTATAATTATTTAATAATTACAATATATATATAATTATATATATAATTATTAAATAATATAAAGTTTAAGCATGGATATAGTTAAAACTCCTTTTAACTATATCCATGCTTAAACTTTATACACGTATGCAACCATTACAGTGATCAGTTCTTTACAGTGATTTGGAGTTTATTGCGAAATTGCTACCGGAAAATGGTTGATTTGCATATAAATTTGCCAATAACTCTCAATGGCAACTGTGTCCGATATTTGGCTACAGTATATTATCTATCGTTATTAAATATTTAATAATCTAACTGGAGTTGCAAAATGTAAAGAGATTCCATAGAATTGTAACCACGTGGTAACGTTATCATGTCGAGTAAAATATTTCACGTTTTAATTTTTATAGCAAGGATAACCGACCAATAAGTAAATTTTTTATAATTTATATATTCAGATCATATATTCACCTTAATATTATTGTTGAAATTATTATTTCGCATGATGGTATTAAAACATGGCATCGATAAGAAATCAGTAGATCTCGCCGCGAGAACAAAATCGTGACACTAAAAAAAGTTTTTGAGATTACTAGTTTACATTGGCAAAATCATATTTCCTGCTTTGAGAAGAAAAACATAACTATAATATAAAGCAGCAATTATGAGAGATGGAAGAGCAAAATCATATTGTTTATATTTTTCAAGACTTCTAGTTTCCGATATATGCTTCATTTGCCGACGAATGAATTAATCATACACCGGATAAGAATATGATGCAGGAATAACTTTTCAAATAGTTTATTGATATTGTCTGATAATTCTATTGCGTTGTTCATACAAATAAAAGTCGACGTTTGATGAAATGATCTTTAGTATGAAATATGCACCAAATTAATTTCCTCTCTCAAACATTTCTTCAGAATTTTGTTTTGATATTTTGTTCCCCGAGTTACTTCAGAATTTTTCACTGACGGAAACAAGAATAATTTTTTATTCGAATGCAATTTTTCGATTACATTACAATTGCAGTTTTCGTAGATTTCGATTTATATACACAATATAAAAAATTGCATGCGCTAATGTATTTTTCAGTGATTATAAAATAAAAAATTTCATGCACTAACGTATTTTTCAGTGATTATAAATTGAAAATTCCATCAAAAATAGGCAATAAAATTGGTTAAATTCGGCGAACTCTATTGAAAAAAAATACGGACCAATGATGCTTCGGGCCCTTAAATGATTATACAATAACTGTTCTTTGATTTTCAGCTACCCGAATATAAAAAAATAAAAATAATGCCTATTATTGAAAATCCGAATATTAATAATTTTTCTTATTACTCGTAATATAGCCGCTAACTCAAAATGTATTTAGTCCGAAATGTTTTTTTCCGAAAAACCCACACTATGTTTACTGATCTAATCAGTAAAATTTCGACTTTGAAAATGATTTGGTGGCTTTAATTCTTTTACCAAATGAACTTTATAAGACTTAAAGAGCCAAATCATTGTGCAGAATTCGCCATGTGGTGATAGTGGACAGTGAAAGGTTATTATTTAACGTGATTTTGTTGCCAATGCTTTAGACCACGAGTCGCCTACGACTATAGGGATCGAGATACGCTCAATCAACGCACCACCATTACTGGTAGTTAGTCAGTTACAAGCTGACTCTCCACCTGCTGGTGGCGAGGACTATCTAAACCTCTACTGTCATAAGCAGTGACAGTGCCCGAGATAAGTGCAATGCATTGCTACATTTGCCAGTTACCTCACACCTGCGATCCGAAGACCGTACCCGCGACATGGGTATTAACCACAACCACCACGTTGCTGCCAAATGGCGCCTCACCTCGATCGGGCACAGTATATTCTACTGTGGGGCTCCCGATCCCCGTGGTACCCATTTTTGTTTTAAGAGTACTTTGGTTTGTACTCCGCTCGTTAAAGCTACGGTAAGGAATCTTGTAAATTCCTAGGCACCGCTAGGCCAGCTCAGGTACGCGGGTTCGCCAAAACCCGAAGGTACAACCGGAATCGACCTTGGTCTTTCACCCGGTTGTAGCCACCCTGCGTGTCATTCACGCACTCATTCACGCACCATTCTGATTCTTCTTTCAAAAAGTGCCACGGCAAATCTGTTCAGACATTCATACCTTTCTCTCACGCTCAATACACCACTCACATCCACACTTTCACCATTCACTACGATTCCACAAGCACCTAAGTCACGCAAATCCCCATACAGGCTACACTCCACGAGAAGGTGCTTAGCACTCTCCTCCGCCGCCCCGCATGGGCATCTAGCCTCCGTGGCTAGTCCACGCCTGCACAGGAACCCATTCATACTGCCGTGCCCCGTGAGCAAATACCCAAGGGACAGACCAAACTCAAATCCATACGCAGATGCAAAGCACACATTCGGAATGAACATGTGCGTCCATCTGCCATTCACACTCTCATCCCATCGTTGCTGCCATATCTCATGCATCTTGTTCAGAACCAGTACACGCTGATGGCGCGGACTGAGATTCCGAACATCATCATTCATAACCGGACAACCTTGCAGTGAGATGCCCCGCCTCAGACGGTAGTGGATACTTCCACGCAGCACCTCCAGGTCCCATGGGATTTCTCCCATGAGAACCTGCATCGCTTCGGTCGACACAGTCCTACACACATTCAAGCATGCATACAATACCATACGCTGCACTGAGTTTATGGCCACCCTCGCATATTGGTGGTGCATAGTATCAGCCGACACACACGACGCATACATCGCGCATGGAACGAACACACTTTTGTACAGGATTCTCACCGTTCTGGCACGAAGCCCCCATTCCTTGCGAAGCACTCGCACCAGCATGCCAGCCAAACCGGCCACGCGCCCCCTCAGACGTTGTAAGTGAGGTCGAAAATTCAACCTCTCCCCAACCTTTAGTCCAAGGTACTTTACCTCCCGCGCGTATCGGACCCCAGCCGTCTCCAAACGAATATTGGGCGGCCTACTGGCCGCCAAAAAACCCTTCAATAACATACACACAGTTTTCCTTTTGGAAACCCTCACACCCATCCTTTCTCCCCATTCACAAACCATACGCATGTAGCGGCTTCCCGCCACTTCCACCGTAGACCTACTCCCCCCCTCAATCAAGAGCAGAAGATCATCCGCATACGCAACCACAACACAACCGGTCTCCTCCAACCTTACCAAGAGACCATTCATCATCATATTCCAGATGGCTGGGCCCCCACCGACCCCTGTGGACAGGCACGCACCATCTGGCGAACAATCCGACCACTATTCCCACATACCACCGCGTACCTTTCATGGAAGTAACTTCGCCACAGCGAAGCCTCTTCAATGAAACCTCCTCCAGTCGCTCCATGATGCGATCCCATCGCAGGCAGTTGAACGCACTCTTGAAGTCCACAAACACACCACATACATATTTACCAACACTTCCATCAACATACTGTCTAACACGCATCCAGGCATCCTCAGTAGATTTACCTTTCGTAAATCCATACTGAGAGCCGGACACATTGAAGTCTGCCAACTTCACATTCAATCGGTGTACCATCATACGCTCGAGGACCTTGCCGAATACTGGCAGTAAGCATATCGGCCTGTAGGAGGACGGGTCAGTCCTAATCCCGTCCGGAGACTTGGGAAGGATGACCACGTCTCCTACTTTCCATTCACGCGGAAACACCACTCTCCAGGCATTCACCGTAAAGGCTACTCACATGTGCGGGAATAGTCCGCCAAACACTCCTCATCATCTGACCAGTCACACCATCTAATCCTGGGGCACTTCGCACTTTCGTGCTCCACACCGATCCATCAATTTCTTCCCATTCAAACGGCAGGGGGTATTTCCTGCCAACATTCACTTCTTCTTGACTTTCAATCCCAGGAAAGAAATCATTCATCAATGCATTCACACTGTCCTCCCAATTGCACGTATACCCATCATTCACTCTGATACTCGAAATATCATTCCGAGCACCCTTGCGCATACACAATCGATACACCGGACCCCATACATCCGAGTTTCCACATTCATCCACATACTTCTGCCAGTGCTTTTCCTTGGCAAGTCTTATATTTGCCACATACTCAGCTCTGGCCGCCCTGAAGGTCACACCTTCAGTGTGCGCATCTGCACCACGGCGCCTACATCGCTGGTAGATTCTACGCAATCTACCAACTTTTCTTCTTTCCACACCTAGCGCACGGTTCCACCATGGCGCCGATTTCCTATTCCCTCTACTCTTTTACGCATGCACCTGTCATTCACCGCATTCACGCATCTGCTAAGTTCGACCACCTTCTCCTCCAACCGCATCGACTGAAACGTAACCAAGTCGGTGATAGTGGACAGGGCCAATTGTTTCGAACATCGTGAAACCCATAAAATTGGGTTCTCTGCAATACAATACTTTCACTCACCGAAGCAATATTTTCAGCTGAACCGCCTGTCCATGCACGTGTTATTTTTGGTATGTTTTGTACCGAACCAGTAGATTCAAATTTATTCAATAAAATGCTGAATGCAGGTTCAGATGGACTATCTTTTCGACCAAAAATATGTCGATTTTTAGGAAATGTGTCTTTTACAGATCGACCGTTTTCATAATGGATTTGAATTATTTTAATACGATTTACGAGCCAAATTAAAAGCATTGTAAGAAATGGTAAATTTGAAATTTTTTTTGAAAAACTGAATGACAGAAATGTTAAAATAGCTATTTTCAACGTTAGAGAAAAAAAGTTATAATTTGTGGACCTGTTATACACGAATATATTATTGGTTAGTCGGAAAAGTTGAGTCAAATAGAAACGTTTTACTCGAAATGTTAAAATGAATTTATTCAACCCAAATAACGTTTCGCCATTTTTAGGTTTCTAGTTGAAAAACTGAATGAAGTGATTTTAACAGGGAACTGGAAGCCAGCTTGGTTACATTAAAGGAGTTCTGCAGAGATCGCAACAAGCGAACTCTAAGAGTGCAATGTCTGGGCTATACGGTTGACGCATTGCAACTTCGCAGGCAAGCTCCTTTAATTTTTAACGAGTTATCAAAAATGTTTGTGATCGGGCGCTACCGTTGTGGAGGAGAAACCTTCCTTATTGGTCAATTATAGCCGGTAACCGAGTTAACAGGTTGACAGTACGGTAGCAGTTCTTAGCGAATGATTCCTTTCCAGTCCACCAATAACCTTATTGTTAATCAATCCTGGCTTTGAAATTATTTGTCATCGTTCATATCTCCTTTTCCATAATCTCTTTGAACGATATTGTCGTATTTTAACCATTTGTCATCGCCAATTTGATTTGCTTCAAAAATGGCTCGACTTCCTTTCGCTTCAGCAACATCTCGTTTTAAACGATTTGATGATGAACGATTAATTCATAAGCTATGTCATAACTGCTGATATGCCGCTCTTGCTCACTTTTATCAAGAATTTCATCACATTTTTCTAAATTGGCCGACCAGAACATTGTTCATCTTTGACAGTGAAATTTCCAGAACCAAATTTGAAGAACCATTTGTATGCTGCTGATTTTTAACAAAATTTTTCACGAACCTGCAATGCGTTGTCGAATGGTCCATTTTCGAACTTAAATACTGCTGACATGCTATACCGATTTAATTAAAATTCTGCACTACACAAAGTTTTTTTCCAAACGAACGTTGTACAATACGACCAGTGGTTACTAAGTTAGTTGTTTTTAACTGCAACTATCGGAAAACGCCACGAACTTTTCGACTAATTAGTATATTCTTTGATAATAGCAAATAACAAGAAATATAAAAATTTAGAAAAATAGTAAGAGAGTTAGAGGAAAAGATAGAAAGACAGAAGATAGAATAATAGAACGATACAAAGATAGAAAGATCGAAAGATGTGAAGATGGAAAGATGAAATGATGGAAAGATGGAAAGATGGAAAGATGGAATGATGGAATGATGGAATGATGGAAAGATGGAAAGATGGAAAGATGGAAAGATGGAAAGATGGAAAGATGGAAAGATGGAAAGATGGAAAGATGGAAAGCTGGAATGATGGAAAGATGGAATGATGGAATGATGGAATGATGGAAAGATGGAAAGATGGAAAGATGGAAAGATGGAAAGATGGAAAGATGGAAAGATGGAAAGATGGAAAGATGGAAAGATGAAAAGATGGAAAGATGGAATGATGGAAAGATGGATAGATGGAAAGATGGAAAGATGGAAAGATGGAAAGATGGAAAGATGGAAATATTGAAATACAGAAATAAAGAAATTTATAAAAATGTTTGAAAATAATTTATATGAATATTGCTTCATCAGTGTGTTACATAAAATTATGTCGTTTTAATCAATTAATTTGTTTATACCATTTTAAGGTAAATATTATCTTGAAGAAACCGGGGAGTAAATTAGAACATCAAGGAATAAAAATTGAAATTTTGGGTCAAATTGAATTGTTCTATGATCGCGGCAACCACCATGAATTTTTATCATTGACTAGAGAAGTTGCTCGTCCCGGTGATTTAATTCAAAATACGAGTTATCCTTTTGAATTTGCTAATGTGGATAAGCCATTTGAAGTTTACGTTGGTTCGAATGTGCGATTGAGGTATGACCCTAAATTATAAAAATGTATTTCTTTTCTTTGTGCATTTTTTTATAAATTGATTTTTTAGATATTTTTTTCGAGTAACAATTGTTCGGCGACTTAGTGATATCATAAAGGATGTCGATATTGCTGTCCATACCTTATGCAGCTATCCGGATATGAATAATCCTATTAAAATGGAAGTTGGTATTGAAGATTGCTTACATATTGAATTTGAATATAATAAATCAAAGTAAGGATTAGTTCATTATTATTTAAGTATATCTATTAAATGATTTTAATTATTTCCAGATACCACTTAAAAGATGTAATAGTAGGAAAGATCTACTTTTTATTGGTGCGTATTAAAATAAAGCATATGGAAATTGCTATTATAAAACGAGAAACAACAGGATCAGGTACATATTTCATATTTTCGACAATAAATATATATTTGAACAATTTCATACACCAAATATTATTGAAAATGAGTATAAACTTTTACTACATAAATGAAGAGATTTCATACTTTCGTGTTTTTCTTAAATTTTAACTTAATTATCACTGGAAAGTAATATTTGTTTAAACGGTATTAGTTATAGAAGGTTAATTTTATTATCATTTTTGTGACTTTCGAAAGTTGGGACTTACAATACCTTTTTTTAACGGAATCAATTGAAGAAATAAAGTTTTTGGTGTCAGTAGCCACTGACAAATGCATTGATCTCTTTTCCACGCTGAGATCAGTAAGGAAATGGAGGATAAATTTATTTAAAGGAAGAAAATTGTGAAGAGGCTATTTTGGGAAGAAAATGCGATTATTCAACCCTATTAATTAATTATCTGAACATGCATAAATATCACGAATATCGGTTAATATGGGCGGAATTGTAACTTATCGTAGAGGAGTCCAGGAACATCAATTCGGTACCGTAGTCATGAATTGTACATTTCGAGAAACTATCTAAATCGTATTCTCACGAAAAATTTACATCTTCATACAAAGTTTAATTGACTCGAGAACTGAAGTCTACTGATTACGCACAGCGAATGGAGCTCGTTGAATGAATTATGAAACAACAACAAGTGGATGCTGATTTGTTATTGTTATTGTTGGTTTTAAGCGCAGTTTTAAGCTGTCTGTGAAAGCGTTCAACTAAACCATTGCTCTGGGGATGATTTGGCCTGGTGCATAGCCTGTGAGTCCAGATTACCTTAGACTGATAGTAACAAATTTTTACTCAAAGGGATTGCCTTGGTCTGTTGTTATTATGAGTGGAAGTCCAAAACGAGCAACAAAATTTTGAAATAAAAATTCTAGAATTGATTCGAGCCAAAAAGTCCGTTATTGGCATTGCTTGGGGTCATCTGCCTTATCTCTCCATAACTGCCAGTATATATGCCTTACCATTCGCAATGGGTATTGGGGCAACAATATCCATATGTACATGAGTGAAACGCGTTTAAAATAAAGGGAAATTACCTATTTCAGACTTGGTGCGCCGAGTAACTATTGTTCTAGCAAATCATACATTGTTTAGTCCGCTCGTTTATTTCAGTCTTCATGTGAGTCCAATAATATCTTTCCGAGATGAGTTTTCATATTTCTCTTATGTTTTTTATCTTTAATGTTGCGGCTGCTAATATTAATGTTCCTGCTGCTTCTGCCTGCAGTTGCTTGTTGGTTTTCTTATTTTTTTCGTCTTTTTTTTTTATTGTTGCTGTAGCTGATGATCCTGCTAATGACAGTAGAGGTTTAGATAGTCCTCGCCACCAGCAGGTGGAGGGTCAGCTTGTAACTGATTCTATGTGTTAAATGCCAGTAATATTGGTGCGTTGATTAAGCGTAACTTGATTCCTATAGTCGTATGCGAATCGTGGTCTTATGTGCGAACATCTAGGTCACGTTAAACAACAACCTATAACTGTAGCTGATAGACGATGGTATCGCAGTAGTGAGCGACTTCAGAAGGTTTATTTCCATGAAAGGTATGCGGTGGTATGCGGGAACAATGGGAGGGTTGTTTGCCAGATGGTGCGTGGCTGTCCGCAGGGATCTGTGGCCGCCCCGCCATATGGAATATAATGATGAATGGTCGCTTGGTGCAGTTGGAAGATACCGGTTGTGTTGTGGCCGCCTATGCGGATGATCTTTTGCTATTAATTCAGGGGGAGCAGGTCTGCAGTGGAGGTGGCGGGAAGCCGCTATATGCAGATGGTGGCTGACTGGGGGAGCAGAATGGGAGTGGAGGTTTCTGAAAGGAAGACGTTGTGTATGTTGTTGAAGGGCCTTTTGGCGGCCAGTAGGCCGCCCAATATTCGTTTGGTGGCGGTTGGGGTCCGATACACGCGGGAGGTTAAGTACCTTGGATTAAAGGTTGGGGAGGCTGAATTTTCGGCCTCACTTGCAACATCTGAGGGGGCGCGTGGCCGGTTTGATTGGCATGCTGGTGCGAGTGCTTCGCAAGGAATGGGGGCTTTGGACCAGAACGGTGAGAATCCTGTACAGAAGTGTGTTTGTTCCACGTGCGATGTATGCGTCGTGTGTGTGGGCTGATACTATGCGCAACCAGTATGCGAGGGTGGCCATAAACTCAGTGCAGCGTATGGTATTGTATGCATGTTTGAATGTGTGTAGGACCGTGTCGACCGAGGCGATGCAGGTTCTCATGGGAGAAATTCCATGGAACCTGGAGGTGCTGCGAGGAAGTATCCACTACCGTCTTCGGCAGGGCATCCAGCTGGCAGGTTGTCCGGTTGTGAATGATGAGGTTCAGAATCTTAGTCCGCGCCATCAGCGCGTACTGGTCCTGAACAAGATGCATGAGATATGGCAGCGACGATGGGATGAGAATGTGAATGGCAGATGGACGCACATGTTCCTTTCGGATGTGTGGTTTACATATGCGTATGGATTTGAATTTGGTCTGTCCCTTGGGTATTTGCTCATGGGGCACGGCAGTATGAATGGGTTCCTGTACAGGCGTGGTCTGGCTCCGGAGGCTAGATGCCCTTGTGAGGCGAAGGAAAAATGTGCCAAGCACCTTCTCGTGGAGTGTGGTTTGTACAGGGACTTGCGCGACTTAGGTGCATGTGGGATCGTGGTGAATGATGAGGGTGTGGATGTCAGTGGTGTGTTTGGCACAAGAGAGAGAGTTATATGAATGCCTGAGTAGATTTGCCGTGGCACTGTTTGAGAGAATGAGAATGGTGCGTGAATGAGTGTGTGAATGACACGGAGGGTGGCTACAACCGGGTGAAAGACCAAGGGCGATTCCGATTGTACTTTCGGGTCTTGGCGAACCCGCGTACCTGAGCTGGCCTAGCGGAGCGGAGGAATTTACAAGATTCCTGACCGTAGCTCAATGAGCAGAGTACAAACCGAAGTACTCTTAAATTAAAAATTGGTACCACGGGAATCGGGGGCGCAATAATGGAATACACTGTGCCCGATTGAAGTGAGGCCATTTGGCAGCTACGTGGTGGTTGTGTTTAATACCCATGTCGCGGATACGGTCTTTTGATCGCAGGTGCGAGGTAACTGGCAATAACCATTTTGCATATATCTCGGGCACTGTGGAGAATCAGCTTGTAACTGATTCTATCTGTTAACACCAGTAATGGTAATGCGTTGAGTGAGCGTTACTCGATCCCTATTGTCGTAGGCGACTCTGGTCTTACGATGCAGATAACTAGGTCACGTTTAATAAAAACATATAGCTGTAGCTGATGATGTTGATATTTCTGCTGCTTCTGTTATAACGGTTGAAGGAGTTGCGGTTGTGGTTGAGATTGTAACTGTTTCTGCCGTTGTTCCTGCTGGTTCGGATTTCGTTACTGTGGCTGCTGCCGTGATTACGGCGGCGCTTGTAATAAATATGGTGTAAGAGGCGGCTGGTGTTGTGGTAATTGTTGTTGCAGTAATTGTAGGTATTGTTGCAATTGCTGATCCGGTGGTTGCTGCTGTAGCAACTACTGTTGTTGCTGTATTGATTGAACTGTTGCACTCATCGGATATTTTCAAATATCCGGTAAAATTTCTAAATTGGATCATCAAAATGTGGTTTTATTGAATTTACTTTATTTATGGTATTTGCTTTTAGACAAATAATGAGATAAACGGAAAGTTCGTCCTAAAAAACGTAATAAGATGGACAGGAACACCTTTTTAATGTAAAAGTTCTTATAATTTATTTGGAAGCAATAAGAAAAGAAATTCTGTCTTTATTTATAATAGGTAGTCTATCTCTTAAAAAATAGCACATTCCCTTAGTGTTAGAATCATTATTGAATTACAAAAAATTTATATTTGATTTGGCATATTCACATATTCACATTTAAATTTCAAACACATGCGCTTGATTTCTTATTCTACTATTTTAAAAAGTTAAATTGTTTGAATATACCAAACCTACACCCATTTTACGCCAAAACAGTACTTTTAATCCTCACATCCCAACGGCGGATTCCCCAGTCTACCTCGCGTAAACTTAGAATCAAGCCATTGCATTTTTCCTTAGTCCGTACGATCGTGCGTAGTTGTGTTACCAGATGCAAAACTGACCGAAAATTCGGTTTTTTAGGCAACGAACATATCATAAATACTATCGACGAGGCTACCATAACAACACAGGTACTTACAACGGTATACTGAGTTGGGAGGACCTGAAAAACGGTAGCCTCAGCAGCTAGCTCCTCGCTTCATCGAACGTATAACGGAAAAGAATGCTGAGTTAGCTGTTACCATTCTATTATTCAGCAAATACTCTTCATTCAATTCTTCTCAAATTGATGATTTTCTTATCCCACTTTTCATTGTCGGATGTCTTTACCGTCGTACACTCCCAGTGGATTCCATCATGTCTTTTAGCTCAGACATGGCTGTTCCTTTCCTTGCTCTGATTCTACATTTTAAAAATTTGTGAGCTAGTTTCCCACTAAATGGTTTAGTGAAACTACTTTGTTGAAAGCTGCGGCGATAAACTTCTTGCCCGACATAAAAGGAACCGCATTTGCCCGGTTTTTTTCAAAAGGAAAATGCAAATCTAAAAACATTATTACCGTATGAATATTGGACAATTTTTAAAAACAAAGAGAAAAAAATTAAATTTAATGAAATAATTAGCTAATTGAAGATAAACCCATAGTCATGGTCACTTATGGCGTCTTAAATATATTCTGTGTTCCTAAAAAACAACAACAAATAAATCATTAAATTTCGAAAGAAAATATTTAAATTTGCCGATCCCCAATTTTTGGATTACCTAGTGATCAAACTTGCTAAAAGTTTAAAGAAACGATGTTAAAATTGTTTTGGATAATTAATTAAAATTATTATAATTTAATAATTTTAATTATAGAAAAAATTTTTTTTTATAAATTCATATTCAAAATTACCTTCATCCACAACATCATCGGTGCTTGAAGAAATCATCGTCGCGTTGCGGTCAACTTCAATCAAAAATGTGTCAGGTAGGGTAAAAGGATTAAGTATAAGGATTTAATAGAAAATTCTGTGTCAACCGAGTAGAGCAACTAGCTATAAGCTAGATCCATGAATTCTCGAGGCTGTACTGAAGGAAAAAAGGATTATTGAACTCGAATTCTTTGAATACTCAACCGAGTCGTAATTAGCTAATATCCAATCTTCCGAATTCTCCAGCTTGACTCATCCTAGAAGCCGAGTTGAAAAAACAATTACACAAAAACAATTAGAGCTGTGTTGAATAGTTTTGATATGCATGAGGATGAACGAATCTGTTACGCTATAGCTTAGTGGAGTAGCTAGCTCAGAGCCAACTCTCACATTCTCAAGACTAAAGGGCATAATTCGGTCCAGCGTAACTTGGCTCCACATCGGGAATCGTTTTGTTATGCATCCTTATTATGCATCTTTGACAAAACCGCTGACTCAAGGAATTAGAGTTTTCAGACCGAGGACTATAGAAGAAGGAACCTTAAATAAAATATAATAAGTTTCTTTTTTATAAAAGTTAAAGTTTTATATGATAAATTATTTAAAATTCTCATTTTTTTTCCAATTTGAAATAACTAATCAGTTTCTTGTTTATTACCAACGGTAAAAAATTTATTGTCTCATTATTTCAATTCTCAATGATTATTTAATTTACCATTTATTGGCAACAGTAAAATTTTTATTATGAGTTATTTCAATTTTAAATACTTCTTTATTTTTAAATCTGAACAAGTCTTTATTGTATCATTTTGTGTAACTGAAAATTGTTTATTTTAACATATTAATTCTGAATATATATATAGACATGCGAGCATTTAGATCTGAGCACCACACATAATTAAATTACATAATAAAGAGAGGAGAAAAGAAAGAAGATAGAAGATAATAAAAAGAAACTTTTACTTATTTAAGCAAAGCAATAAAATTAAAACCCAATTATAAATACTTTACATTCAATCATAGTAATTATGATATTCGTTCCTAAATAAATTTTAAAATAATTTTTTCTATTGACATATTGTTTTAATTGATTCAAATTTGTCGTAGGGTGCCACCCTGAGTTTGGATAAACGGCAACAGTCCCGCTCTAACTACTTCAGGCATCGGATGTTATGATCGATTCTGGAGTTCTACCAAGTCTATGGGCTATGCGGAGAATATATCGTTTGGTCTTTGTATTTCGGTGAGCAGTTGTCTCCGGGAGGCTATATCCAAATGCTGATCTCCTCAATCCATCCTGACAGAATTTTTTACTTCGTCCCAGGTTGCTGAAGTATTGCTTCTCAGCAGCACCCAATATCAATTGGACAATTGTTCATTAAGTAGCATTACCTCGAAATCACTACCTAATGAATTATTTCATAATAGAGTACATAAACCATGAAGATAAATCCTTCCACGTTGAGTTTGGAGTTTTTGCCATCATACTATTGTATATTGAATTCACCATCTCTTCATCGGACTCCAGAATTTTCTTAGTTGGTCGGCTGAGTTCCTGTGAGATCTGAATTGGTTTTGATGGATTTGATGGTTTTGATATTCCGGATAGTGATAGTTATATGGTATGTCCGTATAGTGGATAAAACCAGCATATGCGTATGTGAAGATGTATGCTCTAGTACGAAATGCGGTACTCCGTACAGAAGATAAAACTGGCATATGTGGGTGTAAAGTTGTTCGCTCAGGTGGGAAATGCAGTACTAATAAATATGGTTGCGAATTAGTTGAATACGTCAGAGGCTAACGTTTTATCTAGGATGGTTAAAATGGGACGTAAGAGGATTAGCCACCAAAGTATGAGGTCTCGCCTAGGTTGACGTAATATTATGTTCACTTCTTTGGTAAAATACGAGGTGTTCGTGTATACAGGTGTATTTGGAGGCTGTGTCGTATTGTCGTTGGTTGTTTGCTCTGTTGACGGATATTACAGTGCCCCTGTACTGTACCTGTATGCCGTTCATAATCCCGCATATTCTTTGGTGCTCGACAGACTAAGCAGATATCATTCTTGGGCAACCATCGAACCAAACATTCACGATGGAAAATTTATATGCAGTGAAAAAATAGAAAAAGTGGATATCGTTTGTCGATTATAGACAACTAAAGACGAAAATATATTACGACAATTTTCCATTTATACGCTTTGACCACTTCCTAGATAAACTAGGTGGGCCATAATACATCTGCACTCTTGGCATGACCAGTTCTTGCTACCAAATTGAGTTTGACAAAATGTCGAGACTACTAGCTGCGTTTTTAAGCAAAAGGGGTTATTACCAATACAAAAGGTTACTTTTTGGTCTAAAAATTCCTACAAATAGCTGACAATGCAAGCAATCAAGTGTGTTCATATATAATACATCGACGATATTATAGTCTTTGATTTAGAATTATGTAACCATATCGAAAATCTCGGATTACAATCTCAATTAATATCCTGCAAAATGCGGTTTTCTAAAAACGGAAGTCTTACATAGAACACTTAATTAATTTTTGCATAACAAAAAGTTCTGATGATATGAAAAGGTATGTTGAAATACCGAGGCTCCTGAGCCATCTGACGAAAAATAATGTACTGTTCCCTGTACACACAAATGCGCTATATCATTCAACAAATTAAGAAAATATAAATTAAATAAACCAAATAATTTATAATTAAAATAGATGCCTCAGATTATGCCCTCAAAGCTACTCTGTTACAGGGAGAAATTATCAACGACAAGCAAATAGTATACTCTAACAGAACTTTAAATAAATATGAGCTTAACAATTATTAGAAAAGAACTGATAGGTATCCATTGGGGTATAACCTATTTCAGGTTATACCTGTATGGCAAATGGTTCGAAATGGTATCCGATCATCGCCAATTCATAAGCTTATTTAGCTACAAAAATACCTCATCAAAGGTAACTCGAATTTAATGAGATCTTATGGACTATGACTTCGAGATTACGTATAACAGGGCAAAGTAAACAGTGATTGTAACTTTAATAATTTTGAAAACTTTGGTTGTCCATTTTGGCAAACCTTAATATCATATTGGTAGGTCATAATCAGAAAAAAATCATGCCGGAAAGTGGGGGTAAATGGAGACACCCATAAAGAGAGGAATAGCCGAAATACCAAAGAAAAATAAAATGGGATGAATCCTACCCTTCTTCCCTGACCTATCGCTAAATCCGCCCTATGGCACTCCGCGGCCAAATAAATTTGGAGTGGCCCTTTTATGATCGATTTTTTAAATTTGCAATTCTTTAAATAAAAACAAACAAATATTTGTCTATAGATTTGATTTTAACATTACATTATAATTAAATGGACAGTTATATATTTTTAATACAATATGGTAGCGGTGAGCATTGACAGTTTCACAAGGTTTCAACATCTCATAGTAGACGATACCCTGCTGAACCCACGAAACGCACAGCATCGCGGAAGATGTTGATGGTTGGCCGGGATCAATCCACGATTTCTTGCATTCAGTATTCTCGAAATATATCCACTTTTCATCGCCTGTCACAATCCGATGCAGGAACGACTTTCTTTTTTGTCTGGCGAGCAAGATTTCGCGTGTGTTTTGGCGTCGCTCCATCTGCCTATCGTTCAATTCATGCGGCACGCATTTTCTGATACTTTCAATATTCCCCATGGCACGCAGGCGTATGGAAATGGATGGTTGAGTAACACCCAATTGCTCCGCGAGCATTTTTTACGATTAGGTATCGTCTCCATCCAAAAGATCGGTTCTTTGAACCGACGGAACCAATGTCGGCACGTTGTAGCCGACTTTTTTCAAATTGAAGCATATTTTTTTTCAAATATGCTCTTTTCTGGCACAAAACTAGATATTATTACCAACGGAAAAATGTATGTTGTTGTACGAAATTGCTGGAAATGTGCACTGGTTAATGTTGACAGATGTCAAACTTATAAAAAAAAGTATGGCGTGACCATGGTAGCTGAATACGCTCACTCACGCCATCTATGACCAAACAGCGTATTTAAGCTTATACCCCTGTTAATTCTATGTAAGTAAATTAATTGGATATAAAATTAAATATTATTTTTTTTGTGCATTTTTCAGTTTGATTTTTTTTTCTGTTGGCTTTGTTAAGCTTACTAACTTATTTATTCCAATATTATTAGTGATTTAATTTTTTTTTAACTCGGTAAAACAAAATAGTTGATTGCACTACAGCGAACTTAAAAAACTTGTGTGAATAGAACGACGGCTCAATACTCAATGAATGTTCGTCATATCGCACGATAGCGTTATTACGCCTGCTGCATTTTTTTCCTTGTATGTACGTGTATGATCGTATCTATATATGATTATTTTCCGGTTTCATCATTGATTCAACGAAGCGTCATCGGATCATGGAATCTTCTATGAAGATCCCATGGATTGCCTTGCTGATTTGTCGCCACCGCTTTGGTAACGACTAAATCATCAATGCCATCGATAAGGCTACCATGACAACACGGGTACTTCCACCGAAACCTTTCTGCACTCGGTGGATACCTGTGTACTTCTGCAATTGTTTAGTGAAACTACTTTGTTGGACGTTACGACGGTATATTTCCTATTCGACATGAAAGCGAACTGCCTTTACCATTAAATTATAAGTCTTTTCCGCTTGCTCGGAGTCTTGTGTAATTGGGCTGCTCATTTGGGAATGGGTCATTTTTAATTTGTCTTATAATTGTGATATGTATCATCCTTCAAAGTCATCCAGTTTACGTTCCAAATAATTTCCGATACATAGCGTAATCGGTTATCTAATGAATGGAGTTGCGTAAGGTACACGCTATATCACTTAAACGATTATCCCATAATCTGTGGATGTCTTGGATATAAGCTCGAATGCCCGCCAATATTGAGCGATTCACTCGTTCTGTGGCATTGGTCTGACGGGCATACAGTACTGTCTTAATGTGTTATACTCCATAATTCGACCGTTACTCTTCAAATTGGTCGGAACAGAATTGAACTCCATTATGATATCAGGTAGGCGAAAAGGCTGAAATCGATCATTTTTACTACCATAACAAGTCAACGTTTCTGCGTAGTGGCATTGGTTAAACATTAATCATCATGGACTCCAGTGGAATGGAATCACCGCCGGCTGGAATGGCATTAGAAAAATGCTTGTTTTTATTTTAAGTGGCCAAATTGATTATGTCTAAGGAACTGAAAAATGAAATGGTTTCAACAGCTTTGTTATGATTTGAAATGTGAAATTCGAAATATATCTGGTGAATATGTGTTAATCTTTAACATTGATGTGTCAACAAAAAAATAATATTGTAAATGAAACAAACAATTCCATATTTAATTTGATTTAAGATAAATTAACGAAACTTAAATTAAAACTGTACTTAATGACAAATAAAGACTGAATAAGTTTACATAAAAAATGAATCCTAGCTCGAAAATTCTCCTTGTGGATAGCCTTACCGCAGTGTCAGCATTTTAGTATAAAAATCAGAATATTGTTCGATTCTCCAAGAAATATGAATCCCTGATATTTCATACAAGTGCTGAATTTATGAGACATTTACCCTTAACATAATACTGTATGCTAAATCATGGTAACCAAATTAACTCTTATCTTCTTTAAAATCAAATGTTTTCATTTGATCAGTTGTCGTAAAAATTCTTCCGTGCTAATGGATTAACTAGTACTGGGATTACATGGGGTATTTTCCGATTTTTGGTAGAGCCGTAGATACTTCTGTTTCTGTTTGTTTGATGTTTGACTGATTCCGAGCCTATAACTATTTATGAAGTTTTTTTTCCCTATGGTGACGAGAACGATTAAGATTAGTACTCTAACGCAGTAACTGGCTGTTTGCTGAGTTGAAATGTCCATTTGAGCTTATCCATTTGATTGGTGTTGTTAATTTGGATTTCGTTCATCAGTGGTTACACGACAACAAGCAAGATATGATGTGTTGAAACTTCTTTCGATTGAAACATCACCTCTCTAACCATAATGGCGACATTATGAAATTTAATTAAGATGATTCCATAATATTAAATGTTCTCAATCTTAATGTCGATATTGAATTGATTCAGTAGTATTATTTCTTCGGATATTTCTTTAATGTTTGGAATATGTTGATTATTGATAATGTTGCATGATGCATTTAGACTTTTTAATAGGTTTCGAATTCAAGTAGAGTTTTCTAAGTTGATAAATTTACTTTTATTGCAAATTGACAAATAATTAAAAGTATTGTTGTCTGTAACAGTTCCAAAAACTTTACTTTTTTATTACAATATTTTGCTAAACAATATTTTGTGTACAATATTGTTTCTTTTAATTGGCTTAATAACTTATTTCCCAAAGCTTTCTTGGATTGCTATTAGAATATAAATCGGTAAAGCTAACTTTGGAGTTTCTACCATCAAAAAATTCGACTCGGTATTTTCGCGCAATGGATAGTGAAATTATATTCGTTCACGGACTTTTCTAGGTCCTTTTTTCCATTTTCAAACATCGGTGCACTTGTGCATTGGTGATCGAAATACCCTATGAGTAATCTGAACTAAAGAATGTGCTTAGAATATTTCTCACATAAAAATTTGAAGCACATTCTCATAATACATACGGAATGATTCACAATTTCATATGAGAATTTATGAAGTGTTTGAAATATAAATAATTTTTAAATACGAAAACAAATTATTTGACATTAGAGCAATTCTTACTGGCAATCCATGGCATTATAGCAGCATGTAAAATATTAAGAGCGATAAAAGAATTAAGATAATTAAAAAATGTCTGAAATTAGAGTCCCTCGGTTTAATATGTAATTTGATGCAGTAATAACTCATTCATTGATCATATGCATACCCAATGAGTTATTACTACCATATGCATATATTTAATGGGCTGTTATTGCTACATCCCACTTGTATAAAAAAAAGAAATTAATTTTGTTTAATTAGAAAGAAATTTTTTTTAGCATTATATTATATATGTTTGATAGGTTCATTACTCGCGATGTCCATTTTTTGTACACAATAATATTCTTAATGGTTACGTTTTATTTAATTGCATTTTTTATTCATAATTCATTATATTTTTGTATTATTATAAGTAAATGTTATTTTTCTTATTTACATTATTTTCTTCTTTGTTTATATAACATATAGTAACTTATGTTTAAACTAATAATATTAAGATACATTGTAATTGTCATTTATTTATAATTTGATTATGAGTTTGCATCGTCTTTATGGATATGTCACTAATATTTAGTTGCTTAAGTGTGATCTTATACTTAAGATATATTATTATTATTATTTATTTATAAAAAAAATATTTTATTTACATAGTTATTACAAATGTTTCTTAATTTTTACTTATCTGTCTATTTAACAATTTATTTTTTTCTTAATGGATTTTTATTTTTTAATATATTGTTGTATGTTATTTATGTGTATAATATATTTTTTTGTAATGGGCTACGTTTCTATTTTAAAATTGTTATTGTGTCTAGTGTTGAGGTTTTTAACAATTTTGATAACTGAGTTTACACTTTCTCTTTTTATTATTTGAAAATACCCCTCGTATAGACTTTCATTCTTTTTTGGATTGTTTCGTTTAAGGTAACTCAGGCCATTTATTTTTAGCTTAGCTGGAGTCTTTGTTTTATCCGCATGTTTCTTCTGAATATTTTTTGCTTTAATCAGATTTTCTGCTTCTATTACAAACTCCCGCTTAAGTTGAAGTTGAAGTTCTTTCATATAGTAATCTATGTTAATAAAGATGAAAGGATATTATTTGGCAAATGACAATAGGAATTTATTTAAAGTTCTATGGGTTCGTTCAATAAAACCTAACTTTCCGTGGTGAAATGGTGTGGATATTTGGTTTCAATCTTTAGCGTTTTGCATAGGTTGCTAAATAGGTAATTGTTGTATTCCGTTCCCTTATCCGTTTTAAATATCCTTAAACATCCATAACTTAGTATGTATTTTTCCACTATGGTCCTTGCGATTGTAAGAGCGTAGGGAACGTCTCTACATACTTAGTTAGTTCACATATTATGGTTAGGATGTATCTGTACCATCTTAAAAGTTTTAGCGGTCCCACAGTAACTATTAACACTATGTCGAAGCTGTTGTTGGGTGTATTTTTTTATCACCATTGTTTCCTTTATGTGGCTGATTATTTTATTTACTGAATATGATTCGCAATCGGCAACATATTGCTTTACCATTATAGTCATGTTTTTTTAAATGTGATGTCATTATATCCTCCATATGGAGTGCAATGGTATCTTTCTATAACCTTTATCTTTTCATTTTTATCTATTATTTTTGTCGTCAATTTGTACCTACATTATTACCCGTAACGATGACATTTTTAATTTTGATAGCATTTTGGTAGGCGTATCGTTGAATATTCTTTTAAGTTGTGTAACGCTCAAATATTTGAATATTATTTATACCTCACTAATATTTAGTGAGTGATATTTTTACAACTCACTAATATTTTGTCTGCTAGTGTAGAATATGAGTTTATATACCGGCCCATGAACCATATCAAATAGTCTATTTTTCTGGGAGCAATGGCAGTTCTTGTTTTGTCTGTGGTTGTTCATCAGATCCAGTGTGACAATTTTGCTTATTCACATACCCATTCAACCAGAAATGAGCTTTCTTGCTAAATGCAATTTTTTGTAAAAGAACGGATTTTGCTCAAGTTGTTCGAAGGCCCACTCACCGAAAATTCGATGCGTTGGCAGGTCGTTCGGCTTCAGTTCTTGCACGAGCTGTATTTTATACGCTTTCAGACCAAGATCCTTACGTAAAATCATCCACATAGTGAAGTAACATGATCCCAATTGCTGTAATCGGCGACGGATGGACTAATCGCGGTCTTTACCTCTTCATTTCGTCAGCGTTTTTAGGTATAGGATAATTTTTTATAACATAATTCCTAATATTTTAGACTTTTAAATATCCTTCCCATGTTTTCGTAATGGTCGCATAAGTCTGAACCGAAAACTATTATGTCATCGCTATATACAAATACACATGAGTCTAAGCCCGCTAATGCTGTGGATATTATACGCTGAAAGCTGTTTTTGAATACTTCAAACCAAAGGGTAATATTATAAATTGACAATGACCCCTGTTGGTCGAATATGCTATCAGTGGCCTCGATGCCATTTTGACCTAAATTTGGTGACAAGAACTTGTCATATTAAGAGTGCAGAAAAATGTTGCCTCTCCAAGCTTATCTAGCACATCATCCAGTCGATTTAATAGGTATTTGTCATTGACAATTTTCTTCTTTAGCTGTCTGTGATTGAAAACTAATCTATTTTTTCTGTTTTCCTGTGGTTTCTTTCTGTTTCTATATCATCCCTTATTAATGGTTGTACTTGATTATAGATTTTCTCAATATGTGTATGAGGAAATCTATAGTTTTTAATGTACACCGGGTTTTAGTCGGCACGCGAAATATGTTTTTGTAATACCAGGGGGTTCTTATGAATATTTATTAATCAGACGCTGGAATGAAAAAAAAAATGATCCAGCAACAGTCCAGCGTCTGATTAATAAAGTACTGTATGAATGAAATTGGTTTGGAATATTAAATGATACTTTAATTGTTTCCACAAGTTTAGAATAACACCTTAGTTCTTAAAAATGTTAATATTTGCTGTTATGGATATCCTTCAGTTTTCTGTAAGTATAGGTACCTAATGTTTTAGTATTTCCCGTTTTATTTTGAAGAACATATTTTGCTTTTTCGCGGAACTCTGTTCTTAGTTTAAATTTCTTTGCGTATTAACGCGATTACTGTTAAACTTATTTTTATTATTATTATTGTTTATTGTAATTATTTTTATATATATTATTATTATTATTACAATTGTTATTATACCTATTATTATTATTAAGCCCATTGTGATTTGTATTATAAGTTCTATTTTCTCTCTTTGAACTATCATAATTGTTATTTCTCCTATTAGTTTGATTCTCCCAAACTTATTTGTATTTTATTTAATTCTATTATGACCGACGAGATTATATTTGCAAAATTTTCTATGCTAGAGTTACCTTGCTTGGTAGGTGATAATTTATTTTGTACGTTCAGCCCAATGTTTCTTATTTGGAAATTCCCAATTAGTATTTTTTTCAGTGCTAGCAGTTTATCTGATTGGGTCTCCGTAACCATTCTCCTTCTGCCCTTTTTTGACACATGTGTAGATTCGCAAGCTTTTTTTATATATTTGACTGCTTTACCACTCCTTTTTTTCCTTTTTTGGGACTTTAGATGCTGCAGTTACTTACCGTGGTTTTTGTTTGCTCCAATACTTCTCTATTGTTATGGGCCTCGGTCAGGCACTCGCATCTTTGATGGCTTCTGCTTGTAGATTTTGTTCTTCTACAATATTTAGTGAAGTTCTCTTGTAGCATTGTTCAGTCGTAATTATATTCTTTGCTGCTCCTTCATTCGTCCTTAGGCCCGTAGATTGCAGGATCGGCATGTATAAATTTGGATGTATAAATTTTCAATATATGAAAGCAAGCAATTGAAAGCAAACAATTTATGTTTTTAATAGTTACCTTATGGCATTTATTTTCCCTCAGTTGTTCCTTTGCATTACTTTCTTGACTAACAGCCTTTGCAATTGTAGCAGCTCCGCGCGATAATGCACCAACAGTAGTCAATCCAATGAATAGCGGTATTAGAACAAGTATGTATAAAATTTAGATATATTGGTATATATTCAGAGTTAGGTGATAGGGATTACCATAAAGTGCATAAAATTATTATATTTATAAAAACTACTAAGATGATACAAGAAATATAAAATGAAGAATATTATAAGCAAATATTAATATATCATACAAAATAATCGCTGTATAGTGGTATTCAGGAAACATACAGAACACTTAAAGAAAAAATATATTATTCTTAATTACTACAATATATCCAACTTATAATAAATAATTACGATAAATAAGATATAACAAGAAATAAAAAATGACAGAAATCCTATCAAATCTCTCCTAAATGTAACAAAAACACAATTGCAAAAATGAAATTATATATTTAGATATATACAAAAAGCAGCCATATATTACCATTATTGTTAAATTACCATAACTAAATTTGCAGTTGTATATCTAAGAAATGATAGAAATTGCCATACTTGAGACATATGTATCCATATTGGACAAGCCAACTAAAATTATAATGGATAATGAGTTCAAATCAGAACAACTAAAAAAATATTTGCAAGAAAATAATATTGAAGTAGATTGGACAAAGCTTAATAGCCATACCGGTAATGCCGATATAGAAAGATAACACTCAGTCTTAACAGAGAAAATTGAAGCAATCCAAAACGATATACTATTGAAACAAGAAATACAGAAAGCAGTAGGATATTATAACAATCGATACCAAACTACAATCAAAATGCCTCCTAGAGAACTAAATAATTTAAGAGATACAACATTTTTAGTTTTCATACATTTTCAATTAATAAAAATAGGGAAAATTATATCGAAAATTGAAAAGGTTGCTACATAACCAATTATAAGATAGTTAGATATAAAGATCAACCTTATTTCCGAAAATATCCATTAGAAAATATACATATAGCAGGTCTCTTCAAAAAATATCGCGAATTTTGAATTTCCTCGGGTTACGTTTATTCGATTTTCGATTTTTGTATGGCGTGATGTTGATACTCCTGTCTCTCACTTATGCCGACAAGTTCGGCCATTTTGAATGTTCAGTTAATTTTTGACTGCTTGCACTTGTTTTGGCTCGTCTTCGATTTTTGCCCATTTTTGACCAAAAACAGCATTGCATTAATATTGCTGAGGAGCTTCGACTCTGGCCGCGACGACCCAAATTTACTCCAGAGGATCGTAAATGGTGACGAATCATGGGTTTATGGTTATGACGTTGAAACCAAAGCTCAATTATCCCAATGCAAGCTGCCGCACGAGACCGAGAAAAGCGCGCCAAGTTCGGTCGAAAGTGAAGGTTTTGCTTACAGTTTTCTTCGATTGTAGGGGTGTGGTGCATCATGAGTTCTTGCCACAGGGTAGAACGGTCAATAAGGAATATTACCTGCTAGTTATATGCAAGTTGCGCGAAGCAAACCGCTAGCAATGCCCAAATTTTTGGAAGAACAAAAAAATTGGCTTTTGCACCATGATAACGCCCCTGCTCACGCATCGTTGCTTGTGCGCGAATTTTTGGCCAAAAACAGCACACGAATAATGTATTCCCCAGATCTGGCCCCCTGTGACTTTTTTTTGTTCCCGAAACAGATTCTTCGATCCATCTTTTGGAATGGGCAAAAATCGAAGACGAGCCAAAACTCGTGCAAGCAAAGTAGCTGTCAAAAATTTACTGAACAATCAAAATGGCCGAACTTGTCATAACGCCACAAAAAAAATCGAAAATCGATCATACGTAACCCGCGATTCAAAATTCGCGATTCGTATAATTAACAGGATCTGTTGATTTTATTAAATTCTTTTCTTTCAAATCGGCAGCCAGTTCTGTAAGGAATCGATAACTGAATTTAATTTCCCATTCGTTTACTTTTTTGTGAGTGATATTCCAGTGGTAATATTTTAATTCTTCCATCAAAAGTTAATGGTACATCTTTTATTATGAAATACGCATCATTTGAACTTAGTACAACTATCTTTATATGATAAATTGCATGATTGATGTACCATTTCACGTACTATTCCAGTTAAATAGCAGTAGATTCTATATTATCTACTATTTCTATATATTATCTACGTACTGAGCATACGTCTGTATGCTCAGTAGTAGTCAATTGTAGAATCAAACGAGCATACAAAGTAATATCCAATAATGTGTGCTCAGTTACAGTATCACGCTTCTTATACTGTACTGATTTTTCACCTATAGTTTTATCTACATGTAACAGTAAGCTCTCTGTATCAGCATATACATGAAGGGTATACTTGAACAAATTAAAAAATATTTTTATAAAATAATATGTAAAATTATAATTTAGAATTTTATTAATCTTCATTAATTAAAATTTATTATGGAGCTGAAATTTTGTGTGAATCTCCTATAAAAATGTTGTTTGTAGAGTTTGAACTGACTTAGACTATTTTCAAAATTAGCTGAAATGACTGCAAGCTATAAAAAACTTAGGATTGTATTTGAAGCAAACATTTTAAAATTAAATATTCTTTAAAATGTTCACATTTATCTTTTTTTTAAAAAAACTAATTCGTTTTTATTATTTTAGGCTTTTATTATTTTGAATTTTGTGATTTTTAAAATGTTTCTGAACATACAAGATCATGAGAAGGGTGCAAATTTGTTGATACTCATCATTAAATTGATCATTTTATACAAACTCCATCCATTGTATGTAGTGACTATAGAACCTACGAAGGTAGGAAAACTACGAAGGTCTAAAAAGAGAAAAGCCGATAATATAAGCGGTCGGTTATGACCGGGATTTTTCGTGAAAAAGACCGTTAACCGTGTATATAATAGTAATTATTTATGCGAAATAATAAAATAATACAGTCATTGTGTAAATAAATATTTTAAAAAAACTTAAAACAAACTATAATTGGTGTGACTGGTCAGATGATGAGAAGTGTTTGGTTAACTGTTCCCGCACATGTAAGTAGCCTTTACGGTGAATGCTTGGAGAGTGGTGTGTTTCCGCGTGAATGGAAAGTAGGAGACGTGGTCATCCTTCCCAAGTCTCCGGACGGGATTAGGACTGACCCGTCCTCCTACAGGCCGATATGCTTACTGCCAGTATTCGGCAAGGTCCTCGAGCGAATGATGGTACACCGGTTGAATGTGAAGTTGGCAGGCTTCAATGTATCCGGCTCTCAGTATGGATTTACGAAAGGTATGTAAGGCAGTATGTGCATGTAAGGTAGTATGTGGATGAAAGTGTGAGTAACTACGTATGTGGTGTGTTTGTAGATTTCAAGAATGCGTTCGGCTGCCTGCGATGGGATCGCATCATTGAGCGACTAGTGGAGGTTTCATGCGAGGAGGCTCCGCTATGGCGAAGTTACTTCCATGAACGGTATGCGGTAGTGTGCGGGAATAATGGGAGGATTGTTCGCCAGATGGTGCGTGGCTGTCCACAGGGATCTGTGGCCGGCCCCACTGTCTGGAATATGATGATGAATGGTCTCTTGGTGCAGTTGGAGGAGGCCGGCTGTGTTTTTGGTTGCATATGCGGATGATCTTCTGCTCTTGATTGAGGGAGGGAGTAGATCTGCGGTGGGAGTGGCGGGAAGCCGCTACATGCGTATGGTTTGTGAATGGGGAGAAAGGATGGGTGTGAGGGTTTCCGAAAAGAAAACCATGTGTATGTTATTGAAGGGTTTTTTGGCGGCCAGTAGGCCGCCCAATATTCGTTTAAAGACGGTTGGGGTCCGATACTCGCGGGAAGTGAAGTAACTTGGACTGAAGGTTGGGGAGAGGCTGAATATTCGATAAATTGCATGATTGATGTACCATTTCACGTACTATTCCAGTTAAGTAGCAGTAGATTCTATATTATCTACTATCTGACAATCCTTACGTCTGTATGCTCAGTAGTAGTCAATTGTAGAATCAAACGAGCATACAAAGTAATATCCAATAATGTGTGTTCAGTTACAGTATCACGCTTCTTATACTGCTTCGGACGCTGTCAAGGTCTTTCCGACAACGGTTATAAAAATACTAGGTCTGGATGAGCGGGAACGAAAGCCGTAGGGGGAATACACAAAGTAGTGATTATAATGAAGCTCTCTACCACAAAGCAAATCCTGACAGTGCTTCCGTGATGTGGTACAGAAATTTGACCATGTAAGGAGGGTTAAGTGGGTTAAAGACTCACACTTTGTCTTCCAATTATTAAAAAAACTCACACACATGCATACTCACACATATGTATGCAAACTTTCCCTACGTATTTCTACGTATGCAACTTGCGTATCTAACCACATGCTCATACCAATGTATATCACTTACGTACCTAAGTCAATGCTCACATCAATCCACGCAAGTCATCCCATCCAACAAAATGATCACACCAATGCAGAAAGTTTGATGTAACACTCTGGCACATGTACCAAATCCGAACAAAATAAGACAGAACCTGTGTGGTACTACTACTGGTAATAAATCGAAAGTTAGAAATTTATCTTTTTTATCTGAAGCTAGTTAGTAAAATATTTTATAGGAAATTTGGCAAAATCTTGTTCATTGAATCTTTTTCCAATTAATTCCGTTTTGGTATGTATTTATTCTTCTTTTTTAAAACAGATTTTTCCAAGGATTTTGATGAAATAAAGTCTTTTTGTTCCATATTCAGTACTGTGAAGGATTTTCTGCGCTATACGGCGATAGTATTCATTTGGTGTGTATGAAACATTGTTTTTCTTAAGGCTACTTCCAATACACCAAAGTCATGATAGTTGGGTAAGTATGAATGGCCTAAAGTCGAAACTTGTTCTGAAGACTGAACAATTTTCATGCAAGTTAATGCCTGTTTTATGTTACGATTTTATCAAGAATTATATGCTTTTCCGTTGTGACATTCGAAATTATTTAATACAATAAATACAAACTTTTTGGGAACCTCTTAATGCTATTGCTTCATCCCAAAGATACAAGTCAATATTGTAATAAAAGTTATGGAATCCCAAATTTAGCACGTACAGATTCCTGTTGTAATATGATTTCGAAGTTATAAATTTTGGGAAAAGGCAAAGAAAAGCAAATGAAAAGGCAAAATATTCATCAGAATTTTTGTTTGCCCTTTTGTAATCGTCTTCTAAATATTTTCTAGCCAAATCTGCCGATGTCAAATATAAATCATATTCAAGCTTCAATTGTCTTATTTCATATTCAGTCTAAGACTGTCTTATTTATAAAATGAAAATGTGAAGTTAAAGCCACATACTTCCATAACAAAAATAAGGATTTTTAGCGTGATTCACTCTGTCTGATAACATAATATAAAATTAATTATCATGTAATTTATAAAATTGCCACTATTTCTTCCCTTTTATAAAAATATATCCACTGATCATGGCTTTTTAAAAAATACTGAAATTATTTAACAACAAAACCTTCACACTTATCTAGCTTTTAATAAAAAATTAATTGTATCACTTTTCATCTAAGCCCCACAGTTAATTTCCTGACTACAGCGACTCACGCCACTTTCAAAATAAACGCGTTAATTAGCAAATTTTCTCTCGAACAAAATCTCAGTAATTCTCAAGATATTGATTGCTAATTTTTTTAAATGTAGAGTACCGTTAAATTTTAAATAATGTTAGCATTAACATGATTTTTGTTGTTGAAAAAGTGGCATGCCTCTTTCGAAATAAACTGCTCAATTGGTAAATTTCGAAATTGAAGTAAAATCACGGATTTAAGAAAAACGGAATGTTGGAATAGGTCGAATAAAGGAGAAGTACATGATTAACGATGTGTATTAAAATGATAAAGATGAGTGCGAATTATATAATTAATGCTGTGTGTTAATATTATAACTAAATAAGAACCAATGAGAGTCAACACACAAGATCATATCAGTCACCATACCGACACCCATGTTGTACGCTATTTGTTGTTATGTTATAAAAATACACAAATGTTGAACATCTTTGTTTGTTGGTGAACTTGGGAGAGCGAAGATAAAAAGAGCAAATTTTTGAAAATGACATTATAGAGTAGTATGTGTACAGTTGATTACGACCGCCCTCAGAGAACACGTATTCGCTGCTGTTGGCATGCTTGTCGGTAGCATTGCGGAGACGTCGGGGAGTTTGAAAATTATCAGTGAGGTTCCGTCACATCCACATAACAAACAAAATCATGCTAGCAGACAGTAAGTTTTACTTGAAGCACCCGAAGCTATTAAGTTCTCTAGGGGAAGATAATGAAAAAAAATATAAAAAAAGTACAGCGTTAAATCTAATATAATGTTCATAAAAGAAAATTCATAAATGCTACAGACATTCAAGTGGAAAAAATATGATATATAACAGCATTTTGGAATGGTTGAAATACCGTTGAAAGAGCACTTTTTGAAATGAAGGCATTTTATAATTTTGCATAGACAAAAGGTATCTTTTAATGAATTAATCGTTAACATTTATATTTCAATTTACATTATTATTTAAAGCAAGTTTATTTCGCTCAAGAAAAATCTAGTTGATACACACGTAAGAATGTGCTCATTTATATAAATGCATGTATGTTATATTAAATATAAATTGAGCAACTACTTATTACAAGAGTATTATTAATTGTAATTAATAGATTTGCATATATACATAATTAATATACATACATATGTATGTACATATGTTTGCCAAAAATTCAAAAACATGCTGAGATTTTCTGGTCAAGAAATAACTTGTTTTGTGTTATATTAAAACAATTTGAATTGTCTGAGCAAGCCCCTTAATTTTTACAAACTTCAGAAAACGTCGCATAAATTAAAAGTAATAGAAATATAAGTGACATAGGAGCGAAAGAAAAGATAAATTACTATACATACCCATCTTACCCTCGCATGCACAATTTCATAACTAGTTATTGTAGTTATAACAAATTATGACGGTATTCTGATTATATTTTAAATTTTATTACATTTTATACCTCATGAACAGTTATTTGGTTGTGATCGCCCGATATGCGCGAGGGAAAAAAGCCGAAGTAACATTAATATCTGTGGTATCAAACTATATTCGTAAAACGAGGTGAACTTTTTTAGTCAAATGCGCTTGGAGTAGATTTGATTTTTCTCGATCATCCAGCAAATATGATACATAGATCGAGAACCACCACGTATAAAAATAAATAAATATAGTAGCTACCGCAGATGCACAAGAGTCGATGAAGGAAGAGAAATCATAAAATCATTTTTTCACAAAAATGCGGAAATTAGCTGATATACATACATCCAAATCATGAGTTCCAAGTCGAACCTGGACGTCAATGTTTTCATGTGAGATATTTTCATATTCAAAAATTTTGTTCTACATATGTCATGGAAGTATGAGAGATGAGTGCACGATTTTCGTCAGAGTTTTTGGTCGGATCAAGGGATTCTGATTTTAAGTGCATTTAAGGGAATTATTGCTACTTCGGCAATTAGTTTAATTTATGTCGGTTACGTCCTGTCATTTATTGCTACACTTGTTCATCGATGCACAAGTGCTATGACTCTTGTTTAATAGACCTTTGACCCTTGCATCCAGTTTTGCTTACAGTTTATAACAATCGGTTTGGTCCTTTTTATATTAAATTTTAACAAACCTATTAAATTTTACAAAAGCTGTAATTTTATTCGTTTTGCGAGACCGCTATTAATAGAATACCTGGCTTGTCATTGTAGTCAGCTTTTAATTAAGCAAAATATGTATGGTTCTTTAACATAAAGATATACAACATTTAAAAAGTAGACGTTAAATTATTTGGTAAAAACACATGGACAAGATTTAAAAGAAGACTTAAACTGAATCAAAACGATACAGAAAAATACTAAAACTTTCGAAAAGGTAAATGAAATTGATTGTCTACAGTCCAAAATTTACGATTATTGTATTATCAGTCATTTAAATATTCTTGTGGGAAACCTACCATCTGTTTTATAACTTCTTAATATTCATTTTCGTATAAAAGGACAGCGTTCACGAGATCTTTTTTGTACATGTGAGACACAAAAATGTGATGGATTTACTTCTTCATTTTTCAATGTTATTAATAAATAATTAAAATTCTGCTTGTTTCAATTTTATATTGTTAGCTGAATATCAAAAATAAATGATTGAAAAATAATTCCGCTTGTAGTTTAAAGAAATAATTTTTTTTAAAAAATTACAATAGAAAAATATACAATGCCGGTCATGAGTATTCAAAAGATTTTATTTTCTCGATGCGGGAGTAAATATTTTGCCGTTAAACCAAATATTGGTTTTGTTTTTTAAATACCATAAGATTTTACTAAAATATTTTAAATACCTACAAAATTACGAAAGAAGCTTAGAACTTCCATCGATTTTTTATCATATATCCAAATTAGTGTGGATGCCGACTTCACGTATTTATGTTATTCTACACCGTAAAGATTCTTAGTGCACATTTATATGACAAAATTTTAATTCGATTTTGTTACTTTTTTCTTCACCCATACAATCTTTCCAATTTACCTTGTTGACCCTATCAGAATTTGTAAATATGAGGAACAGTTGTTTCATACATAAGAGAGGAGTAAACATCCATTGATACTTTTCTCTACATCATGGGATTTACTCTAAGTTTAATTTCTTATACTTCAGAAATCCAGTGGCCATTGCCTATGTATACGTATGTTTTTGGAGAGAGAAAATGTGGATAATTTCCTTACAAGAGGATGACAGTCTACTATGAATTTTTTGTCACGAGTAGTAGACAATTCACGAATGCAAGGAATATAAAAGTCGCGATGGATCATACTATTACTCATATAAAAGTGAGTATCAATGATTATTCAGAGTGTTTTTAATTGGAGGGATTGGATTCGATAGGAATTGGAACGCCTAGTTGACTCTAAGACTTTTATTCTATATATCCATGTAGCAAACAAAGGTTTTATAAAATAATTGATTTAACACTAGCAAAACTATAACAATAAACAACTTTATTCTTAATTGAAAATACTAATCTACACGCGGGTTGAATTTTGATGCGTACATCCGTGACTTTTCTTCCAAGTGACGTTTTCCCATAAAATAATATCGTAGAATGTACGATATTATGGGTTTTTCCGCTTGCTCATAGGTGTCGTCATTGTAAATTCCTACATTCGGCCATCCTGATACTTTATTCGTCCCGAATAAGCGGCTCACTCCAATATTTCATGTTATCTGCTGACGAAGTGGTTTTATTTGGTCCTTCATGTTCGCCTACTTTGGGCGGACATGAAGGACCAAATAAAACCACTACGTCAGCAGATAACATGAAATAAGCTGTTCCTATAACTAAAAATAAAATAATTACACCAACTAATCATGTAGGAGTATATAAATATGATCTGTAATATATTCCTCGTCCTACATGTAAATAAATACAAATAAAAAAAAATGATGCTGCGTTAGCATGTTATGTTCGTAATAATCATCCGTAATTTAAATGCAGTATAATGTATAGCTAAAAATAATCCAGTTAAGATTTGAATAATTAAACATAATCCTAATAGTGAACCAAAATTTCATCATGCTGAAATATTAGTTGGTGCTGGTAAATCAGCAAGGGCATTATTTATAATTTTGAATAGAGGATGTTGTAGTCGAAATGGTTTATTCATTAGTTTATTATTGGTCGTAAAGGTCCATAAAAAATATTAGTAATTTTTACTGTTGCAATTAATGTTAATAGTAAATAATTAATTTAAATTAAAGTAATAATATTTGTTGGATAATTATATAATTTATTTACATTTAAAGTATACAACATAGCGATTCCTCCTACCAACATGCGAAATCGCATATGGTCCAATAAATTTGGTAGATAATTTTCCGGTAGTCATCTGTGTCTTTTTGATAGCGATCAATTCAACGTTCTTATATTTCGTGGCTACCTTGCAACTCTTATTATAAGTACGTCGGTTCTCCTCTTGTACCCGGCAGATATTCTGTTGAGCTATTCGTCGTAATTCTTGTCTTTGTTTATCATAATCGCTTGCAATTTCTTCTTGGGTAATTTTTGATATGTTATATAATTCTGAATTTGCTCTAACCCTCATTTTCACACCGGTTAGTAGCTTAAATGGCGTCATATTTGTACTCCTTGAAATTGTTAAATTGATGTACCGTTGTACATCATCAACGTATCGATACCAATTAGCCGGTTTATCCATAGAAAGCTTAGTTAACATGGGAACAATTACTCAAATGGACAAAACTTAAATTGATACTGCCCATTGTGAATCACGAAACTTGTATATTTTCTAGAATCAGGATGAACTGATACATGGAAAAGTGCTGACACTAAGTCCAATGTCGTGAAATACTTTGCGACCTGTAAATGATCTAACTGCTCTTCAATGATAGGTAGCGATTATCGGTCCTTGATAATCTTTTCATTAATACGTCGATAGTCAATGCAAAATCGCTTGGTTCGATATTTTTTGTTAACCAGGACGACAGGGGTAGCAAAATCGGAGTTGCTTACTTCAATAATCCCATCCTTAAACCATGATTCGACTTGACCTTTAATTGTCAATTTGTGTGAATAAGGTATTCTCCTGGGAACGTCGTCAATCGGGGTTTCATCCGTTAGAACTATTTTCATTTCTATAGGTGCATTGTGTATTCTGTTAGGAATATATTCGTTGTTAGTCTGATTCGGAGTTATTGATACATGGTTTCCATGGAATTTAACCCAAATATGAAATAACTCATTACCAAGAATCACCGGAACTGAAACAGCTTCCTTGCCTACTACAAAGTATTTGATTTAATAGTTAAACTGATCAATGGTCGTTGTTAACGTAGACGATTCCATCGTCTCAATTGATCCTCCTATTCCATACACGATTAACTTTTCTTTATTTATATTCTTGGCATGTGACGTTGCAAGTTCATCTTCTCGAATTATCTGTATATCAGCGCCCGAATCAATTAATGCATAGGTATTGACATTATTAATTGTTATTGGCTGACAATTCTTGGACGAAGTGATTATATTTACATGTTTTATGTTCTTTTCAAATTGTGCTGACTTCTTGCAGTTCGTAGATTTGTGCCCAAACTGGTGACATTTAAAACATTTAAACCCCTTTGATTTATGAAAACAATTCTGAGCCATATCTTATTTATGAGGACAACTCTGAGTCTTATCTCCGCATATGTGGCAACGCTGAGTTCTGCAAATTCGATTGGTCGCATCGAATTTTTTATTTTCTTTTACAGTATCCGAAGTACATAATTTACTAGCTTTAATTTTCAGGCAAATTACTATTTTTGCTTTTAATTCATTTATAGTTTTAGCCTGATACAATAATAATCATTCCGAGCTTTTGCCGTTAATTCCGTCAATTATGTACGTAATTAATGCATCCTCTTCTATGTTTCCCGCGTTAGTCAATTCCATCATTTGGTATAAATATTCCATAATTGTTTCATTAGTTTTCTTTTTTCGCTTAGATAAATTCTTGTGTAGCATGGCACTGTTATAAGATTTACGAAATTCCATCAACAGTTGCGTTTTCAGAGTTGACCAAGCCTTTAAGTTTCTGATTCTATTTACAAATAGTTGTGCTGGTCCTTTTAATAACTTTTTGGCATATATTAACATCTGTAAGTCGTTCCACCCAACAATGTTGCTCATCTGCTCAAATTCGTCGAGTCATAGTTTTATATTTTCTTCATAGGTTCCTGAGAAACATGTGAGAGATTCCTCCACATCTTTAAATCCAAACTGTGAGGAGGACGCTCGTGGTACATCCGAGTTATACCACGAGCGTCCTCATCATAATCGAAGTTACTCGTTATCGAGTCGTGATATATCTCTGGAGATTGTGCAGTATGAGGAGTGATGCTATTAATTATGCGAGATTACAACTCAGCTTTTGATACAGTAGTCGGTATATTCAACTCTTTAAATTTTTCTTTAAGTTCGTCGACAGTAAGAGTCAGTATTTCAACCATCTCCATTTTAAGAGTAACTTACTGATCCTTTTTAATATAAACCTCTACTATCGTTATAATATTTCATTTTCGAATTTCGCCACAGTTGAAAATTAGAATTCCAAATAAATTTGGTTTGGTACTTGTTTATATATACTTATAGAAGCATGTCGTTTCCCATACAGCGGTTTTCGTAGATTATAACTTCCTAAGTGCTTTGGACAACGCTTCCTCTTGATGACTTGTTGACAAATTCCCTAATTCTCGTTGTCATGTGCGTCTGGCAATAATGCATACACCGAGTTTTCCTACTTGTTGCCGTGTGTGTATTGCAGTTATACTGTTTGTTGGCGGGTGTGTTTTTATTACACTGGCTTGATGGCGTGTGTGTATTAGAAATACATAGTCTTGTTGGCGGGTGTGTTTTTGTTACACTGGCTTGTTGGCGTGTGTGTATAAGATATACACTGTCTTGTTGGCGTGTGTATTTTTATTACACTGGCTTGTTGGCGTGTGTGTTTTTATTACACTGGCTTATTGGCGTGTGTGTATAAGAAATACACTGGCTTGTTGGCGTGTGTGTGTCGGAAATCACTAACTCCTCTCAAACTGGTTCGTCCTCTTAGCGTTTGGCAGAATATTCGCGAATTTTCTTAAAAACTCTTCTTTTTCAAGATGGCTGACTTTTCTGATGATGCTCGTATTTTTGATCTGATACTTGGAGTCCTCAAATTTATCGTTTGAATTTCCTTTGTGATACACTGGCTTAATTTTCGTGTACCCAACGGGTTTTAATTATATTTTGCACTGCGCCAGTTATGGCCTCACCTTATAAAGTCATTTATCTATATGAATTTTTCGTTGTTGGAATATGATAATTCCTTTGAAAATGATCCCGGTTGAGCCCCCAATTTGTAGGATTCAAAATGATATATTTCATTAACAACCTTATTTGGAAAATAATATAGGATTCAAATTATTTTTAAAATAATTGATTTAACACTACACGCGGGTTGAATTTGATGCGTACATGACGAGAGTTTTCTTCCAAGGGACGTTTGCCCCTTCAAACAATATCGTAGAATGTTTCCCGCTTGCTTGGGTTAAGGAGAAAATGTTGGATGAAAGACGTGTGTTTGTGGGATGGTTGTGCCTACCAATTCGTGAATACGAATTGGTACGTAGGTGCCACGGTTGCCTGGATTTCGGGCATCTCCGTGATGGCTGTAGGCGGGCTGGAAGGCTTTGCAGTCGGTGTGGTAGTGGTGACCATCTTGCTCGGTTATGCCCGAACATGGAGTATTGCCGCAACTGCCATCTGCGTGGTCTTCCGGGTACGCACTCCGTCATGTCGGAGGATTGCCCGGTGTACATAAGGTTGTGTGAAAGAGAGAGAATGAGGATTGTTGCCTAAAATGATTAGGTACATCGAACTGAATGCGAATGCGTCTGCTGCGGTTATGAATGAGTTGAGTGTGTATATGTGTGAGAATGGGGTGGATGTGTGAGAATGGGGTGGATTGGGAAGATCCGCCAGGACGTTCACCAGTGCCGGGGTCGGGGGTAAGATCGACTCGGCCGTCTCTGTCGTTGGAGTGGGCATGGACGTAGTGAGAGTTGATGAGTGTTGCAGTGAGCTAGGTGTGTGTGTTTATGTGAAGAAGGGTGAGGTAGAGCTTTATGCTGTGTCGGTGTATTGCAGGTTTAGCTCTGAAATAGAGCCGTACCTGCGGTATCTTGACACAGTGTTGGCTAAGTGTGGGCGTTCGCCTGTGCTGATCGGTATGGATGCGAATGCTGTTTCTCCTCTCTGGTATAGCAAGAGGGGAGACACTGATCAACCGAGTTGTGTGAGGGGCAGGCAACTCGAAGAGTGGATTATGGCCAGTGGTATGAATGTACTGAATGTGCCGAGCGAATGGTATACCTTCAGCGGACCGAATGGGCAGAGTGACATTGATGTCACACTGTGCAATCGTGCTGCTGACGGTTATGAGTATGAGTGGAGAATATTGCCTGAGTGGGGAGTGAGCGATCACAACCTCATCGAACTGGTAGTGACTGCACCAATGGATGGCCATTGCGAGGTTTCTGCCCGTGGTAGACGGTGGCATACCGGTGGGGTGGACTGGATAGTCTACGGGGAGGAAGTCGCGGCTGAGATCTGTGAGTTTACTAGATTTCAGTCGATGCGATTGGAGGAAAAGGTGGTTGAGCTGAGCAGATGCGTGAATGTTGTGAATGATAGGTGTATGAGTAAAAGAGTACAGGGGCGTAAGAGAGCGACTCCATGGTGGAACCGGGAGCTCGGCTTGGAAAAGAGAAAAGTTGGTAGGTTGCGTAGGATCTACCAGCGATGTAGACGCCGTGGTGTAGATGCGCACACTGAAGGTGTGACCTTCAGGGCGGCCAGAGCTGAGTATGTGACAAGTATTAGACTTGCCAAGGAAAAGCACTGGCAGAAGTATGTGAATGAAATTGGAAATGCGGATGTATGGGGTCCGGTGTATCGTTTATGTATGCGCAAAGGTGCTCGAAATGATATTTCGAGCATCAGAGTGAATGATGGGTATACGAGTATTTGGGAGGACAGTGTGAATGCATTGATGAGTGACTTCTTTCCTGGGATTGAAATGCAAGAAGAAGTGACTGTTAGCAGGAAATACCCCCTGCCGTTTGAATGGGAAGAAATTGATGGATCGGTGTGGAGCACGAAAGTGCGAAGTGCCCCAGGATTAGATGGTGTGACTGGTCAGATGATGAGGAGTGTTTGGCGGACTATTCCCGCACATGTGAGTAGCCTTTACGGTGAATGCCTGGAGAGTGGTGTGTTTCCGCGTGAATGGAAAGTAGGAGACGTGGTCATCCTTCCCAAGTCTCCGGACGGGATTAGGACTGACCCGTCCTCCTACAGGCCGATATGCTTACTGCCAGTATTCGGCAAGGTCCTCGAGCGTATGATGGTACACCGGTTGAATGTGAAGTTGGCAGACTTCAATGTGTCCGGCTCTCAGTATGGATTTACGAAAGGTAAATCGACTGAGGATGCCTGGATGCGTGTTAGACAGTATGTGGATGAAAGTGCAAGTAAATATGTATGTGGTGTGTTTGTGGACTTCAAGAGTGCGTTCAACTGCCTGCGATGGGATCGCATCATGGAGCGACTGGAGGAGGTTTCATTGAAGAGGCTTCGCTGTGGCGAAGTTACTTCCATGAAAGGTACGCGGTGGTATGTGGGAATAGTGGTCGGATTGTTCGCCAGATGGTGCGTGCCTGTCCACAGGGGTCGGTGGCCGGCCCAGCCATCTGGAATATGATGATGAATGGTCTCTTGGTAAGGTTGGAGGAGACCGGTTGTGTTGTGGTTGCGTATGCGGATGATCTTCTGCTCTTGATTGAGGGCGGGAGTAGGTCTGCAGTAGAGGTTGCGGGAACCCGCTATATGCAGTTTGTTTCAGAATGGGGTGAAAGAATGGGTGTTAAAGTTTCCGAAAGAAAAACGGTGTGTATGCTCTTAAAGGGGTTTTTGGCGGCCAGTAGGCCGCCCAATATTCGCTTAGAGACGGTTGGGGTCCGATACGTGCAACAAGTGAGGTACCTTGGATTAATGGTTGGAGAGAGGCTGAACTTTCGGCCTCACTTGCAACATCTAAGGGGGCGCGTAGCCGGTTTGGTTGGCATGCTGGTGCTAGTACTTCGCAAGGAATGGGGCCTTAAGTCCAGAGCGGTGAGGGTCCTGTATAAAAGTGTGTTTCTTCCGTGTGCGATGTATGCGTCTTGCGTATGGGCCGACATTATGCGCCACCAGTATGCGAGGGTGGGCATTAATTCGGTCCAGCGTTTGGTTCTGTACGCGTGTTTGAATGTGTGTAGAACCGTTTCAACTGAGGCGATGCAGGTTCTCATGGGAGAAATTCCATGGGACCTGGAAGTGCTGCGTGGAAGTATCCACTACCGTCTGCGGCGGGGCATCTCGCTGCAAAGTTGTCCGGTTGGGAATGATGAGGTTCAGAATCTCAGTCCGCGCCATCAGCGCATACTGGTTCTGAACAAGATGCATGAGATATGGCAGCAACGATGGGATGAGAGTGTGAATGGCAAATGGACGCACATGTTCATTCCGAATGTGTGCTTTGCGTCTGCGTGTGGTTTTGAGTTTGGTCTGTCCCTTGGGTATTTGCTTACGGAGCACGGCAGTATGAATGGGTTCCTGTATAGGCGTGGTCTGGCTACGGATGCTAGATGTCTGTGTGGAGCGGAGGAGGAGAGTGTTAAGCACCTTCTTGTAGAGTGTAGCCTGTATGGGGACTTGCGTGACTTAGGTGCATGTGGAATCGTGGTGAATGGTGATAGTGTGGATGTGAGTGGTGTGTTGAGTGTAAAAGAGAGATATGAATGCTTGAATGCTTTTGCCGTGGCACTGTTTGAGAGAAGAATGAGAATGATGCGTGAATGAGTGCGTGAATGACACGCAGGGTGGCCACAACCGGGTGAAAGACCAAGGTCGATTCCGGTTGTACCTTCGGGTTTTGGCGAACCCGCGTACCTGAGCTGGCCTAGCGGTGCCTAGGAATTTACAAGATTCCTTACCGTAGCTTTAACGAGCGGAGTACAAACCAAAGTACTCTTAAAACAAAAATGGATACCACGGGGATCGGGAGCCCCACAGTAGAATATACTGTGCCCGATCGGGGTGAGGCGCCATTTGGCAGCAACGTGGTGGTTGTGGTTAATACCCATGTCGCGGGTACGGTCTTCTGATCGCAGGTGTGAGGTAACTGGCAAATGTAGCAATGCATTGCACTTATCTCGGGCACTGTCACTGCTTATGACAGTAGAGGTTTAGATAGTCCTCGCCACCAGCAGGTGGAGAGTCAGCTTGTAACTGATTCTATCTGTTAACTGCCAGTAATGGTGGTGCGTTGATCGAGCGTATCTCGATTCTTATAGTCGTAGGCGACTCGTGGTCTCGGGGTTTGGACAAGTAGGTCACGTTAAATAACAATTTCTCACTGTCTTGTTGGCGTGTGTGTATCGGAAATTACTAACTCCTCTCAAACTGTTCCTTCCTCTTAGTGTTTGGCAGAATATTCGCGAATTTTCTGAAAAAGTCTTCTTTTTTCAAGATGGCTTTCTTTTCCGATGATGCTCGTATTTTTGATCTGAGACTTGGAGTCCTCAAAGTTATCGCATGAGTTTCCTTTGTGATACACTGACTTAATTTTCGTGTACCCAACGTGTTGCCAGTTATGGCCTCACCTTATAAAGTCACTTATCTGTCTCAATTATTCGTTGTTGGAATATGATAATTCCCTTGAAAATGATCCCGGTTGAGCCCCCAATTTGTATGAATAAAAGGTTTTATAAAATAATTGATTTAACACTAGCAAAACTATAACAATAAACAACTTTATTCTTAATTGAAAATACAAATCTACACGCGGGTTGAATTTTGATGCGTACATCCGTGACTTTTCTTCCAAGTGACGTTTTCCCATAAAATAATATCGTAGAATATACGATATTGTGGGTTTTCCCGCTTGCTAATAGGTGTCGTAATTGTAAATTGCTAATAGGGTCTTATTACTGTACTATATATAAGTAATTTGTTGTCAACTGTTTTTTTTGACGCTTTATCTCAAAGTTTTTGTAGTTGTCGATAGCGTATATTTTTTTCAATATTTTTCAGTCTTGTGTGCGTCGAACGTTTATAAATATTCAGTTCTTAGTAAGTTTCCTGATTATTTTGTGGAACAATATTGCCATTATTATGTATGGAACGGAATTGGTCATCGGCGAAGCATAAAAGTAACGTGAACACTCTTTTGTATGTTGACCTTTCTTCTCCAATTTCATTAGCATAGAAAGTTGTTAAGATTTTTTAGTTAGAAAGAATATCTCAGAGGATTTAGCATTTTTAGATACTTAAATATATTGTTTGATGTGGTACAAATTATTGGTGAGCTAATAAGTATTGGAAAAAAAATTTCTTGAGTTTCCAGATTAGACCAGAATGTCATACCAGATGAAATGCTTTGAATATGGGTAGTAAGACGCCTACATAATATATTTGCTGCTCGACACAAGATGCTGTACATTCTAAAACATGAGGTACTGTTGAATTGTGGAGTGCTCTGTTCTAAATTTAAAATGTTTTTCATTTGAGATTAAGGTATAAGCTTTTCAGGATTATATTTCCTACAATGACTCGATGCAATGACTTGTCCCACTTGTTTTTTTTTAAAGATGATTTCTAAACGAGTTTTATTTACTAGCATTTTGTCTGACTCAGGTGAGGCAAGTTTTTGAATTTGCTCTATATTCTTTAATATAGCTAAATATGTGCGTTTATGAAAAGATAATAAATATATTCGAGTGCATGCAATATTTGTATAATATCCAAATATTTGTATATATAATTTGTATCTTATTTATTGAAAATAAATTTGAAAATAACTAAATATATTTTTAATATTAAATTGGAAATGGATATATCTGCTATTAATATATTAAAAGAAACTTGCTCCGCAAATGTTTTAAAGAATAAATTAATATTAATTTTAAATTTAAAAATAATTTAATAATGTTTTTCTGGACTAATTACAATTTGATGTCTAAAAAAATTTCGAAATTTGTACTTGGTTAGTAATATAATATATTTATCTATGAAATTACATAAATTGGAAAAATATGATAATGTAATAACAATGTATTTATAAGCTATGAATCAAATTTTAATTGCCAAACAAATTCATGTTCATATTTATTTGGTTTGGAATATTTAATTGCTTCAAAAAGTTTTTAAAGACAAAATTGAGGTAGTAGGTGTCAAGGTTTTTTTGACACATCATATCATTACAATTATTTTATTTAAATAACGTAATTATTGTTGAAAAATGACCTTTTGACACCTACGACCTTATCTCTTTTAATTCTATCTTACACTTTTTTTAAATCGATACATGTATGGTGGATACTTATTTAGTGTTCATGGTTCTTTTTCAAAATTTCTAAGTAGGTTAATATCTGGTTTATTGTCTCAATGATATATGAAGTACAAGGGTTCAAATAATTATATATTAGTTCTAAGAAGATCTTTATATTCGGCATTTAGCAAACTTATTCATCTGTAGTTTTTGTATGGATAGGATACATGATACTGGAATTGGTTTTACATGGCATACTTTTATCGGTCTAGATCTTAATAATAATCTGGTGCGAGCACTTTTCAGCATTCCAATTATCGATTATTCCTTTGAGGCTCTTTATCCTCGATGTTGAGTGAAAATTAAGGCTCTTTATCCTCGGTGTTAGTTTTCTTTCGGAGGGTTCAGAGTTACAATTTTAAAGTTAAATCAAATACTCCTTCCAGTACTCTGCAATTATCTATGATTCCGCAGGAAGTAGTCTTGTGTTTTCTCTTTGGAGAAGGCATTTTTTTTAGAGCAAAGTCCTTCTGTTTCTTTAAAACTTTGTGAAAGTTCTGCCTCTCACCTTTGTGTGTATAATTTGCAAGTGTTGTTACACATTATTTTTTGAAGCCATTTCTTTCAAATTATTAGGCATGTAGTTTCTTTTCTTTTTATCACGTATTCCTCTTTGGTACAACTGCCAAAGTTGTTTTCTTTTTATCACGTATTCCTCTTTGGTACAATTTTTTCGGAATACGACGAATCATAATTGTATTGTATGATTTAAGTTGACAGTGGCTTTTATTTTGACATTTTTTGTATGCTTGTATGTAATGTATCTGAAACAAGCACTAGGAGTCATTTTATGGCATCGCGCACGAAAGAAAAACAGTAAAATAAAGAGAAAACTATACTTTAAATAAAAATAATAACCTTCTGAACGAGATATCGCAGGAAAGAGGGGACCACTTGACGAACTTTTCGGATCGAGTGACAATTATCGAAATCTGAGCCTACTTTTTGCCAGCCAAGTCCATATTCACCCAATGACATTTTGCCATCGATGAAATATATCATTTATCTCTGTTTTATGTTTTCTTATTTTCTTAATAGCTCTGATGAATTTTTTATTTAATTTTATTTCCTACAATAATATTGAAAATGCGCATTAGCTGCCGACAAAGGATATTTGCTTTAATTACGCAATCCCAAGTTTTTAAACTATAAGGAACTTTATCTAATATTGCACCACAAAAGAAGGAAACTCTCCTAAAATATCTGTCCAATTTCAAAAGTGCCGCCTCAATAAAATCATAATTAAATTTTTATGTATACATTAACAGATAATTAAATATTTCGTTCGTAAACACTTTACAAGAAAAAAACGTACTTATAAAATTAAAAATGGTTTTGACCATTAATCCAATATTTTCTAGGCGAGTTTCGCAGGTTTATTAAATGTTTCAGATTCATTTTACTATTTGTTTATCTATATTATACTGAAAATGGTAGCAGATTTACAAATATTTATTTAGTTCATGCATATATTTTAACTACTGATATATAAACTCATTTTTCATTTTAGGTCCTAACACGTTTACTGAAAACGAAACAATTGCTAAATATGAAATTATGGATGGTGCACCAGTCAAAGGTAATCTATTCAACTTAAGAAAATTATTGTCAAAGAAACAAAATTTATGTTTGTATAGGAGAAAGTATACCCATACGCGTATTTCTTGCTGGTTATGACTTAACACCAACTATGCGAGATATAAGTAAAAAGTTTTCTGTTAAATACTTTTTGAACTTAGTACTGATGGATACGGAAGATCGGCGATATTTCAAACAACAGGTGACCTATTTTTGCTGTTATGTGTGCAAATACTTATTATTATTTTATGTTGAGTTGGATTAAAATATATTCTATAGGAAATAACACTTTGGCGAAAATCCGACAAAAGCCGGAAATCTCAATCTGAAATTTTCAATAATCCTCATGTTCCGACACATCTTATTGGAGGACCAGATAATGCTATACGTAGTAGACACAGTTCGGTAACAAATAATGGATCTAAAGCTACCAGCATTGGGTCGTTATTAGAAAAAAGCTCCACCAACGAGCATTCAACAGAAAATCAATCAAATGATCCACAAATGGGTTTGTTCATACGCGATAGTCCAAAGTAAAAAATTAACATAATATGTAATGCACGTGAAAATTATATGGTTTTGAATTTTTTCTTGAAACATAATTTAAAATATAAAATTACCTAAAAATATATTTGGGCAATTTTTTGAGATTGTATCGAAAATAAAATTTAAAAAAGAACTGACTGTTTGCAAAGTTCTTAAAATTGTACAAAATATTTTATTTCAATCATTGGTGTATGGATGTGTCCCAACTTTTAATGAAGGTGTAATAAATCATAGATGAATTTGTAAGCATAGAAATTAAAGAATAAATTATATTATTCATAAAAATAGGTTACAAATGTATGAGTAACTTTGTAGTTGACTGCTTACGCCTATTCGCTTTTTAAATGTTAAATGTCAAGTTGATATAATAAAATATTATTAAATATTTCGCTTCTTCTCTAGGTAAACATTTATTTCATATGAAGGTATTCGAAGAAAAATGCTAAGGCTATACTTATACTATAATAAGATCTACTGTAATAAATAGTAGATATTATTATAGTAGAAGTTATTTGTTTATATAAAATGACAAACATATTTTAGTTTTTGAGGTAAGCGACTTCAAATACGAATTTTTTATTTACCATGGTAACATAATAGAGTGAACAACAAAATGTATAATAGCATGTTGATATAGTGTGCAATATAGAAGAGATGTTGTTTAATAAAAGCTGAACGTAATTTATTTTGCAGGATATTGCAACGAACAATGTACTGTACTACATCTCAATATCAATACATGATTCAATAGAATGGAAGTACTTTTGTCGGCGCTTTCCAGATAAGAAAGATTGTGCATATTCGTTTGCGACTCATCGAGCCACTTCAGCAAAATTATCTAAATTATTTGTACGAATTTGTCTCGCTTGTATTTCTATCATTAACAACTACTATCTGGTAATGATTTTGTTCTAGTGACGAGTTCATTGATTTCAGATTATTCATCGGCCAAGTGGTTTAGCAAAACAGTTATTCGAACTTTTCATTTTTTTCATTCCTTGTGAGCAAATGGCATTTCAAAATTCCATCTCAATTGACTTTTTTGCGAAACATTAATTTGATTTGCTGGTTTATTCAACACTAACCAGTTAACTTCTTAATTATTATATATTATTCCTGCATCTATCCATAACCTATCGAATAAATATGTTAAAATTTTTAAATTAAGATGTAACTTAATATTTGCATCTGTATGAAAAGCCTGACAATCTCAGGGGTTGTAGAATCTCATAATGATATGAACCAAGGAATCATTATCTTCAGTTATGATCTTTAGGTCCGTTCAACCATATATTGTACATAGTGCTCGTATCTGGTAAACCTTGTTCTACCAATTTGTCCTTTTTTCAACACAAGTTATTAAAACGATTTTTAAATGTTAAATAAAATATTGTTGGCTTATATCAGATTATCATATTTTCTTTTGTACTTTTGTAAAGGATAAAATTCTTCCTTTCAACAGCTTTTCAAGAATGATACAGATTAACCATTTTTTTTAAGTTCTTCATATAAGTTAATACAGATAACTTCTGCGTTACAAGTAATGTTATAAGGAAATACGAGTATATGCAATATTTTTAGGAAAGTTATTTATTGAGATGAGTATGGTCAGCATTATTATGTATAATAATGTTAAATTGGTTGATAGAATATTATGATACATTTACACCATTTTTGCATTTGTTTGTGACTATGAGGCTATTGGCGTTTTTAACTTTTATCTAAGTACGCGTTACGAGTATTCTAAACGAAGCTGGTCTGCTGTTAAAAGGCTAGATCAGTTAGAGTTTGTTAAAATTTGTGGAGCACGGTAATATGTTTGAGTTAGTTGAAAAGTGGACTTGGAAGTTGAATGGCAGGATATAGGAAGTCCACAATGGGAGGAGTCCCACTCGCGACGAAATACTTGGTTTGCTGACATTCGTTCTATATTTGTAGAATAGTTAGCAGACCGCGACAGGAGTGAAAACAGTTAGCCCTATTGTAATTTTGACCAGCTTTTGTGCCCAAAGTTTCGGATTTTATCAATGGACCCAGGTCAATTAACACAAATTAAATCTAATTAAATATTTTCTTTGAAAATTTCGGATAGTGAGTGACTAATTTTTGTTAATTAAATTGATAAACTCCAAGAAATGGAGAAAACAATTAATAACTATATGTTAACCATAATTTAATTATGTAGTCTATCAGATTAATTTGAAAACATATGAGCAAAAGAATCACGAATAACATTACACGTCGCAAAAAATTTCAAAATTAAAATTGTGGAAGAATACGAATCAGGGTATGATCGTAACAGAAATCCAAGTAATAACAACACTGTAATGTTTATAAGGAAGAAGACAAATTCTAGCGGAAGCAAAATTTTTCACAAAGACAACAAAAACTACAATAATAAAAAACTAAAATAAGAGTATGAAGTGTTATCATTATGGTGAAATTGGACATTAAAGTTCAAAATGCTGGTATAAAAATAAAAGTCAACAAAAAGATTAATCGAATCCTGAACATATTTCTGTCGTCGTTCATCATGCAGGGGCAAAAGAATTCAGATATTCATCGGAGTTGAATAAAACATCGTAAGTCTGTATTTTGGATAATGACTATACTTAGTATAGGGTGGAGCATATATGTGGTGCAAATTTAAAAGTTGCATTTTAAAAAAAAAATAAAAAAAAACTAGTGTATATTTTTTTAAATTTCCGGTTTGATTAGAAATATTGAACCTTGAAATTTAAGAATAAAATACAACATCATTTGAATGACTGCCACGGCTGGCCTTAGAGTACCCCACTCGCTCGACCCAATTTTTTAGTATATTTTCGATTGTCTGGGCCTGTATATCTTTAATGGGAACTTTGATTTCGTGTTTCAAGGCCTCAATTGTCTCTGGAAGGCTTGCGTAATATTTATCCTTGACGGGTCCCCACAGAAAATAATCCAACGGGCTCAAATCACAGCTCCGAGGCGGTAAATTGATATCAGAATTTCAGCTGATTATCCGGTTTTCGAAAGTTCGCAATATTTCCCAGTTTTCTGGGAATGATGTTGTGTTTCATTATTAAATTTCAATGTTCAATCTTTCTAATCTAATTTTTAGATATTTAAAAAAATATACACCATTTTAGAATGGAACTTTAATATGGTCCACCCTATATGTATGTACAGATGCAAGCAGCTTCATAGAATTCAACGGCGAAAAGCAAATTATTTTAATGACTAATAAATGACAATCAGAGTCAACAGGAGTTGGTACTGTGAAGTTATCACTATCAAATTATAAAAGCAAAATCACTTATAAACTCAAAAATACGATTTGCGTTCCCGGTTTGCGTATGGATTTACTATCTGTATCAAGGATATCGCAAAGGTGTTGTAAGGTAATATTTTACAGTGACAATGCAATCATCAGATATGAAAAGACGAAATTACCGCAGTTGCCTATAGAAAAGATAACTTGTATATTGTAACACAGTTCCATTAATTAATAAATGTAGTTGACCCGATAACAAATTGATGAAGTTATGGCACGAACATTTCGGATATCTAGATATCAATAATTGGAAACTAATGATTAATAAAAAAAAGTATTTTGGGTATAAAACCTAAAGATACAAATGGATCAATCCATGATTGTTGGATTTGTTTGTTGTATAAAATAACTCATAAAAAGTTCATTACAAAAGTTAGTGCTTTTGAGGTTATGGAAGCGGTTCATACAGATTTGTGCGTTCCAGTTCGATAATATTCAATAGGGGATTTAAGGTATATCATATTGTTTACTAATGAAAAATTCAAATATATAGTGGTAACATTTTTGAAAAATAAAACCGAATTTGCTTAGCCATTTACATACATTACTTTTTTAGCAAAATGGTATTCAAAAACGGTTAAAATTTCGTCATACACTCCAACAAAAGAGTATTTCTAAGTGAAAGAACTATATTTGAACCAAAATGTATAGATGTTTATTGTTAAGGTCGAAATTGCTTTTATGTTTTTTTGCAGACGCAATCATGACTGCGAATTATATGAGAAAATCGTTGTATCACGTCATTTAATGGTGGTAAAATTCCATATGAAAATTGTACAAAGAAGAAGCTGGTTGTGAGTTTTTTTTTAAATGCTTGGTTCGGGGATTCCAGCGTTGGAAAGAAGTCCAAATAAACAAAAATTTGAACCAAAATCAAAGAATGATATATTTGTTGGATATAGCCATACAGAATTTGATTAACTAAAGAAAAGAAAATTGTTGTGAGCTCAGATGTAAAATTGATTGAAAGCGGTGATCCATATAAAAATAGCGGGGGACTTGAACATTTTTTGAAATAACTGTCCACTAGGATAATGCAATAAATTTCCAAAATAACTATATAAAATTACGTGACGATAATGCTGGCGTTGAAGTCGATAATGGGCACAGTACAATGACGGGAAAAAAGAGGAAGATGATTTTATACAAGAAAATGAAAGTGAAAAATGTGTTCTACATACAAAATGAACTCATATTCTGTCATGGAAATGGGATGATTACTTAACCTTTTTACTATGGTAGAAGAAGCGGAAGATCCAAATACGGTTGGTAGGGGCTTTGAATAGTCCTGAAAGGGACAATTCGATTTAAGCAATTAATGAGAAAATTACCTCTCTTAATGAAAATAAAACTTGGATGTTGGTGTTTCGACCAGCTAATAAAAATGTTCTGTCTAGTCGCTGGGTTTTCAACAGTCAATTTGATAGAAGCGGTAATATTTAAAGATTCAAGGTCCATCTCATTGTTCAGGGATGTGCACAAATTAAGAGAATGGATTACCGGCAAACTTATTCCCCGATAATCAAACATGGTTCTATATAAATATTATTTGCTCTTGCTGCAAGGTTAAATTTACAAATTCATCACTTCTACGTAACTGCCATATATCTGCAAGGTAACTTAACCAACGAATTATATAAAAACCAACGATTATATCCAAAAGCGAGCAAAGCAACCAGACCATAAATGTGGTGCAACTTTAAAAGTTTCATTTTAAAAAGTAAATAAAAAAAAACTAGTGCATATTTTTTCAAATCTCCGGTTTTATTAAAAATATTAAACCTTGAAATTTAAGAATGAAACAGCATAATTTTAATGATTGTCACGGCTGGCCTTAGAATACCCCATTCGCTCGACCCAATTTTTCAGTGCATTTTCGATTGTCTGGTCCTGTATCCCATCAATGGAAACTTTGTCTGTATCTCATCAATGGCCTCAATTGTCTCTGGATGGCTTGCGTAACATTTATCCTTAACGGCTCCCCACAGAAAATAATCCAAAGGGCTGAAATCACAGCTCCGACGCGGCCAATTAACATCAGAATTTCGGCTGAACCGAATTTCGATTGAACCGAATTCGGTTTTCGAAAGTTCTCAATACTTCCCAGTTGTTATTGTTGTTATTGTTGTTATTGTTGTTATTGTTGTTATTGTTGTTATTGTTGTTATTGTTGTTATTGTTGTTATTGTTGTTATTGTTGTTATTGTTGTTATTGTTGTTATTGTTGTTATTGTTGTTATTGTTGTTATTGTTGTTATTGTTGTTATTGTTGTTATTGTTGTTATTGTTGTTATTGTTGTTATTGTTGTTATTGTTGTTATTGTTGTTATTGTTGTTATTGTTGTTATTGTTGTTATTGTTGTTATTGTTGTTATTGTTGTTATTGTTGTTATTGTTGTTATTGTTGTTATTGTTGTTATTGTTGTTATTGTTGTTATTGTTGTTATTGTTGTTATTGTTGTTATTGTTGTTATTGTTGTTATTGTTGTTATTGTTGTTATTGTTGTTATTGTTGTTATTGTTGTTATTGTTGTTATTGTTGTTATTGTTGTTATTGTTGTTATTGTTGTTATTGTTGTTATTGTTGTTATTGTTGTTATTGTTGTTATTGTTGTTATTGTTGTTATTGTTGTTATTGTTGTTATTGTTGTTATTGTTGTTATTGTTGTTATTGTTGTTATTGTTGTTATTGTTGTTATTGTTGTTATTGTTGTTATTGTTGTTATTGTTGTTATTGTTGTTATTGTTGTTATTGTTGTTATTGTTGTTATTGTTGTTATTGTTGTTATTGTTGTTATTGTTGTTATTGTTGTTATTGTTGTTATTGTTGTTATTGTTGTTATTGTTGTTATTGTTGTTATTGTTGTTATTGTTGTTATTGTTGTTATTGTTGTTATTGTTGTTATTGTTGTTATTGTTGTTATTGTTGTTATTGTTGTTATTGTTGTTATTGTTGTTATTGTTGTTATTGTTGTTATTGTTGTTATTGTTGTTATTGTTGTTATTGTTGTTATTGTTGTTATTGTTGTTATTGTTGTTATTGTTGTTATTGTTGTTATTGTTGTTATTGTTGTTATTGTTGTTATTGTTGTTATTGTTGTTATTGTTGTTATTGTTGTTATTGTTGTTATTGTTGTTATTGTTGTTATTGTTGTTATTGTTGTTATTGTTGTTATTGTTGTTATTGTTGTTATTGTTGTTATTGTTGTTATTGTTGTTATTGTTGTTATTGTTGTTATTGTTGTTATTGTTGTTATTGTTGTTATTGTTGTTATTGTTGTTATTGTTGTTATTGTTGTTATTGTTGTTATTGTTGTTATTGTTGTTATTGTTGTTATTGTTGTTATTGTTGTTATTGTTGTTATTGTTGTTATTGTTGTTATTGTTGTTATTGTTGTTATTGTTGTTATTGTTGTTATTGTTGTTATTGTTGTTATTGTTGTTATTGTTGTTATTGTTGTTATTGTTGTTATTGTTGTTATTGTTGTTATTGTTGTTATTGTTGTTATTGTTGTTATTGTTGTTATTGTTGTTATTGTTGTTATTGTTGTTATTGTTGTTATTGTTGTTATTGTTGTTATTGTTGTTATTGTTGTTATTGTTGTTATTGTTGTTATTGTTGTTATTGTTGTTATTGTTGTTATTGTTGTTATTGTTGTTATTGTTGTTATTGTTGTTATTGTTGTTATTGTTGTTATTGTTGTTATTGTTGTTATTGTTGTTATTGTTGTTATTGTTGTTATTGTTGTTATTGTTGTTATTGTTGTTATTGTTGTTATTGTTGTTATTGTTGTTATTGTTGTTATTGTTGTTATTGTTGTTATTGTTGTTATTGTTGTTATTGTTGTTATTGTTGTTATTGTTGTTATTGTTGTTATTGTTGTTATTGTTGTTATTGTTGTTATTGTTGTTATTGTTGTTATTGTTGTTATTGTTGTTATTGTTGTTATTGTTGTTATTGTTGTTATTGTTGTTATTGTTGTTATTGTTGTTATTGTTGTTATTGTTGTTATTGTTGTTATTGTTGTTATTGTTGTTATTGTTGTTATTGTTGTTATTGTTGTTATTGTTGTTATTGTTGTTATTGTTGTTATTGTTGTTATTGTTGTTATTGTTGTTATTGTTGTTATTGTTGTTATTGTTGTTATTGTTGTTATTGTTGTTATTGTTGTTATTGTTGTTATTGTTGTTATTGTTGTTATTGTTGTTATTGTTGTTATTGTTGTTATTGTTGTTATTGTTGTTATTGTTGTTATTGTTGTTATTGTTGTTATTGTTGTTATTGTTGTTATTGTTGTTATTGTTGTTATTGTTGTTATTGTTGTTATTGTTGTTATTGTTGTTATTGTTGTTATTGTTGTTATTGTTGTTATTGTTGTTATTGTTGTTATTGTTGTTATTGTTGTTATTGTTGTTATTGTTGTTATTGTTGTTATTGTTGTTATTGTTGTTATTGTTGTTATTGTTGTTATTGTTGTTATTGTTATTATTGTTGTTATTGTTATTGTTATTGTTATTGTTATTGTTATTGTTATTGTTATTGTTATTGTTATTGTTATTGTTATTGTTATTGTTATTGTTATTGTTATTGTTATTGTTATTGTTATTGTTATTGTTATTATTGTTATTGTTATTGTTATTGTTATTGTTATTGTTATTGTTATTGTTATTGTTATTGTTATTGTTATTGTTATTGTTATTGTTATTGTTATTGTTATTGTTATTGTTATTGTTATTGTTATTGTTATTGTTATTGTTATTGTTATTGTTATTGTTATTGTTATTGTTATTGTTATTGTTATTGTTATTGTTATTGTTATTGTTATTGTTATTGTTATTGTTATTGTTATTGTTATTGTTATTGTTATTGTTATTGTTATTGTTATTGTTATTGTTATTGTTATTGTTATTGTTATTGTTATTGTTATTGTTATTGTTATTGTTATTGTTATTGTTATTGTTATTGTTATTGTTATTGTTATTGTTATTGTTATTGTTATTGTTATTGTTATTGTTATTGTTATTGTTATTGTTATTGTTATTGTTATTGTTATTGTTATTGTTATTGTTATTGTTATTGTTATTGTTATTGTTATTGTTATTGTTATTGTTATTGTTATTGTTATTGTTATTGTTATTGTTATTGTTATTGTTATTGTTATTGTTATTGTTATTGTTATTGTTATTGTTATTGTTATTGTTATTGTTATTGTTATTGTTATTGTTATTGTTATTGTTATTGTTATTGTTATTGTTATTGTTATTGTTATTGTTATTGTTATTGTTATTGTTATTGTTATTGTTATTGTTATTGTTATTGTTATTGTTATTGTTATTGTTATTGTTATTGTTATTGTTATTGTTATTGTTATTGTTATTGTTATTGTTATTGTTATTGTTATTGTTATTGTTATTGTTATTGTTATTGTTATTGTTATTGTTATTGTTATTGTTATTGTTATTGTTATTGTTATTGTTATTGTGTTATTGTTATTGTTATTGTTATTGTTATTGTTATTGTTATTGTTATTGTTATTGTTATTGTTATTGTGATTGTTATTGTTATTGTTATTGTTATTGTTATTGTTATTGTTATTGTTATTGTTATTGTTATTGTTATTGTTATTGTTATTGTTATTGTTATTGTTATTGTTATTGTTATTGTTATTGTTTATTGTTATTGTTATTGTTATTGTTATTGTTATTGTTGTTATTGTTATTGTTATTGTTATTGTTATTGTTATTGTTATTGTTGTTATTGTTATTGTTATTGTTATTGTTATTGTTATTGTTATTGTTATTGTTATTGTTATTGTTATTGTTATTGTTATTGTTGTTATTGTTATTGTTATTGTTATTGTTATTGTTATTGTTATTGTTGTTATTGTTATTGTTATTGTTATTGTTATTGTTATTGTTATTGTTGTTATTGTTATTGTTATTGTTATTGTTATTGTTATTGTTATTGTTATTGTTATTGTTATTGTTATTGTTATTGTTATTGTTATTGTTATTGTTATTGTTGTTATTGTTATTGTTATTGTTATTGTTATTGTTATTGTTATTGTTATTGTTATTGTTATTGTTGTTATTGTTGTTATTGTTGTTATTGTTGTTATTGTTATTGTTATTGTTATTGTTATTGTTATTGTTATTGTTGTTATTGTTATTGTTATTGTTACTGTTATTGTTATTGTTATTGTTATTATTATTGTTATTGTTATTGTTATTGTTATTGTTATTGTTATTGTTATTGTTGTTATTGTTATTGTTATTGTTATTGTTATTGTTATTGTTATTGTTGTTATTGTTATTGTTATTGTTATTGTTATTGTTATCGTTATTGTTATTGTTAGTTATTATTATTGTTATTGTTATTGTTATTGTTATTGTTATTGTTATTGTTATTGTTATTGTTATTATTATTGTTATTGTTATTGTTATTGTTATTGTTATTATTGTTATTGTTATTGTTATTGTTATTGTTATTGTTATTGTTATTGTTATTATTGTTATTGTTATGGTTATTGTTATTGATATTGTTATTGTTATTGTTATTGTTATTGATATTGTTATTGTTATTGTTATTGTTATTGTTATTGTTATTGTTATTGTTATTGTTATTGTTATTGTTGTTGTTGTTGTTGTTGTTGTTGTTGTTGTTGTTGTTGTTGTTGTTGGTTGTTGTTGTTATTGTTGGTTGTTGTTGTTATTGTTGGTTGTTGTTGTTGTTGTTGTTGTTGTTGTTGTTGTTGTTGTTGTTGTTGTTGTTGTTGTTGTTGTGTTTGTTGTGTTTGTTGTGTTTGTTGTGTTTGTTGTTGTTGTTGTTGTTGGTGTTGGTGTTTTTGTTGTTGTTGTTGTTGTTGTTTTTGTTGTTGTTATTGTTATTGTTATTGTTGTTGTTGTTGTTGTTGTTGTTGTTGTTGTTGTTGTTGTTGTTGTTGTTGTTGTTGTTGTTGTTGTTGTTGTTGTTGTTGTTGTTGTTGTTGTTGTTGTTGTTGTTGTTGTTGTGTTGTTGTGTTGTTGTGTTGTTGTGTTGTTGTGTTGTTGTGTTGTTGTGTTGTTGTGTTGTTGTGTTGTTGTGTTGTTGTGTTGTTGTGTTGTTGTGTTGTTGTGTTGTTGTGTTGTTTGTTTTGTATACATAGAATGGGTTTCAACCGATATTTTGCAAATTTAATTCATCCACTGATGTGATTGCATTTAATTCCGCATATCAATCGATATGAAATCTGGTGATATATTTTGTTATTTTATACTAATGCCTACGTGTTTTTCTCTAAAGCTAGCCGCCTTTTTATCTTTTTTCGATCAACATCAAGGTTGATTTTTTTTGACATTGTATTTTAATAACGTCGTGAGCTGATGGCACTGCTTTAATAACAGTTGTGTTGCATTACTACCAATTCGACCGTAAATACCTTCTTTATCTAATTTTATGAACCCTTGCTGTTGATTTAGTTGTTGTGGTTGCTGGTTTTATTTTTGATTCGTTATTATTGCTTCAGCGTCTACTGTTGTTGCTGTGTTGTGTTAATTGCTGCTGTTACTGCGTCATTATGTTTTTACTGCTGCTGATGATGATTGAAAATATCAGCCGATGTTGTAGAAGTATTTTCATGGAGTAGTGACACATTCTTTTTGATAACACTCCACATGAACTCTCGTCTATGTGATCGTTGTCACTAAAAATTATACTATTCTCTGAACGTTTCTGCGCAATTAGTTTGGGTTTATTTGTTCCAGAGTTGCATTCACTTATTGGATTTGAACGTCAGCGCGGTCTGGCTTATTATTGAAGTCTGGTGAATTTCATAATTGTTCTGCATACTGAGCCAATATATCGTGTAGTGTTTGCTCATCTTCTTGTGGTTTATATAATTTTTGTGCTAGCCAATATATCGTATCATCTTCCTTAATACACATTCGATTTTAGTACCAACAGTGTACCATTACTTATGAAACCATTATTTTCAGAAGACGAAACAGCAACTAAAGAAATAGCCGAGTCAACAAAGATACTAGAGTTACTGTTGTTACTGAGAGAACTATTTGTTTCAAATTTTGTTATAGAATTGACGACTATTAATACTATATATTAAAGCATTGGATTTTACCACCAAGTTTACCTTATGCAATATAGCAGGCTGATGAATTTCAAAAGTCCACGGACATCTAGATAATAACGGAATAGTTTTGACAATAAATTTTTCTTTATTATCTTTATCGATACGAACTTGGTCATCTGATAAATTAAGCTTTGTCATAGAACCGTTTGTCGGATTTTGTGAGGATATTTGATTAACTGCAAGTGGCAAGGCAAAGGTATACGAATTGGAGAATGCAATTGAAGAAGAGGCAAAGGGCATTGTTATTGAAGGTCATATTAAGGAAGTAAATGCTGACAAGACAACAGTTTGTGACGGTAATTGTTATGGAGATTCTGACGTCGAAAGTATTGACATTGAAACCGATGTTATAGTTGATGTTAATGATAATGATATTGCAAAAGATGCCTGCGACGAAAGAGCTGATGAAGTGATGGGAGACAGTGATAACGATTTCTATAATTCTATTGTCGAAGTAGATCAAATATTGTTAATGGTTAAGCTTCACTCCTTTACGTGTTAGAATACCGAATCGAATTCTCTTAGTTTCTGAATGGTTGAATTATCAACTGGATCGGAATGTGTTTTATTTTTTCTGTGATATTTTCATGTCGGCTCGGTGATTTGAAATTGTTCGATGATACACATTCGATGGTGATATTGTTGTGAAGAATACATTTTTGAAACGTAAACGACGTGAGCCTGCATGTATAGTGTTCACTAATGGACCATTCAATACATCTTGTGAATTTGGCGGAATTCGAAAAATATCGTGATTAAGAATATTCTTTAATTGAAATATCGGACGCATATAACGCGTTCGCATATAATGCGTTCGTTGCATGGATAATTGAACTGGCATCGACAGCTGAATTGACGTCGGTATACTCGATTCATTAATAGTCCTAGTCGATTCTCGAGTTTTTCCAGTCTTTGCTTGAATAATTTTAATTAATTCAGCATTTAAGCCATCATTAATTACTACTGTTGGCGTTGAAAGGATATGCTGCTTACTATCGGAAAATACATCTTTTTTAACGTCCAAATATTTCGGCAGTGCAGTAGTAGTATTTGGGTTTATCGTCATTTTTACTGTATAATTACTACTATTTATATCATAAAAAATATAGTCTATCTTAACGTCAGTTTTAGAAACATTAGTTTCAGTTTACATCGGGATGCTTCGAATTGTTTTGCTGTTGCATTAGGAATCGTAAATTTACCAAACCCTTGATTAAACGCTAGCAAAATTGATACAGTATTATAAATTTTAACATTAATGGAAGTTGTATTTACTTTATTTGAAGAATATTCGTAGCCACTTCTATTATCTACAAGTTAGAATGTCAATTGCAAACTCAGTTGCCTGGACGATGATATCATTTCAATGTTGATAACACTACGGCAAATCGATGCTGGATTTGAGGTTTTTTCGAACGACATTAACTGTTAATTCTCCTCATAAACTGATTTAGTATTAACCACAGAAAGTGATGTGGAGCTAGAACCACCACCAGTAGTATGAATATTATTGGCCGTGTTTACACCTTTCTTGTTATTTTGTATTTCAACTCTAGTAACATTTAAATTATTCAAATTCGTTTGGATACACGAAGTAACCTTAGGGTTTGTAATCGGCGTTAAATATATCATGGTACCATTATTCGCTTTGTGTATGAATTGAAGAACAATATCATCAGTACTTGATATACTGTTACTAACGATCATAGTGCCTTTATTGCAGCTCGTTTTATGTGATTGCACTTTTGTTGAAACAAATCGCGTTTGCTGATACTTATCAGTCGATATTTTATGGTTGGTACTAACAATTTCAGAATTTCCACTTACCACTGTCGGTCTCGTGCTCTGCTTTGTAATTGGACCGATACTCTTTGTTAAATTTAAAACGATTTACCAACTGTTTTTGTTGCGTCACTTGTAATACCGCAGCTTTCTTTATTATTACTTTCCGTTTTAAGTTTCCCATGCCACTTGTTTGTAGCGATAATCGGATGGCTTTGTTGAATTTGAAAGATTGCACTTTTGTTGAAACAAATCGCGTTTGCTGATACTTATCAGTCGATGTTTTATGGTTGGTACTAACAATTTCAGAATTTCCACTTACCACTGTCGGTCTCGTGCTCTGCTTTGTAATTGGACCGATACTCTTTGTTAAATTTAAAACGATTTACCAACTGTTTTTGTTGCGTCACTTGTAATACCGCAGCTTTCTTTATTATTACTTTCCGTTTTAAGTTTCCCATGCCACTTGTTTGAAGCGATAATCGGATGGCTTTTACTATTAATCGTAATTTTATCGTTTTTCCCTCTTTTAGTTATAGTACCTATATTACTTTTTATTGTTGATGGTATTTTCTGAACACTATTACTTGGTAAAACTTCTGTTTTGCAGCACAATTGATTTTTAGGACTTTCAATAACACTTCCAGGACTAACGATTAGAAAACTAGTTTTACTTGTATTTAGATCACTATTATCACATTTATCATTTGCATTTTGGGTATTTTTTGCGAAAAATTCGACCATATTTACAGAATTCACTTTTGTTGCATCCGCAGCATTACTGTTCTTATAATTATTGTTAAAATTATCTCTTGCAGCTGCAGTGTTCGACGAAGCTGTTGTTAATTGAATACAATACTTTTGGCCGCCAATAGTACAAGCAGAACCAGTTGAGGCAGACCGATAAAACTTCGAAATGAGTGGTAGCTTGTTCGGCTTATGGGAAGAAGTTTTTGAAACCATTACATCAGTAAATATAGTTTGTGTTATTGCCGTAGAAGAGGCAGAATTACTATTGACATTTGTAGTAGTATTCGTTGTCAATTTTCGTGCATCAGAAGACACGTCAACACTATTTCTCCCTGTACACGAGGAAGAATCACTCTCGTTGGGTGTTGCCGAATGTACAATCATAACTATAGGTGTCTTAAGCCGTGGTATATCATGCAATATTGCATCTTTTGGTATTTGCAATTCATATAAATTCGATTGGCTAATATTCATATTAGGATTAATTGGAAACCTTTTTCGATAGCCAACTTCATTTATATTTGACTTCGTGTCGCTTAAATCAGAGTATGTTGGCAAATTATATTTTCCATAGTTAATAATCTCCGATGAAATTTTCAGATTTTTGCTATATAAAGTTCGACCAGTGTAGTATGTGCAGTATGCGTCTTGGATGTTCTTAGAATTAATTCCATCATCTGCATCACCGAGATCATCAGAAACTGCTATAAAAACAGTAACAATAGCAGCAGCAGTCGCTTCTTCTATAGATAATACTGGCCCCAATTTTAGAAAATCTACCAACTTTGATACCAAACAAGTATAACGAGAGGAAATGAATCGATCTGAACGAAATGGTGTCGCCAATGCTGTCGAACAAAGTGGAAACGTGCAGCAAGATGAAAACTTGGAAAGTCCAAACACCGATGCAAACTCATTTTTAACGCCCGATACAATTTTTGTAACATTTCTTGATGGAGTACTGAATAAATCTTTTTCAATAAATTATTTATGTTAACATTACCACCATGTTGACTTTCGGAAAAGCATGTCATACCAATAGAAATTTGCCCCGTACTCAAAAAGATAAGAATTGTTTCTACGAAATTTTCAATATGAAATTTTGATGAATACAAGTCTATTATTGAACACTTTAATAATAATTTTACAACCCAGCATAAAATTTTAACGCTTTCTAATAGCTTTTTATCGCTATTAGTGCCGACTGCAAAATATCGTACGGTAATATATTTTATAATTGATATTATTGAGTACAATAAATTATCTAATTCGCGATACCGAAAATTAAGCAGGAGTGATAGAAAATAGGAAATATATAATAAATCAAAGATCTTAATATCAGCAATTTCCAAATTATTTAAATTTAAATAATTGGGAGTTAAATCATTCGCGGACGGCGTCAAGTTCGCTTGCAATTCAGATACAGATGTCAATGCACGTGAAGTTGAATACTGAAAGGCTGATCGAGTCGATGTAAATAATGATGATAAAGCCGAAGCATTTATTAATGGTGATGATGTATTCTCTGATGACGATGACCGAGATAATAAAGATTGGTCCGCTGATTTTACACACGGTTGAAATGAATTAAATTCACCTAAATCCGATGCTGGTAATAATGCGAGTTTTTTCATAAGATGCTTAATCGCGACGGTTTGATCATTAAATTTTCCATATAAGTTCATTTTCCTATCTAGATTTTTACTTCTCTCAATGAAAAAATCTAAATTAAACTCATCGTCAATGATATTTCCAATACTGCTACCCTCATTACATTGGTAAATAAAATTCGATTTAACAAAAACTGAATAAATAGCATAAGCCCTAGTATTCAAATACGAATGAGAACGCGATTGCGAATATGAATTGGAGTTTGAGATCGAATTTGAATTAACGTTCGAATTAAAGATAATATTAGAGTTTGATGATTTTTCTATGCGAACATTTTTATTTGTACTTTTTTTATTATCATTACTTAAATATTCAGTATTGTTACATTTAGGTTTAGTCCTTTTTCCGCAAGTATTTTTTCTTTTAATAATTATTTTATTATTACTAGCAGGATAGCTGCAATAATTACTTCCGTTATAACTGCTATTACTATTACTGCGACTACGACAATCAGACACCGTGCGTTTTTGTATGAAATTCTTTTGCATTAGATTAACCCCACTATCATTTATTTTTAAGTTGTATTTGTATTGATGAGAAATTGTTCTAAGACGATTTCGACTTTTTCGCGTTATGCTCGTAAAATTTGTTTCACTACTGATCATACTACCAACACTTATACTATTGCAATCTGTATTACTACATTTACGTTTAATTTTGTTTTTACTAGATTTAAAATTTTCCCTACTATGACGATTTTGGCGAGTATTCATAGTTATGGGTTGTACTTTAGGGTTAACAACTTGATCAGCTTTCGCTACTAATTTTCTATTATTTAAACATTTTCTATTTGTTTCCGATTGAGTATACCTGATTGGATCAGATCTAATCGAATTATTATTTATTTGAGTTTTTGAACGTTTTAAATACGTTGCGTTTCGTTGATTTTTTTTTCGCTTTTTATTCTTTGCACTTTTATATCGATTATATTGCTTATAATTTCTATAATCTTCATCATCATCATCATCATCATCATCATTAGTCTCATCATCATCGTCGGTAAAAAAATCTATATAATTGTTATAAATATTTTTAGTTTTACAAAAACCATTGCGACTGTAATCATTATTTCTGACATCATCATTACCATTTTCGATGCAACTTACACTTGCGCTATTATTGCCTGACTTCTCGATGGTCTTACTATCATCAATATCACATTCTTTATAGCTTCTACCATCATCACTGATATCAATAATATCATTGTCATCACAATCATTATAATCATATTCAATAAGATTAACATTATTTGCAATCATGCGTACGTTATCCGCGCAATCAGTAGTGTAACCCTTTTTTTTACCATGCATCTTATTACCACCACAATAATTTTCGCTGCGTTTGCTACTACCGATCTGGTCATTATTATTGTCAACATCATCGCCTTCGTCGTTGTCGTCAGAATTAATGTCATTGTTACCGTCATCATCATCGGCATTGTTATCGGCATCACCATCATCGTCACCATCGTCATCTTCGTCAACAACATTATCTTCATCACAATAAATATTAGTATGCATGTCCTTTGCACTATTACTATTGTCATCATACTCTCCATCTCCATCCGCGTCATGATCGGCATCGTCATTGTTATCATCATCATCCGATGATACATGAAACATTTCCAAATTTCTACCGTTATCAGTAGTTTTTTTAAGTGATTCTTGGCGTATAAGTTCATACGACATTTTTCTCATAACTTGTTTATTGTTACGATCGGATATGTTTATATTTATTCTAATTGTTTTCAGTTTTGGCTTTAATTTTGACTTAGTTTTTAGTGTTGGTATTTGTTTTTCTTTTAAATTTTTTTTATGTGCCACATCAGCTGCTGTTTGGGGATCAGTTATTTTTGCTGTCATTATTGAGCAACTGCTGTTACTATCCATATCATCACCATTAATTATAACATTACTAAGCCGATTGTTAAGCGACTGATATCTATCAAAATCACGTCGTTTTTGACGTAGCAAACGTGTATCTCGTTCGTAGTAGTTACCATTCCAAGATTTCTTTTTAATATTAACTAAAGCAATATTGCATGTACTATTATAAACTTTCGCACTCCTTAATTGATTTTTTATGATTCTATTATTAACACTATTAGATTTATAATTTTTTCTACTATTATTAATATTATTGCCAATTATATTCACATTAATAGAATCGGTATAATTGAATGCTTGACGATTCGATTTACGACATTGGTCCATATTTAAATTCAAATTCAAATTGAAACTCAAAATCATATTTGAATTCAAAGTAGAATTTATGTCTGAGTTTGATTTGAATTTTGTATTCGAATAATACAAATTGGACCTTATATATTTACTATATAAACGATTTCTATTTAGACTATACGTAGGATTATTAATGCAGCTTATATTACTAAGAAAGTCATTAACATTTCCTTTACTGTTCCTATTATCTTCGCGTTGTCTCCCAGTATTTAAATTACGTTCAGTGTCCGATTTCGACGTTATATATTTATTCTTATAGCTAGTTTTCGTAGGCTGTGGAAGTGTATTTATTGTGATTGGACGACTATATGGACAGCTCCTGGTGATATTGTATGGAAGGTCTCGGGAACAACTACGATTTTCATTACTAAGACTTATTCTTGCTCGATTACGACGATGTAATTTTTGTGTTTTATGTGCCGCAGCTATAACATGTTTACGAGCATCATTATAATTCTTAAATTCGCCCATTTTTACATAATTACCAGTTGTCTTGATTACGGAATTGTCTCCTTGTGCCAATACTTTCCGTGGACGACCACGACCTCTGGTGGCACACAGTTTACCACTATCGGTCTTCACTTGATAATCCACAGTAGGTATTCCAGAAAGCGTAGGAGAGGATATCCAATTCTCTTCTTCTAATGGTCGAACATGTACATAAGGCAATCGAATAATATGATCATCGATTACAATTTTCTTGGTATACTTAAGTATGGTTTCTTGCGATGACCGTTCTAGTCTGACTTGAGGTTGCATAAAACGGTTATTGATTGGCAAGGTTTTAAATAAATTTTCAACACTCAAACTTAAAGTCTTGCATTGTATTTTCGTCGTTTTTACATTACGACATGGTATACTTGATTCTGAACTTGGAATATTACTACTATCAGCTACCGAAACAAAAACCACGTTGTTACTCTTTTTGCTATTTTGGCATTTACTAGTAGTATACGCCGATCGATTTTCTTTGCCTTTATGAGCATACATTTTATTTTTCTCTGACCTTTCGTCTGTTATTGATGCGTGACCCTCGTTTATTATTTTAGAAGTCGATGCAGTATAGGCACTTTCGAATGCACTGCGATCTTTCAAAATATTTTTGCTCAATGTAATATTGTCATATATAGCCGGCTTTACTAATTTACTTGTTGGAACTGCAACCGCTGAATATGCTATACTAACATTCCTATGAAAATTTTCAAAGGACTTATTTACATCTAGGTTGTCACCGTAGGATTCGGTGAACCCTCCGAAATAATTTTCGACAATTTTTGGTAACTCCGTTTCATCTAAATGTGTAATCGAATCCATCGATATATCACTTCCAATATTCCTTGTTGGTTGAAATTTAGTTGGTGTTCTTGGCTGCAGAACAACACATTTTTGATTTGCCTTTTTTTGTAAATTCGCTCGTCTAGAATATGTTTTTAGTGGTATTCTAAAAACGATATCTTCATCATCATCGTTAAATAGAGCTGCTTGTTCGGCATTTAAATATATTGCTTGTTCTTCCATAAATATAGAAGCTTGTGTCATAGTCGCCGTCCATGTAGGAGCTGTTATCGTCGCTATACTACTTGCCGTAAGTTGCAGTAATTTATCAATATTTAACACATCAAAATTGCCGAAGAAATCTAATCTTGGCGCGATATTAGAAATGGGACTAGTAAAAAGTTCAGGAAGTTCAGTCCTATGTTCTAATGAATTAAATGCAGTTTTGCGACTGTTTGCATGGCTATATACTGGAATTGGCTGCAGTGCCTTATCTATTTCTTCTCCAATCGAAGCAAGAGTTTCCGTGTTTAAGGTCACTGTTTTTGCAATCATGTCTGTTTTTGCAACTACTGTTATATGTGTAACTGGGGATTCCCCTGTAGCAGCACTTGATTTAATACTATCTATTTCAGTAATCACATTTAGCTTTTCGAAGTATTGCACTGTTTCACCAGTTCTATTTGCCCTCACTAATGGCAGTATATCGATGGTTTTGGATTCTTCTAATTTAATTATATTTATCTTTCTGATAGAATTGGCCATTTGATTTGTGTTTTCATATGCACTTAAACTTTGATAGACTTTATCTATCACATTACCTGATGAAGGTGTGCAAATTCGTATCGATTTACTGAAAGTCATATAAGCATCTGATGTAGTCTCTATGGTATTTACTTTAGCAGCTTTAGTGATTAATCTTGTTCCAATAAATGTATCTGGTGGTGTAATTGAACCAGCAGCTTTAAAATAAGAAGATCTGTTACCAGCTAAATCATCATAACGTGTATGACTACACGCAGAATTAGCGTTTGAAATGGAAATCGGTTGTGTTGAAGTTACAGCTGTAGTCACACATACGCAGTGGATTCCAGTTAAAGTTGTTGTTATAGTTGTAGTTGTTGATGTACATATATTTTCTCTCTGATCAACTTCAGTGCTTCGAAGATTTACATTTACAAATTTTTGAGATTTCATTTTTTTTGAACTGATAAGTTCTTTTATTGTTGACGTTTTCAAATTATTTTCATTGTACATAGAGGATGCATTTAATTTGCATAAACTTGCTACAATATTCCCTTTCAAATATCTACATGTACCCTCATGTAATGGCGACAAAATATTCTCACTTATATCATTCAGTGGTTTATTGGTTATTAAGTATAAATCATTTAATGAACTTGCACTGGAAACTGTAATAGATTCAAGAATTCTTTTAGGATAAAATATCACTTCTTCTGTAAAGAAAACCTCTCCGAAACATCCAGACGCTGATTCTGAATCACCATCACTAAGCATTGGTTCAAGTATCGTTTTTACATTATCGGTATTGGATTGTAAAGATAGTTGTGTAACCTCGTTCGTTCCATCAAGTAAAGTTTGCAGTGTTTCAGGCGACATAATATTGTCAATGAGATCATTTGAATCAGCTAACGCTTCATTGGTTTCAACAGGTAAATTTAAATTTAAAACATGAGCATCATTCATTTCAGTTTTCACTTTAGAACTAAACTGTGCTGTTGTAGGCATCTGTGACTGCACATTAATAATGTTGTTACCAATTCGGGAAGCTTTACTTTTCGTTTTTATCACGGTATGTGATATTGGTCGTTTTGTTGCAACCGTCCACCTATATTGCACTAGGGAATTGGCAACACTTTTATGATCACGAAACAATTCTGTTAATGTCGTCTCTTCTGTTTTCGATACAAAAATTAAATGGGAATTTTCGGAAATTTCTGACAATTCTTTTATATGCTTATTTAGTAAATTTTCAACATAGCCACCTGACTCCGGATCATTAGTATGATTATTTATTAAATTTTGCATCGTTATCGGCACAGACACTGTTGTTCCTATAGACTGTAGTGCATGCGCAATTGCTAACATAATCGCAATGTCGTTTTGGACAGACAGTGGCTTTGGTGTTGCTGATAATCCATAACTTGTCGAATGCATTAATTTAATTAGCTCTGGGACATTTTCTGCTTGTATTATTTTAAAGAAATTGGCATTATTGGAACGACAACAGTCGACAAAGACTTCTTCACTATAATTTGGGACGATATTTTCGTCAATTTTTTGCTCAAGACTATCATTGATATTAAATTGTATACAAAGCAAATTCTCAATATTTTTTTGTTCATTGGCCTTACAAAGATTACATTTAGCTTTAACTTTCGGAGTCAAAACAAATTGAGCATTGAAATTCGACGATAGTTCTTTAAAAATTGGTGTTGAACCAGTCACACAAAATAAATACCTATTATTTACAGGCAGAAGCACTTCGGCGCCAAAACTTAGTGACAATTCTTCAGCACTTTCCAGATGATTATTTTCTAACATCGCATTGTTAATTGTGACAGGCAGCGAGTGAATAATTAATAAATTACAATTCTTTTCTACACGAAGATCTACTTGAATAATACTTTCTAGACACGATATTTCAGCATTTTGAAAATTCAGAAAGCAACTATTTACGGAGCTAATATCCTTTATTTTGCTGGTTTGGGACGAATCAGTAGAACATGTTTTTGTAGAACTATTTACAGATTCTGATATATTTGAAGAAACAACTTCTTGAAAATCACTATTAATAATTTTCATGTCTTTAGTGTCTTTAGATTTGTTAGATGAATTTTCAGTCGCTCGTTTAAATAATGCACCAATTCGATTAAGCACAATTTCTGCAGGAATATTCAGATGGAATTGCCTATAATTATATAAAGGTATCTGCAAATTTGCAGTCTGAGATGTGCCTGCCATATCTACAATATCAGATGTTAATTTCCTACGCTTCGACGATATGACATTATCATCCCAAGGTTGACGGTTTCCTTTCTGCTGAATAGATGAAGTATATTTAAATTCCTCTATATGATTATTTACACCAGTTGTGCTCACTATAGTCGAAATAAACTGTGAACAATTATTAGTATCATATGATAAGGAAGTAGAGAATGTGCTTGAATTAACATTTGATTCAATTTTTCTATTAGATGATGCAAATTCCATTTTTGGTAGAATTTCCGTACACAACCGGTTTAGAATTTTTACATTTATTTTATCGGTGGGTGGGATTATACTAGACATCTCTCTAGATTGTGGAGTCGACAATGATATTTGGAGTGGAGGTCTTATGTTTCTAATAAATTTACTCAATCGAGTGACATCATCACCATCTAATATTTGAACCGAATTAGCAGTAGTCAAGTGATTGCTGGTAATTTTCATTTTCCGTTTACATAGTCTCTTTGATTTAGGGATTCGTTGATTTGCTTGTGTAGCAAGTCTAGAATTCGAGGAGACCAAAGAACCCGAATTTGGATAAGTTCCTTCAGATGTTATGCGATCATTTACTTGTCCATCTTCATGTGGAATAGGCAACTTAGACTTAAGTGGCTTATATGGGCCTCGAGGCTTATAGGGTTTCCGCGTTATCAGTTCTCCAGTAGAGGGATTAAAGGGACTACACGGTTTGTCCGTTTTTACAATTTCCCGTGAAGAAACTTGAACATTTGAATTCCTTCCGACAGTAATATCAGTTAATTTATTATCAAATATTGCTATATTAATATCTACTGCTGAAATTGATTTCTTTATTGAATTGGAATCTATGATTGAATCACCAAAATTCAAATTTCGCCTTCGTTGAGCTGGCACCGATGTTACGGAATCGTTTGGTCGCAGTGGAGTTGTTTTTGTCAAGTCAAGCCGCACTTGATCTAAATGGGAACTGCTAATATCACCGCAAACATTGTATGATGAAACAATATTTGCGAGGATATCAATATTTATATCAAGCACTGATCTGGGGCTAGCATCAATAGCACTGACAGATTCATACGATCTAGCCAATGTAACGGATTTCTTTGTGTCGGTTCGAGCCTTTTTAGTTCGGTTCTTTGGTTGTTTTACCATAAGGGAAGCCTGTGATTCACTGCTCGATTGATTATTTTCATGATCTGAGTCTTCATATCCCTCGTAGCCTTCTTCAATTCCTGAAAAATCAGCTTCTTTCAGGTTTCTATACCGGTTGTAATCTATGTCCAGGTACTTTAAATCATTATTAGCCGACATCAAAGATTGTCTTACAATTTCCTTCTTTCCATTCAGTAAAAAATGACAATTTTCATTTAGTTTTGACCATGATTGAAGCCAAGAAAGGAACTTCGCACGGGGACCCAATAGTATCGACGACAGATCGTTAAGTGTTTCGTCAGGTATAATTATTGTTTCAAATGACGCTCCAATATTTGACACGACTAAAGAACTTCCGAGAACGCTGCCTGTCCAATTGGAATCTTTAACGATTGTGGATTTTCCAACACTGTTCTCCGCTAGTGTGCACGTTATAAAATCATTCAGAATACTATTCTGACAATCAGATGAATATTGCATTACCAAATTATAATATTCTGGTACAGGATTTAATGAGAAAGCCGTCAATACACATTCTTTAACCAAATTTGTATGGGCACCCAGCAACTCCGACAGTCTTATATAATGGGACGATAATTTCACTTCTCGCTCAATCACAGTTTCTAGACTACAAAGATCTTCGTGCCTCAGTCTTTCTAAAACATTTAATTCGTCTGATATAGTGCGTATACACAACACTAATTGTACCAAATCAGTATTTGACTGATCCTAAAATTAGCCAAAAATTATTTTTATTTTGTTACAAACTTAATTATATTTTGTATTAATACGATTTTAATAACGTGCTTATGAAATCATTCAACCATCACTAAAATAATTTTGTTTCCAGAATACTAATAAAATATGCAATTGGAAAATTGGTAGGAATATTTATGGCTTTATTTTACAGTTGTATATTGTAATAGTAATTAAAATATATTTTTACTTGCACATTTCAAACAGATATTATATTTTAAACATAGCGACAGGCCACTTATATTTTTTGGAATCTTTTCATAATAAATAAAATTTTGTTTTTGTTCGATGTTTATTTTGTAAACACATAAAAATTGAATTTCAATTTTTTTTATTTGATATTTAAAATATATTCCAATAAAGTATAAGTTTATCCATTTTCATAAATAGTTTAATTCGTAATGTAACTTAAAAGCAATTTATTATGTAAAATTGCGAAGTATTTTATCAGAAACAACAATATGTAATTTTAACAATGTTTTTGCGAACATATTTTAAAATAAGTGGGCATAATTTTTGCTTGAAGGCAGTAGTTCTATAATCTAAAATTTGAGAATTGGACATGATCCCAAAATTGCTCTACTTGTGTCACTACGTAATGTTAAAAACGCACCTGCCAAAACATTGAATTATGTACTTGCTAATTTTGATAATCAATCAAAATTTACGAAAAAGCATTTTGAATTCCATACGAAAATAAAAATAAGAAGCACGAGCACTAGTGATATCTCAGCATTAACAATTTCTATCGTAATATAATCGGTAATGATTTAGTTCTAAATAAAAAAACTAAAATTTACAGAACATAAATTTTGTTGTTAAAATTGATCAAATAAAACGTATTCGTTTTATTAATCCGAGAGAAATTAGTAAAATGTATTGCTTTTTTAGTGAAATTTAAAATTTTAACAAGTAAATATGGAAACTGCAATATCAGAGATGTCGTATACTAACCAATACACTCTAGCATGTGTTTTCAATTTTGTTACTTAATTATAAGCAAAAAAACACGTTAGTAAAACTGACCACCTCCACGTACTTTCCCTTAATTATATATAAATAACCAAATTATTTATTTACAATATATATAAGGAAAAACAATCTTTTCTAAGTTTCGATCGAGCATACATATATGCAGCCTTCTATATTAATTGCCCAATAATATGTACCGATCTACATGCGCGATTCGCTTTGTCCAAGTCATCTCAATATTATTAATATATGATTAATATTATTTATTATTATAAATTTATAATAAATGATTGCCATACTACAATACTATTATATTATTTACATATTGTTATAAATTTATAATAAATGATTGCCATAATAAATGATTGCCATAATAAATGATTGCCATACTACTATATAGACTCTGAAATGAACTTATTTGTCTCCGTCGAAACTTATTTTAATTGAAAAATAATTCACTTAATATTACCAAAATGGTAATCTTACCCATAAGGCTTTTCTCGACAAAACGTGTATAATTCCGCACAACCCAAATTCTCTCTGATAATGGAGTGTTTTCTTTTATTATAAAAGCAATCTTGAACTTATGTTGAATTTAATAGGACGGTGTTTTTGATTGCTAAACTCAAGCTACTTCAAAATTAGGTTTTGAATGTATATATTTGATTTTATAGCTCTATTATATAGAATTCTTGCTAATGAACACGAACATGAGTACAAGCACAAATTAATGAGAAGTCGGAGATGTATGCATAACACCGCATGAAGGTATGTCCAAAATAATTAACTTGTTTTTATTAAAGGAAATAAAAATAAAATAAAATATTTGATATATCGATATAAGTTAATATTCTAGCTTACATTCTAGTTATGAAATGCTAAAAATGAATATTTAATTTGAAATGTAACAAGCATTTGTTTTTAACGTCGTTTACCAACAAAATATGATGTACTAATAAAAATTTCAAAAATTATACCTATGCAGTATAGTATTTTAATCATCATTTTGTTTTCAATTATGATGGGATCATTAGGAGGATTAAATCAAACTAGATTTTTTTAAAAAAAATTAAACTCGTATTTAAATTTATCCGTAACAAATATGGTTTTTCTCTTCGAGTAAACTATTTTTTAATAAACAATTAAAAACAAAAATAAGTTCTCATAAATAAACCTTTTCCAATTCAACCAGATTATGTAATATTTTCAGCACTAAATTTTAAATAATAATTTCATCAAACAATATTTTAACTTGATAAAAATATAAACAATTTTCAAAAAAGTTTATCGCATACAGGATAAACACTATTACATTCAATAATAAGCGCAATATTAATAGAACCAAAAATGAATTTAAGATTGTAAGCAAATATGTATTTGTTTGAAATGAACAACTACAAGGCATTAAGAGCACAAATAATTTAAAACGTACCATTTCATTAAGCACATCATATGCGTAATGAAAATGCTCATTCGAAATTGCAGTGCTGAATATTCGGCGAGCATTCTCATGCAATTCCTCTGGTGAAAAGTGTTTATTCTGTGCAAACCACTCACGAACAATTTCACGATAAACATTCACAAAATCCGGTCCGATTTGTATAGAAGTACTTTTTGCCATAAAAACATCTATGATAAACTTGGCTACTTTTGGGCTATATTTGTCGAAAAATTTAATATTTTTCGTATCAAGTTGAAGTCTTTTAACCCATTCTAATCCTTCATTAAAAGGAATGGCTTGAACCTTTAAAAAGACCAAAACAATAAATGAAGTTATAATTAATAATATAACTATGAAAATTTGATATTTTTTACATTGCATAAAAATCAGTGAATAACCATTTTGGTAGGTACCTCTTCAAGAAATTTGATGTCATCTAATTGCTTATATTTCAGACAAATTTGCACATCTTTGATGAAATGCAACTGATTTTCCGAAATCATATTATAGAAAAGAGTATTCTTGTCTACTTGATCTAAGGCTAGCAGAATTTTAGAGGCCAGTGTGTACGCATTATTATGACACTTCGCTTCACAGAGCTTTTTTAAGCGACACAAAAAAATAAATCCGTTCTCAGTCATTAAGTACTTCAAATCTATATGAGTATAAAAATATACGTACAAAATACGTAGTAAATTATGACATTTTTTTAATAAGTATATTTAGTGACTAACCATTATCAGACAGTTCCGATGGGACGCCACTAACAACTTCAATTAGTGCTGGATTATTCCATGGATTCTCCAAGTTCTTCAGGATATACTGACAGGCATGCATAATAGTTCGATCCTTACTTATCTTTTGAATCAATAATTCTATGTAACTTCGAATTTCTTGCATATGATGTTCAGCAATTTGCTCCCACTTCTCCATTAACATTAACTTTAGTGTATGAAAAACAACACAGTATACTGATTTATCAATTACTTGGGCTGGCCATGACAAATCCGAAAAAATTGTTGCTGAAGACAAGGACTCCAACATTTTTCTGATACTATCATTGTTAAGTACAGTTTCGGGATGCGATGCTATCTTCTCGATGACATACTAATTCAAAATGAAAAAAATTCATAATTCCATACACCACATACACATATAAACAAAATGTAAAAGCAAAATACTGTAAAAGCAGTCTTTTTATGTATATCTACCTACATTATTACTTTTTCTCTAACAAAAAAATTTTTTCACTATTTTCATCTTATCAAAATAATAGAAATTTATGGATTAGAATATTACTGTAATCAATTAGTACAACATTACAGAATATATCCCGGTATTCAACCTGCACCAACCAAGCCTTATGTGCATAGACTCCATTAAAACTTACCCTGTATGCATTCAAATCGGATGACGCATCATCTTTCTGGTCAATAACCACACTTTTTGGTTCATTTTTATTCAAAGCCATATCTAATTACTTTTGTTTTGAATGTCCACAAAACACTACAATTTGTAGTTTCAATTCTGTTTTAAGCACTACACCACTCTGCAGGGAACCCTATCGCATTAAAAACTTTCTACTACTATCAATTGAATGTTATTGGAATCACTTTTTAAATCACAAAATCTATGAAATATTTTACAAAAAATTAATTCCTACAAATTATTCTATGAAATTGCAATATATTTTAACTTAATTGACTTAGTTCTAACATTATTTGTGACTGAATATGTCAAAAACGGATGAGAATCTCACATCTTACACCAATAACACATTTCCTTAGATTAAAGAACACCTGGATAGGCCCGTAGCGTATATGTATACGCAATTTTGTGTACAAATTATTGCGATGCGGTGAGAAATATCAATTAAGTAATATGATTGTGTAGATTTTTTTATGTAGACCTTAGAATAAAGAATACCTGGATAGGCCCCTACCGTATATGTATACGCATTTTTGTGCCAACTAATTGCCAAGCGGTGAGAAATGGCAAAAGCGGGATATTTTTGTGTATATTAGCTGTATTTCATTGGGCCACTTTTGCTACTCGCAAGTACTTGCGAATAGATGTCCAATGGAACGCATAATTTTACGTACAAATCTGTGTAATTTGCAATTATATGCACATAATTTACAACTTTACTTTTCTTGATACATGGAGGCACATCTTCATCAGAATCTGATGATGATGTAGAGTCTATAAAGTCAAATAAGTAAATAGCTGTATTCCATTGCGAAAATTTTGCTACTCACAAAAATATGACACTTCAACATAACCAATGAACCCGCTAAGCCATCTATTGCCAGGTAGAAAACTACAATCCCCTTACCCTAAGGGGAGAAGTGCAAGTGCTCGCGCGAAATACTCATCTGTATGAGCAAGACTAGCTGCGAGTGGCTAGACGTACTTGTGAGTAGCAAAATTTTCGAAATGGAATACAGCTAATATGAGAGTTTTCAAACGCGCCCTTCCCCTTGAAAGTGGTGCCACACCGAAAACAGCGGGCTATTTTTAACATTTCTCAGTTGTTTTTTTTTGCGGTTCGGAAAGTGTTTTTAAAAGTGTTATTTCCATCTTTTTAGAAGTATTTACGGAAAAGTAAGTATTTATACAAATTGTTATATTATTAATAAAAGTTAATACGAAGTTTTTATTTCAGGAAATGAAGCGTTTTGTCAGAAATTGCTTCTCATACGAAAAAATGAGGAAGCCGGAAATTTCTTTCTTTCGGTAAGTTGACATATTTATTTTTACAAAACAAAATAAGAAAAACTTTATTTGTGATGTGCCTAAATGGCTTTTAGTGATATCTTTTGTGTAAAAAGTGGTTAAAAAGTGAAAAGTTCGGCATTGAATAAATGTAAACAAATCCGATGTAATATATTAGACTTATTTATTTATGTATAATTCTTATGATTATACAGAGACATGTGAACTGCATGACGGTGTCTACATGACTGACTCATCCATTGCTGTGTGGCATTGAAGTGTGTGAAACATCACGCCACTCGGTTTATACTCATGGCTGGGTGTACAATATATCGATATACTACATCCGATGTTGACAGTTCAATGTTTACCATGAAATAGTACAGTGCCGGTGTATATAAAGTGTGTGTAAGAAAGTTTAAGGGACCGAATTTTTTTAATAGTGCGAATAATACTTCAATTTATGTTAATTCTTAATTGAAAAAGTAAATGTGACGATCGAATATTTATATGTTGAGGAGGATAATGAACATGTTATATAAAAAAAATGATTGATATATAATTTTGCCTTAATTACTTTTATTTTCTAGGTCCCTAATAGCAGCACTGAATGCGAGGACTCGCCAACAAAGAAAGTAAGTAATTGTATACATGTATTATAATATTTTCTCCTATGCACATTGAAAGCATTGTTTTCTATTGATTCATTAAATTATTATGTTTTAATAAATAATATATAATGAAATAAAAAAATAATGTATTAAAATAGAATACTGTGTTTTATTGCATATTTACAAAACTAATTCCATCAAACAACAAGACCCGCAATATTAAAAAATCTGCTTCTTTACGCATAAATGACATCACATATGAAAATGATTTTGAACGAACCGCTTCAATCGCATACTTAAGTTTAAAATTGGCTCCCAATGATTGACGCCGTTTCTGTTGTATTGCGTGTGTGGGCGTTCTGTGAATGAATTGCCAACAAAATTTGGACAGAATTTTTGTGTAGAGGCCTATCCAGTTCTTTAATCTTAGATGTAAACATGACACCCACTGCCATCTTGTTGTCATAATACAAATTTATTGAATTGCAAAACCATAATTTAGAATCATTTTAATTCACTTATTGGAAACAAAAATACAATTTAAACACAAAGATAGGCCATTTTTATTTTTTGTACAATCTTTTGATACGAAATAGAATTCTTTTTAGGTTTATTATTTATTTCGTAAATATCAATCAAATATAAAGCTCCTCAATTTTGTAGACTTTCGGAGGGTTTTAAAACGCTCTATTCTCCATGAGAGTGGTAACATACCGAAAATAAAGGGCTATTTTTGCCATTTTTCAAGTTTTATTTGGTTACATCGGAAAGTGCAAGTAAAAGTGTAGTTTTTATATATTTTAAAGTATTTACGGAAAAGTGAGTATTTTTATAAATAGTTATATGTTTAATATAACTTAATACGAAGTTTTTATTGCAGAAAATAAGTTTTTTATAAAGGATTACCAGAAATTCGACGAATTGAGAAACCGGGAATATCTTTCTTTCGGTAAGTTGACATTTTTAGTTTTATTAAACAAAATAACAAAAATTTAGTGTGTGATGTGCCTAAATGGCTTTTAGTGATTTATTTTATCCAAAAAGTGAAAAGTTCGGCATTCAATAAATGTAAACAAATGCTATGTTGACAGTTCAATGTTTACCAGAAAATAATTCAGTGCCGGTATACGTAAAGTGTGTAGCTGTATTCCATTAGACCAATTTTGCTACAGCACTGTAGACTCTCAATAAAATGAACATATCACTACAGCAGTAAAATACAATCACACAATAGTCACCAACAATACTGAGTTTATTCACACATAAACAATAAAAACAAAAATATGACATTTCAACATAACCAACGAACCCGCAAATCTATCTATTTTCACTGTAGCAACTACAATCCACCTACCGTACATTGTATGCGTAACTCCAGCGGAAAATTACTGCTCTGTTCGAGGTAAAGTAGATGATGACAGATACACAACTAGTTTAGTAGCAAAATGGGTCCAATAGAATACAGCTTGTGTAAGAACGTTTAGGGGACCGAATTTTTCAGTCTGTTTTGCATTGCTGTTTTCATTGTGTTAAAATATATAAAGTATAATCGGTAGGCTTATTATTTAAATAAATTTGTTTGCATTTGTGATTTTGCTTTTGTTTTTTTAAGCACAGTTCCGACATTAGATAAAAGATGAACTGGATAGTCCTCTACACAAAAATTCTGTCCAAATTTTGTTGGCAAAACATTCGTAGAACGCACACACATGCAATACAACACAAACGGCGTAAAACATTGGGGGCCAATTTAAAAAATCAGTATGCGATTGAAGTGGTTTGTTTAAAACCATTTTTCATATGTGATGTCATTTATGCGTAAAGAAGCAGATTTTTTAATATTGCGGGTCTTGTTGTTTGATGAAAATAGTTTTGTAAATATGCAATAAAACACAGTATTCTATTTTCAAATATTATTTAATTTTTATTTCACTATATATTATTTATGAAAACATAATTATAAAGTGGGGAATAGTATATAAAAATATAAATTGCAAGTTATTTGATTATATGAAAACAATTACGTGCACAAATTTAAATCAATTTCAAAAATGCAAAATGAATTAAATCAGAGAATATGATATTATGTTTATGTTGAAATAAAACCACACCGTAACTTCGTATATATAAATTTTATTGTTAAACAAGCACAAGTAGATACAAAAATCTTATTTATAATATAAATGTGAATATGTGAATGGAAAAGGTAATTTAAATAGGCATTGTGCATTCAAATTAAATTAAAGAATAAAGCATTAATTACATAGCACATTACATAAAATTCCTAATAATATAGAAGTTAAGTTGTATACAAAATTAAAGCAAATGCTTTAAAACAAAAATAGAATATGGAAAATTTAATGTGTTTAAATAATAAATAACTGATATTCTTAAAAAAATGAAAACAATATTATTTAGTTAATGTATTAGAAAATGGTCTAATAGAGCAAGCAAAAGCACAAATGCAAAAAATTTATTTAAATAATAAATCGAATATAGTTTATTTATTTTAACGCAATCAAAACAGCAATGTAAAACAGACTAAAAAATTAAAAAAATTGGGGGGGGGGGGGGGGGGGGGGTGAATTTAAAATAAATATAATATGAATAAAATAAATTATATGAATATGAATAAAATAAATTCTCCATTGCAAGCACATTTGTATTCCGTACATACGCAAGGGATAAGAAAATGTATCGGTAACAATAAGAAATACGATGTATGAGCACTCATACAATATTTAAAAAAGTAATTAGGTTTGCATTTAGGAGAAAAATTGAAAGTGAGATTGGACGAAGAAATATATATATAATATGAATGCAATATAGTCGGGAGAAGCTACTCCAGAATATTACTGATCAAATAAGAAGAAACCCAAAATTGAGCATGCATATTTAACGCGTGTTTAAATAGAACTTATCTATTATAGAAACTCCGATCAGAAGGTTTGTCGACACATGAACGTGAAATATAGTACCACCGGATGCGTAAGTACTGTTGACTTATCGAATAAATTAAATGATTAAATTGGCCACTATTGATAAAATGAGAAATAGTATTCTCGAATAAGGAAGCTTCTATAAATTGCTCCCTAACTTTGATAGCGATTTTATTGTAAGTTAGTTTATTTAAAATCGAACTATTCTGACCACATTCCGCCATCTGCTGTCGGATTTGTTTTTCAGCACTTCGGCAAATTTTCACAACGCTTGTAGAAGGGTACTTTAAGAAGCCTAAGGACTTGTACGCTATCAAACTACTTAATGTGAATTCTCCTTCTAAAACTGAAAGACAGTCTTCGCAATGCAAAAACTTTCCTAGCTTAAAAACAATAAAACCTGATATGTATTCGACCACTTTTTCACTATATTCATTAAGTGCAGATGGGTTAAATAAATAATCATGGTCACTTAAAATATATTCGCTCAATAATTCGCATCCACGTTCTTTATCAGCAACATCGAAAATGTCATTTACATGTCGAATAAAAATAGTAGTTCCCTCACTGCCTTTGAATTCGTCAAATTGAAGTTCTTCTCTACAAAAATCAATAGCATCTACCACCGACTTACTCAGGATTTGTATGGCTAGACGTACTTTCATTTTCTGCGTGCCGAAATATACATGAGCTTTCCTAACTTTGTTACCTAAATGCAAACCCTCTTAGTCCTGCAACTTTTGTAAGGGTACCAAATGTTTCTAGTGAATAATGTTATTATCTGCATCCATAATTGGAGAGTTTTCCGCGGATGTATTGCGAACTAATTTAATCATATGGCATGCATCCGGCAATATTCCAATTTTTGTATTTTTGCTATCTTTTGTATTTAAATGAAAGCAACTCAGCAACTTAAAGTAAATTAATATATTTTAAGATTTAGACGACATTAATACTAGATGGCGTGGCCTTTTTTTACTATAACATATTATAAAAGTAGAACAGTGTTACCAGGAAAAGTGTTGACTGTCAGTATTGCCAACAGTCCCCCTCAGTTGTTCAGCAAATCTCTTTGTTAGTATAGCAGCCTCCATCTTACTTGTCGGTATATGTAATACATTAATCTCTCCCTCCTACACTTTTTCACGGATAGTGCTCTTTTATATTGATATGTTTGGAGCGAGAGCTGACAATTGGGTTCCTCGCTAGATTTTGAGCTGATGTGTTGTCGTTATATATTGTAATACTCCTTTGTGATATACTTATATCTTATAAAAGCTGCTGAAGATGCATTGCCTCCTTAGCTGCATCAGTTAGTGCCATGTACTCTGCTTCCTGAGTTGATATGGCAACAGTTCGTTGTTTACGTGATTCCCAGCAAATCACAGCTACAGCCATTTTGAAACAATAGCCGGTGTATGAGCGGCGATCATCCAGACAAGATCCCCAGTCTGCATCTCTAAACCCCGTTAGTGGTTGTCCTGACTTTTTATATATAAAAAATAAGTGTACCTTATCAGCTTGCCAGTGACTTTCATTAAAACAAGAGTTGTACTGGCTTAAATAACTTATTGCATGACATATATACATAGGTCTGGTCGCTATAGAGAGGTACATTAATAATCCGATCAAATTTTGATAAGAATAATTCGGTAATTCTTCTTGCATTATTTAATTTAAGAGTTCGTGTAGGTCTTTTGGCAATGACATGTAAAGTTCTTCTTTAATTTGGCCATTTAAAAATGCGGTAGATACATCAAGCTGGTTAATATGGAGTTCGTCTCCAATTTCAATTTGGAGAATTTCTTTCAATTTCTCCCGTTGGTTTATATTTTATTTTAAATACAATATTGCAGTCAATGACGTTGCTGTTATTATTTTGGTTAACTACTTTCCATGTTTGGTTTTTAAGATAAGCTTTGATTTCTTCTTTGAATGCTTTTCGCCATGAAAGTGCATCAAGACCATTTAGAGCTTCTTCTTCAGAATATGATGAACTTTCACATTCATAGTCCAACGTCCATTTTGGTGGCTCTATTTTGTTTCGATCTCTTAGTGTCGTAAGTCCGTGATTGATCTGATTCATGATCTAATTCCAAATTAGTGTCTGGATCAGTTTTAATTTCATTTGCCTCATCGAATAAGTGTTCTTCTTCTTGAGTTATGTTCTTGAAGTCTTGCTGGAGAGTAATTGGAGAATTTTCTGGTTGTATGTTGATTTCAGTTGCTCTTTCTAATTTTGGTTTAGTAATTTTTACATCTACAAATAGATCTTCAATAGAGTTTTCTTGTATAACATTTTGATATGGTTTATTTATGATTTTTACATCCTTTGTTATTACAACTTTTTTTTCAGAATCCCAGATGCGGTAGGCTTTGGATATCTCAGAATATCCAACGAAAATTCCCTCTTTTGTTCTTGAATCAAATTTAGATTTATTAATGTTTTTATTTAAGAAAAAGGCTTTAGATCCAAAAATTTGAAAATATTTTACAGATGGTTTTCTTTTGAACCATATCTGAAATGGAATATTGTTATTAATTGAACGAGATTGTGATCGATTTATCATATAATTGGAACAAAATACAGCCTCAGCCCAAAAAGAGTTAGTTAGGTTTTCCTCCAACATTAGGCACCTGGCTTTGTTCAAAATAGTCCGATTCTTCCTCTCAGCCAATCCGTTCTGTTGAGGAGTGTATGGAGCTCACAGTCTCCTTTGAATTCCATTTTCAATTAAATATTTTGTAAATTCTTTACTTGTATATTCTCCGATTCCATTATTACTTTGGAGATATTTAATGTTTTTTTCCAGTTAGGTTTTCAGCTTCTTCTTTAAATTGATTAAAGAAGTTTAGGACTTCATTTTTCTTTTTTAGAAAATATATCTTAGTATATCGGCTTTTTTCGTCAATGAAAGTTACAAAGTAGCGGCACCCTGCATTTGATGAAGTTCACATGGGTCCGACTACGTCTGAATAGACAATTTTTTAGTAATTCCAGATTTTTAACTTCTTGGCTGGATTTAAATGTTGATTTAGACATTTTGCCTTTTATGCATATTTCACAATCTGAAAAAGATTCATTGGGATTAAAGTTTAGGCCCACCATTGATTTTGTTTGATGCGCATATTTTAAAGTGTGCATGTTGATTTGGCCTAATTGTCTATGCCATAATTTTATTTTAGATTGTTTTTCAGAATTTGACTCAAAATTTGTTAAATTTGAAGCCTCAGGGTTATCATTTTCAATAACATAATATAGCCCATTAATTTTATTTGCCATGAGAATCGTGTCACCCTCATAATTTTTAATGAATGCTTTGCTTTTAGTAAAAGTCACATCAAATCCCTTTTCGGGAATTTTTCCAACTGACAGCGAATTTGACGTCAATTCTGGAATATAAAGAGTGTTGGTAAGATTAATTTCATGGTATTTTGTTATACATATTTTGGCTAGTCCCTTTCCATTTATATATGCTGAGTGATCTGATGATGCTAATTTCAAAACATTGTTTTCAGTCTTTTTAATGTCGAGGAAATATTTTTGTTTTGAACACATGTGGGAGGTGCTTCCGGAATCCAAGCACCAGAAATTTGAGGTTTCTTTTCAGTCATTGTAGCGTGTGATTCCTCACTTAAGAATGTGTTTTCTCCCTTTCGATATTTAAAATTCTCTGAATTTCGACATTGATCCGTTCTGTGATTTTCGCGACCGCAATTTTGGCATTTTAATTTTGAATTAGTCTTGTATGATTTTTTATTGTTTTTGTACTTAGTTTTATTAAAGTATGAATTTTTATTAAATTTTGAACCATGTCCATAAAACGCATTATCTTGGCTTTGAAAATTTTCATCTTTTGTTCTTGCCATATGCTCTTCCAAGATTTTAACTTTTAGGTCTGTAGGTTTGGGCAAATTGTCACGGCCCTCTATCGCTTCTCGAAAGTTTTCAAACGTATGTGGAAGACTATATAACATTATTATTGTCCATACATCATCATTTATTTCAACTCCTAAGCGCTCCAGTTTATCCACAGTATCCATCAAATTAATTAATGATCTCTTACATACTCTTCCGCTGTCATTTTGTACAAAACAAGACGTTTGAGAAGTGTGGCCTTTCGAGCAGGGCCTTCACTTTGCTATTTATTCGTTAAGGTATCCCAGACTTCCTTTGAAGTTTTACAATTTCTTACTTGACGTATTTCACTAGAAGATATTAGTAAAAATAAATCCGACCTTGCATATGAATCGTCGGTTTCCCAATTTTTCACGTTTGCTTAATCTTCAGGTTTTTCTATTCCGCCACTGACATATCTCCAGAGTCCATTCTTGATTAACACGGCCTGAGCATGGATACAACAATCTTTTGTTTAAAGATTCAATACGAAAATTATTCTGAGCCATTTTTTCGAATAATTTATGAGCTACACAGTATATTAGTTTAATCCTGGGTCCATAACCTTTTGTATTTAAATGAAAGCAACTCAACAATTTAAAGTAAATTAATATATTTAAAAATTAAGACGACATTAATACAAGTAAGATGGCGTGGCTTTTTTTTACTATAACATGCTAAAAAAGTAGAACAGTGTTACCAGGAAAAGTGTCGACTGTCAGTATTGCCAACACTATCCATAGTAAAAGTAAAATTATCACATCGCCAGTCTAACTCACATCCACGTAGCTTCGACATTGTGACATTCGTTGCAGTTCCATCAAAATTTAATACGAGCAGCTCTGCGCCTGTGTTGAGTACATTTTCAATGCAGTGCTGTGCCAAATTAACTTTCTGATGAGCATTAATGGAAGTTATAGGGAAATAAACGATTGGTAACTTTCAATTTTTATTTACGTAAACAAGTATAAATACTAAAATTTGTGTAGCCTTAATATTGGATACGGGTCCATATTCAAAATCGACGTACCCGTACGAATTGGATCCATCCCATTTGGTTTTTCTCGAATAGACAGTTCGTTGAAAACCAAATTACAGAAAAGCTTATAATGTATATCGTAGAGCCGTGAAGGCCTCGTCTGTAAATTCTGGACGATATTGGGTAGTTATGTACCACTTGCGAAGGGTTCTAGGATGGATATGGAATAATTTGAAGTCTCGCGGAAACATGAATATGCCCTGGGAGAATAAAAATTCAAACTAAGGGCAAAAACTTTAATTTCCGGAGGAAAAGACTTCAGGTACGCCGCCCCTTGCAAATTTTGTTTGCACAAAAACCCAAATAAACCTGCAACTGTTTCAGAAATAGATTCAGCATGACCAGCAGAAATGTTCAATTTTTTCGCTGAATCGCCTTTTTATGAATTTCTTAAGCACGGTGATCTTCATGGTTTTCTTTTTTAAATGAAGCTTTGTTATTTTCAGAATAATATAATAGAAGTATAATTCTACACATGCAAATTGAAAAGAAATTTAATGAATCAATAGAAAACAATGCTATGAATGTGCATAGGAGAAAACATTATAATACATGCATACAATGACTTACTTTGTTTGTTGACGGGTTCTACAAAGAAAGAGTGTTATTATGGAAGAATTTAAACGGAGCTACTTTACTTACATTCGGTAGATGAAATTGTTCTTCTCGAGCTGAATATATGTCCTCGCATTCAGTGGTGATATTAGGCACCCGAAAAAATAGAAGTATTTAAAGCAAAATTGCTGAAAATCTGGTTTGCTTTACTTACATTCGCTAGATGAAATTTTACTTCTGGAGCTGCATCCATGTCGTCGCATTCAGTGGTAATATTATGCACCTAAAAAATAGAAGTAATTTAAGCAAAATTATATATCAACCATTGTTTTTAAATTACATGTTCATTTTCCTCCTCAGCATTATTGAAGGGAACTTCAATTTTCAATGTGACGGCATCCTGCATGAACTCCTTTTAAAAATGAGACAAAATAAAATACAATACAAATATATTCGTACAACTTACTGTTTCATTATCAAACTTTTCCTGCTTTGATGGCGGTTGCCCGATTTCCTACAAAAATTATTTCAATGCGTTATAATTTTGGAATTATTAATTTTGTAGTTTTAAAACTTATCGTGTGGCTCTTCCATATACCAAATACGGAAGGAATAGCATTTCTTTCCAAAGTGGAGTGAGCACACAACGTCCTAATTCTTGGGAATACCCGATGCTGCTGCCACAATCCACTTTTCCCGCAACCATTTACTTTGTGGAAACCTGTAAAGTTAACATATAAATATACGATCGTTACATATACTTTTTCATTTAAGAATTAAGAGAAATTAAAGTATATTTTGCATTATTAACAAAATCCGTTCGCTTAAATTTTCTTACACACTACGTACGCTGGCACTGAACTATTTTCTGGTAACCATTGAACTGTCAACATCGCATTTGTTTACATTAGCTGTATTCGATTGGACCCAATTTGCTATTGCAGTAGTTGTGTAGCTGTCATCATCTACTGTTCGAACAGAACAGTAGATTGTCGCAGGAGTTGCGCATACAATTTACGTTAGGTGGATTCTAGTTGCTAAAGTGAAAATAGATAGTTTTGCGGGTTCGTTGGTTATGTTAAAGTGTCATATTTTTGTTATGTTTACTTTATTCGCGCAGGAAAATCGAAAAGAAATGGAATCAAATATTACTGGAGTATGTTTTTACATAAAAAATAGGTACACATTTATTAAGTGACTGCTTTACAGGTTGTTATTGCATTGTTAGACGAGCTGGTAGATAGCTCGGATGATTTAAGTTTATTTGATTCTACACACTCAAGCGACACATCGCTTTCATCAGATTCTGTTAATGATGTGCCTCTATATATTTAAAAGAGTAGAGTTGAAAATTATGTGCATATAATTGGAAAGTACACAGGTTCGGAATTTAAGAAACACTTTCGATTAACAAGAGTTGTCGCAGAAAGGATTATCGGTATATGGTTTTCATTTTAAACCATATACCGATAATCCTTTCTGCTTTGAGGATTTTGGAAACTTAACTGCAAAACAAGTAAAATTCAACTACTTACATTCAGCAACAAGAATCGTTGTTGAAAACGCGTTTGGATTGCTGAAATGTCGATTTCGTAGGTTGCATTTTTTCGAAAGTCGAAATTTAGGCTTTGTCACCAACTGCATTATTGCTGCAGGTTTCCCCCTGTACCTCAATAATCTAAAAAAAAGGTGGGAGGTAACTGGCAAATGTAGCAATGCATTGCACTTATCTCGGGCACTGTCACTGCTAATGACAGTAGAGGTTTAGATAGTCCTCCCTAACAGCAGGTGGACAGTCAGCTTGTAACTGATTCTATCTGTTAACTGCCAGTAATGGTGGTGCGTTGATTAAGCGTATCTTGATTCTTATAGTCGTAGGCGACTCGTGGTTGTAACATATTAACCTGGATCGGGTTCGTACTTGATTCTGGGTCTGCTTTTCTTGGGTGTCGGCTGGATCTCCCTTGGAAAATTGCCTTCTTGTTGGTTCTTCAACTACTCCTTTTGAGTCGGCTGGATCTCCCTTGGACTGCAGTTGGTTCTTCAACTATTCCTTTTGAGTCTTCTGTTGCTTTCTCTAGGTTCGATTCAGATATGATTGGCTGATCCTTTGTGTCAGACTTTTCTTCATATTCGTTTGCTTTTTCTTGCTCTACAAGTACTCTTGTAGCTGCTTCGTAGAATTGACCTGATTTGCGCATCTGATCGTCACCTCTTTTCCATCTTAGGTTTGGTTGAAAGTCGGGTTTACATATGTATGTTTTTTCCCCTATAACTTCCTCCACCGTTGCTGGTTGCCAACCTGGCTTCATAGGATTCTTGTAATCCCGAGCTATCACCCTTTCTCCTTTTGAGAATGTGACATCTCTGTGTCCTCTGAAATATTGTATTTGCTTTTGGATTCTTTCTGCTGTTTTTGGTATTTTTAGCAAATCTAATCTACTTCGTAAGCTTCTGCCCAAAAATTTGGTCGCTGGTGATTCCCCTGTGGTTAGGTGTGGTGCGTTTCTGTAGGCGAATAAGTACTTGCTGATTAGATTATTTGCGCTGTCGTGAGCCTTGTTATCCTTTAATGTTTTTTCTAAGCCTTTTTTTAAAAGATTTGACTCCGTTGTCAGCTAATCCATTTGTTTGTGGATGGTATGGCGGACCCGTTTTGTGCAAAATTCCGTTCATTTTGCAGAATCTTTCGAATTCTTCTGACACCAGCTGTGCTCCATTATCTGAGATTAGTGTCTAGTATACCATATCTTGCGAATATTTCCCTCAGTTTTTCGATCGTATTTGTCGATTCTGTTTTTGTCATGCGGACAATTTCTGGCCATCTAGAGTATGCATCTATCAGTATCAGATACATCTTGCCCCTGTGTGGTCCTATAAAGTCTATGTTCACCCTTTCGAACACATATTTGCTGTCAGGAAACTTCTTAAATCCTGATTCTTCCGGACTGCTGGATTCTGTCAGACATGCCATGCAACCTTTTGCGTAGCCCACTATGTCTTTGTCCAACTTTGGCCACCAAATATATTGTCGAGCGATCGCCTTCATTTTGCTGATGCCCATGTGACCTCCGTGTATTTCTTTCAGCAATATTTGCTTGCAGTTCTCCGGTATCATTACTCGGTATCCCCACATTAGCACATTTTTTTCTTTGAAGATTTCTTGCTTTCTTTGCGCGAAAGGCTTAATTGACTCTTCAATTTGACTAGGCCATCCCGTTGTCGTGTATAAAAATACCTTGCTCAGTACTGGATCTTTTCTAGTTTCTCTTGCTAAGTCTTCTGACCTTAGCGGTAGCTGGTCTTCCACCATGAAATGTAGATAGTCCTCTTCCTCTTGAACTAAATCTCTTTTATTTCTGGGAAGACGTGATAATGCGTTGGCTGGCTCATTGTTGTTGCCTTTTATGTGCTCTATCTGGTAGTCAAATCCACTCATAAACAAAGCCCATCTTTGCAACCTTCTTGCTGCCATCTGTGGTATATGCCCCGTTATCAATGGCCTGTGGTCAGTGCATAATTTGAAATGCATACCTGCCACATATTGGTACAATTTCTGAAAAGCCCAATAAATGGCTAAAGCCTCTTTGTACAAAATTGCGTAATTACCTTCCACTTTCGTTAGCGTCCTTGATATGAAGGTAACTGGTCTATCCTCCCCATTTGGCATTTCGTGCATTAGTACTGCTGCTATGCCCTGGTCGGATGCGTCTGTCACTAGTTGTATCGGATAATCTGGGTTGTAGTGTACCAAATTTCTGTCCGATGCTAGTTCTTTCTTGACTTCAATAAATGCCTTTTCTGCATTTCTTGTCCATTGAAATCTTTCTTTGTTTTGTACTTCATAAATCGGTTTCAAAATTTTAGCTAATCTCGGTACAAATTTTCCGTAGAATGTCACTAGTCCTGTGAATGCTTTTACATCTGTTATATTTTCTAGTCTTTTTGCTTCGATTATTACTGCGATTTTTTCCTGGGTCCCTGTTGGAAAAACTGGCACTTTTTGAGGTTAAGCTTTAGTCCAGCTTCTTCTAACCTCTGCAAAACTTCGTTTCAATTTTGCATATGCTCGCTATTATTTCTGCCCGTCATCACTATGTCGTCTCGAAATGCTGCAGTTCCTTTGGCTCGTTGTAATACTTTTTCTACTACCTTTTCGAACTCTGCTGCTGCTGTTTTCGTTCCATAGGGTAATCGGTTGTGCAAATAAATACCCTTAGGTGTGCTCCATGCGCACAATTTCTTTGATCTGTCAGTCAGCTCTAGCTGATTGTAGGCCGCTGGCATATCTAATTTCGTGAACCTTTCTCCACCTCCCAGTTCTGCGAATACTTCTTCCACTTTTGGTGCGGGGTGTTTTACATCTTGCATGTACTTATTGATCGTGACATTGTAATCGCCACAGATCCTTACTCCACCTCCTTTCTTTAGCACAGGCACCAATGGTGTGCCCCATTCGTTATGCTTTACCTTGGTGAGTATTCCTTCTTTTTCCAGTTGGTTTAGCTGATCTCCGATTATCTTCTTGAAAGCAAACGGTGTCGCCCTGGGTTTGCAGAACATTGGTTTCGCATTATTTTGCATCTTTATGTCTATTTTGCCGTATTTATACCTTCCGAACTTGCCGTCGAAAAGTGTCTTGTGCAACATGGTTGATTTCCACTATCTTGTATCGTAGTGCTTCCATCATGGGTCTACCCAACAATAATCTACAGCCTGTTTTTACGACTATTAATTGACATTTTACTTTTTTTCTACCAGCCTTTATTTCTACGTAGATTTGACCTTCTGGTGCAATTGCGCTCCCGTCGTAGAATCTTAACGTATTGTAGTATTCACTGGTTGCAATTTATGCTGTGATAGATGCCTTTTGTATAATTCCTCCGGAATTACCGATCTGCTTGCTCCTGAATCAAGTTCAGCTAGCAATTGCTTGTTTCCTATCTTTATTTGGATTTGCGTTGGTTTGACGTATCCTGCCTTTGTTGCTTGAAAGTGAACCTCTTCGCTCGTCCAGTCGTGGTTTTCTATCTCCACGAAGTGCTGTTCAGCTTGTTCCTTTCCTTTTTTCTGGCATATTTTTCCTAAATGCCCTTTTATATCGCAACGGTTGCATTTATAGGATTTAAATTTGCAGTCTGCGGACTCGTGGTTGCTATAACCGCAATGATTGCATTGTTTGCCGCCTTTTGAACCCATGCTAAATTTCTTTTTATAGCCCCCTTTACCGGCTTTGCTTTGGTTTATGGCTTCACTTTGCTTACTTTTTTGTCAAAGCTTATCTTATGTACGTTTATTTCCTGATGCGACTGTATAAGAGCTGCCTCTTTCTTCTTCGCAATTTCAACGATTTGCTCAGACTTCTTTGTATGGTCTTCTACGCACACGCGATCTAAAATCTTGCCTTTTTTAGACCCGCTACGAACTTATTCGTAATCATCAAGTCGAGCTGCGCACCCCATTGGCACGTGCTGGCTTTATCTTTCAAGCCACTGGCTAATCGACTCATTCTCGCCTTGTTTTAAGTATATACCCCTAGCTAATCGACTCATTCTCGCCTTGCTTTAAGTCGAAAAATTCCGTGCGTTCACGAAATACCGATATTGTCTTTGAGAATTGATTTTCCAGTATAGCACATAATTCCTCGTATGTTTTTTGCGATGGTAATACTGGGTCGCACAAATTTGCGAGTACTCCAAAACCCTTTATCCCAATGACCGTTATGAGCGTAGCCACCTTTCTATGTGGCTCCAGTATGTTATTTACTATAAAGTATTGTTCCAACCTTTCTTGGTAGTTTTTCCAATCCTCGTGCTCATTATATTCCGCGACACACCCTACTGTGGCTGAATATACTTGCACGCTTTGTATCGGTGCCGGCGTTCCTCCGTTTCCGCCTGTTGCGTTATTCAGTGCTGTGTCCATGTGCGTTCCTCGCTGGTTATTTAACCTCAGCAAATCTTTTCCCATATCCTCTATTTCGGCATTTGCTTCGTTTCTTTCCCTTCTGACTCTTTTCAGCGTGATTTGGGCCTCTCTAAGCTGCTCTTGTAAATATGGTGCTTGGGCTTCATCCATCTTGTATGAACCTTTTTTTACCTTCGACTTCAATCACAGATTCACTTCTTACGAGATTTCCCGCACTGCTTTCACTTTTTTTTCCTTTTTACCTCGTCGCCAATGTAACATATTAGACTTGGATTGAGGAACAAGGGATCAGTAATTATAATATATGCTAATTCTGTTAATGATATATTTAGCACGTTTATTAATGGATAATTCTTATAGTTATACAGAGACATGTGAAAGGCATGGTGGTGCCTACGTGACTAACTTGTCTATTGCTGTGTGGCATTGACATGTATAAAACATCACGCCAATCGGTTTATACTCATGGCTGGGTGTACTATATATAGATATACTACAGTGGTCTTATGCGCGGGCAACATAACCACGTTAAATAATAAACTTAACTGTCCATATCCTTGAAGTACAAAAACTACGAAGGACTTGTCCCTGCACCTCTATCTTTAGCATTTTTGTAGGTCCGGTACAGTTTGCCACTTCACTTCGACGTTTCTTGTTGTTGTTGGCGTCTCCTTCGAATAAAAGTTATATGGTTATCTGTACTTGCTGACAATGAAATTAAATTTTTATTATTACATACCAGAGCATTCAACGCCTCCAAATCCGTCAATATATTTTCTCTAAAGTGCGTCTTCTTCCTCGTTTTCGAATATTCCTCCTTTCTGTTGGCATAAGCTTTTATTAAGCGTTACCCTCGTTGTAGGTCCAATTATTACTCATTCTTATGTTCTATAATTTTTACTCATTAATTGAAAAGTTGCACCAAACACATTCACTTCAATAAACTCACTATTGCTGTTGACTATAGTCAAAATTTCCACCAAACACACTCACTTCAATGAACTTACTATTGTTTTGATTATTTTGAGGTTATATTTTACTGCCGTCAGTAAATTGTTCATTTTATTAAGAATCTACTGCAAACTACTGCACAGAAGCAAAATGGTCCAATCGAATATAGCTATTTATTGAATGCCCAACTTTTAACTTTTTGCCGACTTTTTAAACAAAATAAATCACTAAAAGTCATTTATGCACTTCATAAACTAAAAAATAAAGTTTTTAGTTATTTTTCACTAAAACCTTTATTTTTAGTTTATGGTCAGCTTACCGAAGGAAAGAAAATCCTGGCTTCCTCATTTCATCGTACCAAAAACAATTTGTCACAAAACACTTCATTTGCTGAAATCGAAACTTCGTATTAAATTTTATTAAAAATATAACTATTTGTATAAATACTTACTTTTCCGTAAATACTTCTAAAAAGATGGAAATAACACTTTTACGAACCGCAAAAATAACAACTTCAAAAAATAATAAAAATATCTAATTATTTCGGTATGTTACACTTTCATGGAGAATAGAGCGTTTTAAAACTCTCCGAAAGTCTACAAAATTGAGGCGCTTTATATCTGATTGATATTTACGAAATGAATTATAAACCTAAAATAGAATTTCATTTCGTATCAAAAGATTGTACAATAAATAAAAATTGCCTGTTGTTGTGTTTAAATTGTATTTTTGTTTGCAATAAGTGAATTAAAATGAATATAAATTATGGTTTCGCAATTCAATAAATTTCTATTACGAAAACTAGAAAAAAATCTACACAAAAATATCTAATAATTGCCATTTATCGCCGCTTCGCAATAATTTGTACACAAAATTGCGTATACATATACGGTAAGGGCCTATCCAGGTATTCTTTAATCTAAGGATCCGGCTAAAACTGAAAACTGAACTACAAAGCTGTCAAAAATAAAGAATTTCATCTAAATTAACCAATTAAATACAATTTCAACAAAATTGATTATACATAAATAATAGCTGTCTTCCATTGAACCAATTTTGCTACTGAACAATACTTCGTAGTAGATACCGAATAGTACGCAAATTTACTGACAGCAGTAAAATATAACCTCAAAATAGTCCACAACAATACTGAGTTTACTCACACATAAACAATAAAAACTGAGTTTATTCACACATAAACGATACTGACAAAAATATGACTCTTCAACAAACGATACTGACAAAAATATGACCCTACCGTAAATTGTATGGCGTAACTACTATTGCAACGCACTGGTTTGTACGAGGTAAAGTAGATGATAGGCGAATTCGATTGGTCTAATTTTGCTACTGCTACTGTTGTATAGCTTTCATCATCTACAGAACCTCGAACATAACATTAGGATTGTAGCAGTAGTTGCACTTCTCCCCTTAGGGTAAGGGGATTGTAGTTTCTGAACTGGCTATAGATGGCTTAGCGGGTTCGTTGGTTATGTTGAAGCGTCATATTTTTGTTTTTATTGTTTATGTGTGCCTAAGCTCAGTTTTTATTGTTTATGTGTGAATAAACTCAGTATTGTTGGTGACTTTTGTGAGTTTGTATTTTACTGCTGTCAGTGATATGTTCATTTTATTGAGAGTCTACTGCTAAGTACTGCACTGTAGCAAAATTAGTCCAATCGAATTCGCCTGATGACAGCTAGAACTACTGCTCAGTAGCAAAATTGATCCAATGGAAGACAGCTATTATATTAATTTAACAACAGATACTGTATTTACTTAACTTATTCTATTTCAAATCAACTGTCAAAACAATCCTTTAGCGAACAAAATCGCAATGAAAGGCGGCCAGACTTAGTTTAAAGAATACCTGGATAAACCAGAAAGTCAGATTTTCATATATGTATTCACAATTTTCTGTCCAAAACTTAGATTAAAGAATACCTGAAAAGGCCCATACGTCAAATTTCCGTATATGTATACGCAATTTTCTGGCATAATTTTGCAGAAGCGGCGAGAAATCATAACGCTTCCTTACTTTTGTGTAGATTTTTTATGTAAACATGAAATCCACTGACATCTAGTTTTCGTAATAGATATTTATTGAATTGCAAAACCATAATTTGTATTCATTTTAATTCTCCTATTGGAAACGAAAATTCAGTTTAAACACAACGATAGGCAATTTTTATTTTTGTACAACCTTTCGCTATGAAATGGAATTGTATTTTAGGTTTATCGTTTATTTCGTAAATATCAATCAAATATGAACGGCCTCAACCTTTGTTAGTCCGAAGAAGAGTTTCTCGTTTGGACAGAACAATAAAAATAGGGGCAAGGGTGGCAACGCCAGGCCAACAAGTGATTGTTTCCTGTGCGGCGGAAGTGGTCATTGGAAGCACTATTGTCCAACAAGCAAGAAGAACAATCCGACCGATGATAAGAAACAGGACAGTGTGCCAAGCGATGCATTTGTATGTCATAGCTCAATTTCGACTGGAGACAAAAACACTTGGCTGTTAGACTCGGGAGCTAGTGACCATATATGTCATCGATGTGAATGGTTCAAGAACTTTGTGGACGCATCGTCACACATAACGGTTCGAAATGGCGAGAGGATTATGGCTCGAGGAGAGGGCGACATCAATATTCTTGCATTTAATGGCGATCAATGGATTCTCAGACACATGGTGAATGTGTTGTATGTGCCGGAAATTCATCTGAATGTATTTTCGTCGGGAAGGGCCATGGATCGAGGCTATCAATTGCAATCGAATAGCAAGCGCTGCGAATTGGTGAAAGATGGAAACATTTTTGCAGTGGGAGTTCGACACGAGAGGCTTTTTCAAATGCTGTTCAAAGTTGGGGAATCATCGGAGCTCGATGGAGCGACTGCAAATGTGGCGATTAAGAATATGTCGCTTTAAGCATGGCATGAGCGATTGCGACATCATAACGTCGCACATAGGAGAAAATTTCTGCGGAGCAACGAGATTGATTTTATGGACGAAGAGTTAACGTGTGAAGCATGCGTCTATGGGAAGCATCATCGTGGCAGCCATAAAAATCGTGAGGAGAAATCAAGGAAATGCGGCGAAATTATTCATGCGAACGTTTGTGGGCCAATGCAAACAAATTCAATTGGCGGTTCGAGGTATTTTTTGCTTCTAAGGACGATTTTTCACATTTTCGTTTTGTGTATTTTCTGAAGCAAAAGTCGGAAGTAGCAGCAAAGGTCAAGATGACAGTGATGCGAATGCAGCGAGAAAACGGACATAAAGTGCGTAGTTTTCGATCAGATAACGGGATAGAATTCATCAATGCGGAATTGGAAAAGTTTTTCAATGAAATGGGCATTGAACATCAGTGGTTGTGTGGAGCTTGATAGTCGTACAATTGTGAAGGCAGCGCGAACGATGATTCATTCGAAGCAAATGGACTACAAATTCTGGGCAGAGACTGTAAATTTGGCAGTACATGTGCTGAATCGAACTGGAACGAGCACAGTACTGGGAAAATCATCATACAAATTGTGGTACGACAAAAAGGCGTACGTAGAACATTTACGCGTTTGCGGTTCCGAAGTATTCGTACACATTTCGAAGGAGAAACGACAAAAGTTGGCTAGTGCGGGGATTCACGCAGGAATATGACATCGATTATCAGGAAACATTCAGTCCCGTGATAAAATTTGCATCGATTCGATCAAATTACCGCTGGCGGTGTCAAAATAAATGAGGCTGCAGTAATTCAATGTAAAGACGGCTTTTCTGAATGGCGATTTGGAAGAAAACGTCTACATGAGCAAACCGGTCGGATGTGTCGATGGCAGCGAACGAATGTGCAAGTTGCTCAAGACCTTGTATGGGTTGAAGTCCCGTGATAAAATTTGCATCGATTCGATCAATATTAGCGCTAGCGGCGTCAAAATAAATGAGGCTGCAGTAATTCGATGTAAAGACGGTTTTTCTGAATGGCGATTTGGAACAAAACGTCTACATGAGCCAACCGGTCGGATGTGACGATGGCAGCGGACGAGTGTTCAAGTTGCTCAAGAGCTTGTATGGGTTGAAGCAGGCATCGCGCTGCTGGAACAAGAAATTTACGTCGTTCATTGGCAAATTCAATTTCGTGGCCAGTGAATCGGATCCATGCGATTTTGTCTGCAATGGGAAAAATGGAAAGATGATACTTGCGATATATGTCGACGGCGGTTTAATTGCATCGGAAGACGAGAATGAAATTTTTCTAGTCATTGAACATTTTCGCAGGGAATTCGAGGTGAAAGTGCCCGAGCTCAAGATCAGTTTTGCTATTGGCAGCGTAAGTCGACACTTGGAGATCTCGGCACCGGCACACGTGAATGCGGTTAAACGCATTCTGAAATACGACAAGGGAACGGCGGATATGGGAATCCATTTTGAAAGCAAAATCGGGTTGGATTTGTGCAGTTACAGCGACGTAGATTATGCAGGAGACATCGATACCAGGCGATCGACGTCAGGATATGTATTCATGCTTGGCAACAGCGTTATCAGTTGGAGCTCAGAGCATCGAAAGTCGGTGCCGCTATCAACAACGGAGTCCGAATACATGGCGGCATCGTATGCAATAAAATAAATTGGTGTGGCTACGTCGATTGTTGTCCGAAATATTGTCAGCAGATTTGGACCAACCAACATTCTTTATGGACAATCAAAGCGCGATTCGACTCGTGAAGAAGCCGGAATTCCGTAGGAGTACAAAGCATACCGACGTACGATATCATTTCATCCGCGAGAAGTACGAAGACGGGATCTTCGATTTGCAATACGTGGCGACGGATGAACAGGCGGCAGATGTAATGACCACAGCATTGCCAAGGAAGGGCATCAATATTTTTGCAAATTGATGAGCCTTGTACCAAAGACAGATTAACGTAATATTTTTGGGGGGAGCTTTTTTGTTTTCATTTTATTATTGACGTGTATTTTGGCATTTTTGAATTAGGGTAACTGGTAACTTAATATGGGAGTGTTGAAATTCGTTGAGCGCACTTATTGCGGTTTAATTTCACTTTGACACTTTGCGTATCATTTGCGTTAGTATGTGTGCGCTACGCTCGACTCGGCCAGCGCGCTCAAATGTAAGAGTCTATTTCACTTTCAGCAGCCGCAAAATAAACACGCTGATCTCATTGTTATTAACTTTTGAATCAAAGTACCGGCATTATTTATTCACTTATTCTACAGCGGAATTGGTCTACAACAATCTATACGGCAGTCGATTATACTCAACAGTTTATCGTGGGTATGGCAGAACATCTCTGCTAAAAACTTCGAATCCCCTCACAATATTCGCTAAAGCTACAGACAAGCATGACTAGCTGGAATTTTAATTTTTATTCAAAGTTTAATATTTTCTCGTCCTTTCCAAAATCCAAAAATACACCGCATTTTTTCCATATCATAACATAATCTATGTGCCGAACAACTTACACGCGTTAGTTTTGGTTTTAAGTTTACATTTCCACAAATATCGCGAAGTTAATGTTAAAGTGAAATTTTATTGAAGTTTGAAGAACTTACGAACAAGTAAATATAAATTTATCCATTTACAAAAATAGTTTTGTAGGTTTCTTCAATAATGCTCAGGAGAAAATGACCTTGTAATTTAAAAACAACGATTTGTAATTTTGGATTAATTATTTTTGTAATTTGAGTCAGTTACAGTACCATAAAATGTTCGGAAAATAACTCTCCTGCAGATGTGTACGAGTAACTTAACTTGCAGTTCAGTGTACGGTTGTTGTCGGAATTGTGTTTCTAACATAAAAAGCAACTGGGATTACCAGCCCTTGGACAGAGATCAAAATAAGAATGTTACATAAGTGGTTTTTCGATGGGGGTTATATGTTTTCAAATAGACCATGTGACCATATTTGAAATGCCAAAATCCTCTGTCACTGTTACCTATATTCAGTAAGTGTATAACTAATAGTTGTATTAAAATTTAGTCATAAAAAGATTGGCGCCAAAACAACACTTGAAAATCATGTAATTTGTTTATCAAAATAATCGTTCTTTTATTGTAACTTATCATGTACTTCCAATTTATGTAGTCATAATCGACAAGTGTGCTCTCTATCGTCGAATTGTAGAAAGTTTTCAGTACAATTTTTCATTAAACAATGTTTGCGTTCCCATAAAGCAAAGTTCCAGGCAAAGTGCCGAGAATATTGCTACCGTTCAGGCAAGTTTCGATGAAGACCCAAATTAATCGATTTCAAGGCATTCTAAATATTTGGGACTATCTTCCACGAACACACGGCATATTTTACGGTTGGATTTGGGCTCACGTCCTTACAAAATTCTTAGTAAAGATGAATTGAAGTTGTTGGACCTTCACAAACGCAGTGAGTTTGCTGATTTTGCTCCGGAAGAACTTGAAAATGATGCTGATTTTTCCAAGAAAATCAAATTCTCAGATGATACGCATTTTTATCTCTACAGGTAGATGAATAAACAAAATTGTCATTACTGGACTAAAGCCAATCGATAAATTATTCCAAAAGTGACCGCTTGGTTCATGGTGGCATAATCAGTACTTTTTTTTTCAAACTGTCAATGGTGAGCGGTACAGATCTATAATAATGAACATTTCGTAGCCTGAATTGGAAAATATTGATTTAACGAATATGTGATTTCAACAAAACGGTTCTACGTACCACACAACCAATGTCATAATCAATTTATTGCTGGAAAAGTTTGGCGAGTCGATAATTTCAAGAAATGCAGATGTACAATTGCCTCCAAAAAGCTCTGATTTAACATCTTTGCTGTTGAAAATCACATGCTTAGATTGTGGACTATAAGGAGAGACAATTGAAGCGTCTTAGAGCACTCTAAATTCAATTTTAATTAGTTTAATGATATGCAACTACATTTATTCAAATATATAATTAGTTTTACCGATAATTCACGTAAAAATCAAAATTTGCGAATCTTTAATTTTCGCATAACCCCTTTTAACATAATACTTCATTTGTTATAAATATTTCAATATATAAAGTTATTAAGTTTACTTTTTTACATAAATATTTATTATTTATATTTATTATAAGCGATTGAATTCGGCTTTAAATTTTTTGTGTGATTTTTTTTTAACTTCAATTCTTAGGACGAATCAAACTCGAAAATTTGGAAGATTGGATTTTAGTTAACTTGAAACTCGGTTGAGAATTCTAGGAATGCGAGCTAAATAATCCTTTTTCTTTCAGTACAGCCTCGAATTTATGGATCTGGCTGATAGCTAGGTAACCTACTTACTTGATACTGAATTACCTATTTAATCTCAATAAGTTGCGCCATGGTCTTACATGTACTATATGCTTCTTCCCCGCAGATAACTTTTTTTTATGTACATTTAAGTTTTTTTTTCTATCTATGATCTTTGAGTGGGACATCGAATAATTTACCAAATAGGTTCAAGAATTTAATACCAAATCTAATATGTTTTTCCTTACTCTACTATAAATCTTAACAGAAAATTTTAATTTATTTTTTTGCACATACTGGAGTTAACATTTTTTTTTAAACCCTTTCATCACTATTTTTTTATACGGAAATTAATATAATATATAAATTATAGTATTCTTATTTTTTTCAATTTTTTTTTCTTGAATTAAGCTAGTCATTAAGAAAATAATTTTATATGTATTGTACATATCGATTGCATATTCGCTTATATTTTCACGTTTCTTGTATATATCATTTTTTTGCATAAGAAAATTATTTTGCTTCCTTTCGGTGTGAACGTTATAACTTATTTTTTCTCTTCCACATATAAAATTCTAGCGAGCAACCATAGAGTAACCATCCGCACCAAATAGGTTAGAAGATGTGTGATTTATTAGGGAGAAGAGTGGACCTCGGAAATATAACCACTCTTCACCCCATGCAGACACATATTGCATCGTGAATATTTGACTCGATATTTGCCGACGAATAGTACCTATCTTATGTATAGAGTGGCAACTCAGTAGGGTACGAAGGCACTATAATACCCGTTAACGGGGTAAACAACTACCGTCAGTATCACAACTACCGCCAATATCACAACCATCGCCTATATTTATTCCTGTTTATGAAATAATACTGGATTTTGTGCTGGATGCGAACCTTACATCTCTCATTACCTTTGTTCCCACAGATTAAATATTAGCCTCCCAACGGATACAAACAATCTCGGTCCTCATATAGAGGCACCAAATTTCGCTTCAGCGCGAACCTCTTTACTCCTATATATAACAATTTTATGCACCGTACCGATATATAATGACTCTAGCTCTAACTATTCAGAATATCAAAACCATCAATACCATTAGAATCATCAAAACCATCAGAGTCGTCAAAACCATCAAGGCCATCAAAGCCAATTCAGATATTACAGAAGCTCAGACTACCACCCAAAGAGAAGATCCTTCAAACCGATTAAGGATAGAAAATCCAATATAATAAAAATAACACCAGATACAACGTGGAGGAATTAATTTTTAGGGTTTAAGTGCTTACCAATAAATCGTTAGATGGTGATTTTGAGATTATGCTTAAACATCTTACACATGCTTTTCAATGAACAGTTGTTCTATTGGTTTCGGTTATTGCTAATAAGCAATCCTTTACCAACTTGGATTTTGTGATGTGGACTTTAGTAGACGACTGCTTACTCGAATGCAGAGACCAAATGAAAAATTCTCCGCTTATCTCATAGATTTGATAGAAATCCAGAACCGACTGCGTGGCCCTATGCCTAAATCTGACTTCATCAAAATAGTTAGAACGAGACTATTGTTATATATCTAAGCTCAACTAGGCTGGAATCCTATCATGACTTAAACTCTGCTGAAACAATATATCAATAATACAGTATAAAATCAATTTTGAATTCGATCCTAGCGCAATACCTATCATGGATCAAGACTGGAGTAAGTAACGTGGATTGACGAAGAACCTAATTTTACTGTACATATAGAATAACAAGATATATCTAATATGGTAGCTTTGCAATCTACTTTGGTATGCTGGAACTGTCACAGACCGCGAGATACTTACCATGATTACGATCAGACGATACAATACATTTTTTTTTAGATACGAGCGCTAACATAATTTTAAAACTCATTAAAAATGGACAAAGGTCAAGCGCACCAACATCAGAACTTGGCCAGGATCAATTCGTCCTACATTCAACCAACAGAACTCGACAAACCAGAAAAGACGCAACTGCCATTAAAACTCTACTGACCGGACGAGACGTACCTACGGCCAAAATGGATAGAATAGATAGAATGAGCAACAGAATATGAATACACGATTGTTTCCCCATATACCACCACTTCCTCCTCAATAATAGTATTATTTGGCATCCAGGCTGAGCACAAAACATCAGCCCAAACTCCCTTAACCTTCCTCTTAAGCCCTATCACGTCCATATTAACGAATAGGAGAAGGTAGACAATGTATTTTTGCTTCATCACTAGAACCCAGGAAAAACAATTCAAATTTAATTTTCTTAAATAAACCCCGTATACCCAGTCACCAATATTGCTAGGATAATTCGTTTTTTCTGGAGATCCATTAAACTTACCAGAAGACTATGAACTACCGTCACCACAGTATCATCATTAGGTAGGAGTCCTTATGCTACCCTACACTTGTTGGGTCATGATCTCAATTGTTTATTAGATAGTACAGATAGCGTTAGCATTACAGGTAAGGGATCTGATACAATTTTAGATAATAGCTCAAAGTTGTTAACGGGATCCTCCACAAGTATCGAGGTCTCAAATGGTATACAGCAGAGAATACTGGATAGCGTAAGTACTCTCGTAACATACAGCGGAATCACTAAGACTCTGACTCCATATGTAGTTCTGAACTTGACGATAGAGCTATATTTGGGAGTAGACTTTTGAGAAGCATTGGTATTGAAACCTGGTATTGACCTGAAGGATGATAAGAGGAAAGCAAAATAACATACTATAAAACCGAAATAGGAATCGAGACTAGAATCAATCACATCAGTATTACCATCACATAACGTTTTAGGATTGGGTAGGAGAGGTCTAATAGAGTACAGAATCGACGTTAGTTGAGGCACGCCTATTAAAGAACGATTTTATACAGTAGAGTCTGCAGTTCAAAAACTAATAGATAATGATGTAAAGAGGATATTATCCTTGGGCGTAATAGAGGAAAGTGAGAGTCCCTGGAATTTTTCTCTAGAACTAGTTAGGAAGCCAGAAAAAATTCATATTTGTTTCGATACTAGAAAAGTATATGCTGTAACTAAAAAAGATGCATACTCACTGGCATAATAGATGGATTATTGGAGCGTCTACCTCCAGCTAAACTTATTACAGGCTCAAATCTCAAAGACCACATTTGGCAAAAAAAGGCTTTTAAAATACGGACATCCACTTTATCAATACCGAGTCATGCCGTTTGAGCTATGTTACACTTTGCAAATACTGTGCTGGTTGATAGATAAACAGACGTCATGGTTTGAGAGACCGTATCCTAGTGTACCTATATCCCAGGACTTTGATTTCCATCTCATGTTGATGAGTGCCATCGGCAAATATTTAACCAAAGTGGGTTTAACCATTAACGTAGAGAAAAATAAGTTCTGTCTTCGAGAAACCAAATATTTAGGTTTCATCATTAGAGAAAGAGGAATTTAGCAAGACCCTGTGAAAGTATCCTCGATAGTGGCGTTTCCTCCTCCCAAATCAATTCGGAAAGTCTAAGTATTTATGGGAATGGATGAATGGTAAAGTTTATTTATTCTTTACTTCGATAACTAATACTAGACTTGACTCGTCGACAATTTTATTAGCCCCGAATGCTAGCGGACGTTCGAGATTGCATTGTAAATTCCGATACATGCAAGGAAACGAAAACCCATAACGTTACCAATCAACCTCCTATGGGCTCTTTTGGCCCGTGGCAGTATGTATACCTCGATTTAATTGGCCCATATCCCCGTAGTACTGAAACAAATATGGTCACTTTAATCATATTAGACCATTTTTCCAAATTTCCCTCCGAATGTTAAAATTGGTTAGTGTTTGAAGAATGTTTATTTATCAAAATTTAACATTCGAGCGATAGAGCAACTACTAGGTAAGTAATAACAGATTCCTATAATTACAAATTGAATTTGCTATGCACTGAATTTATTTTTCCAAGTGAAATTTTTATCATATTACGAATTGAATTTGTTGTACACTGACATAATTTTTCCAAGTAACATTTTAGTCGTATTACGAATTGAATTTATTGCGCACTAATATTATTTTATCGTTAACTTCGTTTAATAACCTGTTACCGCATACACAGATACGTTTCCATAAGTTATAAAATTATGAGTTTAAAGAAAATATTTGAATCATATTAGAAAAACAAAAAATGTATTACATAGAGAGAAAACGCGTGACGATTTATGTAAAGTAAAAATATTTAATTTGCACTCAATTTCTTGTGAATGTATTATAGTTAAAATTATTGAAAAAGAATTTCTGTTTGAATTTTTGTTGTTGCCAAACGGTAAATGCTATTGAAAATATTTCATTTAGTGATGAACAGTTTCGAATAATAATTAAAAAATAAATACCAAAATTATTCAACAATAAAAAACTAAAAATTAATAAACTTTTTTAGAAATATCCATATAGATAAATAGTAATTATTAATTGTAGTATATTATTTTAGCATTACACTTATAATCAAAATTGGTTTTTGTTTGTTTGTTATTTTGGATAGTTTTTTATCTTAGCGACAGTGATTTTACGTGTTCAAAATAGAGACGATGTAATAAGTTTGTTCATATCAATGATTTTTCTATATTAAATCATCATATCAATGATTTTTCTATAATTTAGTTTTACCCTGCAACCAACAGAGTTGTGGTAATGATGGTATCACCGCTCAACCCAGAGTCAGGTTTGCATTAAGATATTTGATGTCTATACCGGTGATTGTGCATGTCTATAGTTGGGCTCTAAAAGAAAAGCCGTTATCGTAGGCCGTGGCACTCCAAATACATACCAATAAAAGGTGCTTCATATATTATTATAATGTCTTCGTTACTCTATTAAAATATTAAACTGAACATTTTCGTGATCAAATTCTGATCTTAACTGTCTTGTCTCCAGAACATGTAGAGTATTTATACTGATTTCTTAGTACTAAAGTATCCCTTGTATATAATTCAGGAACGTACATAAGCAAAATTGTATAGAGATTCACTTTTCCAAGAAGATAAACGATGGCAAATGTGTTATGAGGAATTCATATTCTTGAAATTATTGTAACATAAATTGTCCCATGAATGATAAATGCACGGATTGTACTTATCCATAAACTATATTAAGATTTATTATTTTTTTTAAATTATAATTCAGAACTCTTTAACGTGATTACTCGTACCATAAAAGTTCTATTCTCATTGTGTCACTTGAAATCAGAAACCTTCAGTCTGAGTAAAATCAGACTGAAGAAATTCAATGGTTATCAGTTTTCCCATAGCACGCATACACTTGTATCTTGTGAAAATAGATAGACGGAATATTTTCTGAAGGTTACAAATATTTCAAGTGTGGGCATAGTAATATTTCATTCATAATCGTCAACTTGTGTGTTAACGGTCATGGTCATAAATTTAAGTGATTGGCATCAGCCAATCATTATTAGTAAACATGCATGATTACTTTCGCGTAAGCAAACATACATGTGGGAATTCTCCAAAAATATAAAAAAAAACCAGATTAACATAAAATAAAATAATCAATTTACGAACCGTTTGCTTATCTCAAAAGCATCTGAAGTGGAATAAGTCGATCATTCCACAATACACCATCTAAGGTCTATCTACAGGATCCACGTGATGGCCATCGCTTCATGTAAATTTCATTAAATCGATTACTAATTATATTTTTTATAAGTACATGTCTAATCAGAATATTCTATTTAAAAGAGCGAATCGAAAAAAATTAGTCTAAAAATACTTAATTTAATTATAAATATGAAAGATTACATGTAAAATATTGAAATTATAATATACGTGTATATAGTAAAATAAGTACAATAAATGTCCAACTAATTACTACAATATAATTCTGATCATTATTGTCAATGGTTTTGTAATTATTTTATTTAAAAAAGCATTTAAATGTATAAATAGTTTTTGGTTTGATTGTTAGTAAAATTTTATTTTCATAAGTTTTTATTATTAATTATGAAGAATATTTTATTACTATCATTGCCACTATTATAACATATATATAATTTAACGTTTGTTTTATTATTTTTATATCTTATTGAAATTGAATTGTATAAGATTTTTTTTTATTGTGAATAGTGGTTAAGCAACGTTATTTTGAATGCTTAAACAAAAAATGAAATTGAATAATTGTTTAATTTCTATAATCGAAAAACAATAACAAAATAGTATTTTTTTTTTATAAAAACTTTTTTTTCTTTCCTTTTTCTTTTCTTCCTTTTCCCCCATTACATGGTTTTCTTTTTGCTTGGCTTCCTTTTCTCTCGTCGGGTGTTTCTTTTTTTATTATTTTGACGGGTTTTTTTTTTTAAAATTTGTGTTTTATTCAATTACTATATAATCAATTGTTTAATTTTTCCTCTTTTTTTCTTCTTAATTTTTTCTTTTCTCCTTATATTAACATAGTTCCTTTTAATTCTTTTTATATGGTTTTATTGTGAAGAAAAGTAGATTGAAAAGTAGATTTTTGTGAAAAAAAGTAGATTGTGAAAAGGTAGTTGACATAACGCATGTACAAATAAAAAAAATTAAAATAAAAATAATAATTTAACTGTCAAAGGACATTAAAAGAATAATGTAAAACTAAACGGTAATCGAAATATCAATAAACTTAAATTATAACTGTTTGTAATATTAAATTTAACAATTGAAACAAGAAACAGTTTATAAAAATTTACTTGAAGTAAAAATTAATTCACTATAATGAAATAAAACTGAAAAAAATTTTATGAAACCAATATAATCTAAATGAAAATAACAGATTCAATAATGAAAATGAAAATGTAAGGCATACGGAATAAAACTTAACTGATTTATATTCCTTTAAATTCAATAATAGGAATCTAATACGGACATTTTTTTGTTATATTAGTAGACTGAAAGTAGAATTGACTTATTTTTCACTTTGAATTATCATAATAATATAAAATAATACGGAAAACACCATTTTTTTGTTATTAATTAGTACAATAGCAAAATTAAAAACTGAAATTTTTATTTAGATGAATAAGTTAATATGAACAAAAAATTTTTTTTAAACGGAATTTGATATTTTATTTATTATATTTATACTTATATTGTACAAATTTCATATCATACATTTTTTTGAATACTTGTTAAATGATGTAAAATGCATATGAAATTAAATTTAAAATTATCAAGTACTTGAATATATATGAACGTCATAATGATTAATATATAATCGAACATTTTATTTATGGTTCTCCTTTCCACTATACAGTTATCGGTTAGGTTCAGATCCTTGAACCAAAGCATGCAGTAGACGAGATTATCGTTGATAATAAAAGAGCACTCCTACATTATTTGGCTGCAGAGTGGCAAAGAGCGGTTTGGGGAAAGTCCAGGACGAGAAGGACCACATAAGTCTCTCCCGCAAACATCGACAGTCGGGTTTACCCCTCCTTCACATTTCTTTGGAATTTGGGATTTTGGCCTATTTAATTTTTTATATTTTGTCTTAATAATTTTTAAATATTTTCCAATTTTTTAAATAATTTTTCCAAAATTTAATAATTTTTAAATATTTTCCAATTTTTTTTAAATATGTATTTTTTTCCCGGCAAATTTTTTTTAATACTTTTCGTCTCTATTCCTATTCCTTCTATTTTTCCGGGATATTGTTTAGTTTTTTTTTGGAATTTTTTAAATTATTTTTCACCATTCTTTCTTCTTTCTTCTGTTTCCTCTCGTATGTAGAACTTAACAGCTCTGGGTATCTCCATATGTTCCGGCATAACTTTTTCTGCTGATGGGTCGTGTAAGAGCATATCTCTGCTAAAACTTCTAACTCCCGAAAATCTACGCTTAAAGGTCAATCTAGCGATAAGCGTGCTTAGCATAATAATGTGCTCTCTGAGTATGCTAGTCTTTGACCATAATCATGCAGAACTTCACGTTCATGAAATTTTTTTAAAATCCATATTTTTATAACTTTCCCTTCCCCTCACCCCTCTAACATCTAAAAATCAGCGATTTTTTTTCAGTCCATAACTATTCCTATTAAATTCTATAATCAGATCCTTGCCATTTTCAATAGAAATGGTTTGTACCCTTTTATTTTTATTAATTTTAGCATTATATTTGTTTATATTTTTATATCTGTTAGTGTGTTCATCTATATGTTTACATAACATACATTTTACTTTAATTGTATAAGATATTGAGCTACACTCCCATGTGTATTTTTCTCCTATTTTATTCTTAGGATTCTTGGGCATCTTATCAATATATCGTAATATAATATATTTACCCATAGAATAAGAGCTAGTACCATAATTTGTTTAGCTCTTATTTCATGGATAAGTATATTATATTATTGTATACCTCTTATTCGCGAAAGAGTATCGGCATCTGTATTTATTTTACCTTGTTTATAGATAATCTCGAAGTCGTAGTCTATTAGATTTAGACAAGTTCGAGTAACCTTAAAAAAAGGATTTTTGTGGCTGGATATGGTTCCTAGTGGGCGATAATCGGTTATTATTTTGAACCGTCTGCCATAAAGATATGGCATAAAATATTTTATACCCCCAATGGATATCTTGCAGCTCTTTTTCGATAATTGGCTTATTTAGCTCATATTTGTTCAATGTTCTGCTAGCGTATGATATTCGTATATATTTGCAAATTTCTCTGTGTGACAATATTCTTTCGAGAACATAATCTGAGGCATCAGTTATAATTATGAATTGTTTGTTAAAATTGGGATAATGAACTAAAGGTGAAATTAATAACAGATTTCGTAATTTGTTGAATGCGTTTTTGTTAGTTGGTTCAATAGTTGTGCTATATTCGCATATCGCGGTATCAAACGTCTGTGATAATTATATAATGCTATGAATCTTTTGACTTCATCAGCATTTTTCGAAAAGGAACAATTTTTAATAACGACGTTCTTATTTGTATACGTTCTTTATTCCATCTACTGTCATTAGGTGTCCCGAGAAATTACTTCCTTTTTTAGGAAACTACATTTTGCTCAAGCTCTCGAATATCCTACCTAGGTGTTCATTATGGTTATATGGGTCCAAACCATAGACTCATCAACATATATAAATGAATACGAGTTCAAACCAGCTAATGCTATTTATAGTATCCATTGGAAACTATTGATGGAGAACGTTTTGAATTGGTAATATTTCGTATTGGTGGATAATGCAGTGAGTGATTTCGATATTTTGTCAAATTCAAACATGTCGAGAGTAGAGAAGAGTTTTGCTCCTCCCAGTTTATCTAGAATGTCATCCAGGCGAGTTAATGGGAATTTATCATTAACTATTTTATGATTTAGTTTTCTATAGGCGCCAAATAATCTCAATTTTTTCTCTTGTTCTGAGTTTCCCTTCGGAACAACCAGAGGAGGAGAATTATATGGGCTCACAGATGGCATAATTTTATTATCTTGAATCAAATTTTTGAAGGAGGTAATCTATAGTTTTTAATATATACCGAGTTTTTATCGATACACGTTATATGTTGAGTCTAAAAGGTATTCGTTGACAGATGTTCGTCCTCCAGGCAAAATATATATTGCTATTTCATACATAAATTCCTTATGCTCAATTTTGTATTTGAATCTCCCATGTTTAATTAGTGTTTTGATTCTGTTCGAATGCCTTAAATTATTCATGTAAAATATTTTAATATCACACTTTCTTTAACGTTTCGTAATTAATCTTTGCCGAATATTTCACTAAGAAATATCTTTCTATCATGCCATCTGTGATTACTGGTAGGATATGATTAACTATATAGAATCCATGCTTTATAATATTATTTTCGTATTTTAATTTCATTAACGCTAAGCTTTTTGTATAAATATTTTATTTATGTTGGTCTATCAGGTAATCGTATTTAATTTACTTGCTAAAGTCAATTCGTCTTTGCGAATTAATATTATTTGTTCTGTTAAAGTTACCATTGAAGAGATACAGGCCCAGACAATCGAAAATGTACTGAAAAATTGGGTGAGCGAATGTGGTACTGTAAGACCAGCCGTGGCAGTCATTTAAATGATGTTGTGTTTCATTCTTAAATTTTAAGGTTTAATCTTTCTAATAAAATCGGAAATTTGAAAAAAATATGCATTAGTTTTTTTTTACTTTTTAAAATGCAACTTTTAAATTTGCACCACATTTATGGTCCACCCTATATGTGTTTAAGTTAATTCATCTTTTCCAATTAATATTATTCATTTTGCTATTACTATTATATAGATTCTGTTTTGCTATAATGGGTTCAATATTTATAGCTTGGGTTACAGCCTCCTGAAATGTTTGGGATATTGCAGCGTTGATGGTTCCCTAAAACTCATAATTTATTTATTTCCCAAAGTTGTTCAATGCTAGAGTATCATTAGTTGTTCTAGCATATTCAGATACAGCTTCCTATCTTATTTTCAAACCTCTCTAAATGAGAATTTCCTTACTTAACGACTGCTAATTGTGTTCACGGGTTAAGTGCAGTGTTCTTTGTTTGGAAATGTTTTCCGAAAATATCAATTAAAGCGTTGAAATTTTGTGGTGACTGGTTTTGTCCTGGCCCTCTTTAATAATCTACTAAATGAATTTTATCAATTATTGCTATTCCTCAATACTAATGAGTAGTAATACATTTTTGCTAATTCCGAAAAGTTTTCAGTATCATTATTGTCACTCGAAAATTCTGGAATTATTTTTATGACAGATGCAAGGTATAAACTTTTGTAGATTATACATTGTGTTTTTGAGGATTATCACAGGTCATTTGGCTATACTTCTCTATGTAAAAATTCAGTCTGGATGTGGTCAGGTAGTACGTGTCTTCGATTTAATCTATAGAAACACCTAATTCGAAATAAGTTAGATTTGCTTTAAAATTGTCTTTAAACTTCGTTACTTTATATATTATATTTTTTCGTCAACGTTTCGGACCAACAATGTTTTGTTAGGGTTTTCCGTAAACGTGTTTTTTATATTTTCCGAACTTGTTATAGTTCTTTTTAAATATTTTTTATTATAATTGACATTATTAATCCAAATATTGCAACTATATTTACGTTAATGAATAAGTTATTGTTTCAGTCAAAACGAAACGATTGAGGAGAGACCAAAATTTTTTCCGCATAACTAATAATTTCTTTAGGTCGATAATTATATTAAAATATATATTCAATATTTCCGAAAAACAAAATTGTTTTTGAGGATTTCATTTATCAAGCCACAGATTTCTCATTATTTTTCATTTGTTTTAAATTTTTTTACTAACAATTCTGAAAATTATTTTAGGTTTCATGAATGATTTGCTCGTACCTTACGGAATTATTCTTAATACTTGAATGTACTTCTCAAAAAGAAGACCCAAGTAAGTTTTTTTTTACAACTTTATATAACTATTTAAGTATATACGTTGCTATATGGTCTAAGATGTACTGGATACTTCTTCCCCGGATATAACTTTTTTTATGTACCATACATTTAAGTTTTTTTCTATCTATGTATCTTTGATTGGGACATCGAATAATAGACCAAATAGGTCCAATAAATTAATACCAAATCTAATATTTTTTTCTTGTAGTACTATAAATCTAAATGGAAAATAATAATTAATTTTTTTTGCACATACACGACTTAATATTTTTTTTGACCCTTCGAACCTTTCATGACTATTTTTTATACGGAAATTAATATATATATTTTATTATTCTTAATTTTTTAATTTTTTTTCTTGAATTAAGCTAGTCATTTAGAAAATAATTTTATAATATATATTACATATAATTAAGAATATATAAATTTTAATCCTACTTTATCGAGCGCATATTCGCTTTGATTTTGATGTTTCTTGCGTATGCCATTTTTTCCATTATTCTGCTTCTCTTTTGGTGTCAACGTTATTACTTCTTTTTACTCTTCCGCAAATAAAATTTTAGAGAGAAACCACAGATAGGATAAGAACCATCCTCACTAAATAGGATAGAATGATGTGTGATGTGTTAGGGAGAAGAGTGAACCTCGGAAATAGAACCACTTATCACCCCATGGAGACATATATTGCATCGTGAATATTTTACTCGACGACTCGATAATATCCGTCAACGAGGCAAACAACCACCATCAGTATCACAACCATCGCCAATATCACAACTACCGCTTATTAATATGCCTGTTTATGAAATAATACTGGATTTTGTCCCGGACGTGAACCTAACATCTTGTCCACCTATTACTTTAAGGATTAGTACTCCTTCATTCCCTTTTAGTTCCCACAAATCTAATATTAGCTCCCGCAACAAATACAAACAATGCCGGTCCTCCTTTAGTGGCACCACATTTTGCTTCAGCGCGAACCTCTTGACTCCTATATATAACAAGTTTTATCCACCGTACGGACATATGATGACTCTAGCTCTACCTATTCAGAATATCAGAACCATCAAAGCCATTAGAATCATCAAAACCATCAGAGTCGTCAAAACAATCAAGGCTACCAAAGCCAATTAAGATATTACAGGAACTCAGACAACCACCCAAGAAGATAACAATTACACCAGATAACGTAATGTAATTACACCCAAGAAGATACAACATGGTATAATTCATATTTAAGAAAATAAAGCTTTTAATATACAAACATCCACTTTATCAACATCGAGTAATGCCGTTTGAACTATTTTACACTTTGCAGGTACTGTGCTGGTTGAAAGACAAAGAGACCTCACCGTGTCCTGGTCTATCTGGACAATTTATTGATTACGTCCCAGGATTTTGATTCCAATCTCATATTAATGAGTGCCATCGGTAAACATTTAAGCAGAGTGGGTTAAACCATTAACGTAGAGAGAAATAAATTCTGTATTCGAGAAACCATATATTTAGGTTTCGTTATTAGATGAAGATTTATTTAGGCAGACCCTGTGAATGTATCCTCCATAGTGGAATATGCTCCTCCCGAGTCAATTCGAAAAGTCCGAGGATTTATGGGAATGGCTAAATGATATAGATGATTTATTCCGAATTTTATGATTGTCTTCACTTCCATAACTAATACCCTTAAAAAACTGCTACATTTGCATGGACCGAAGAGGCCCAAAATACTTCTGAAAACTTAAAAACTAAATTGACGTAATACGACACGATTTCTCTAATTCTTTTGGGATTCAGTATGATACGATTCAGAATAGGATTGGGGTTATGTTTCTGCTAGGGGATGACATATGTATATAAAAACTAAACTCGGCTCATCGAAATTACTCCTTAACTGAGCAAGAATGTGTAGCAGCCATTATAAGTATCGAGAAATTTCTATTGAACATCGAACTAATGCCTTTTAAAATTGTGACTACTTTGAAGTGGCTCAAGATCCGAAAAATTGGCTAGCTAGAGTTTGAAGCTGCAACGTTTCGATTTTTACATAGAATATCGCAAAGGAAGGCTCAATGTTGTGCCTGACGCAATTTATAGAATATAATGCGAGAAAATTGGAAATTCTAAAGAACCAAAATTGGAAATTAATCTGAGGTCTCCACACTTTTCAGACCCTGATTATCAAGTGTTCAAAGAGGAAATTGACCAATAACAGGATTTATTATAGAGATTTTTATTTTAAACGAAATTATTTATTTACTAATTTTTATAATCTTTGTTTACGTTAATTATATGTAAGTTTCTTATTCATTTATTATTTATTTATTTTTTATTGTTCTATTATCGTACCAATTTGTGCATTCTTGGTATATAACTTTCAATTCCAGGATGAGTTGGCCTTTCCATTGCCTGGGTTCTGATATATTTATTAGTCTATTAAGCTCAGCCAATTTTTCCTATAGCATTGATATCTACGCCAGTAAATGTAATTTATTCATTATTTCAAATGTGAGCCCATTGGAAGAGACCGCGTCCTAGCATCTGTAAAAATACATACCGAAATTTCTTTGAAGTAGTCATTATTGGATTTACCTCCAGAATTAAAATTGTTTCTCATATCTGGGGTATATATATATCATTATTTATCGTAAAATATATAATATTTACCTAAATTAAAATATATAAAGCTAAAGTGCATTGCAAAGTACTTACGAAAAAGAGTAAACTAAAGTAAGTAATACGAAGAAATTCACAATCCTCAAATTGCGAGAACTGAAAATATCCCACGATTCATAAGTACAATTTCAAATGTAGAATAAATGGCACAGATACATACCATTATTTAAAAAATGATATTTAAGGAATTCTTTAATTAGTTCATTACGAAGAGTACTGTATTGCTCTTATCTTACTTAAACTAGAAATATTTATTCTAAATAAAGTAAGTCTGAAGAAATTCACTTGTTAGCAATTTTTCCATAGTACGCGTGCATTTGTGCCGTGTGAGCATATTTAAAAGGAATATCTTCGTGAAGGTAATTCATATTTTAAGTATGGGCATAGTCATAATTCATTTATAATCATCATTGTATGTTGACGGTCATGATAGTAAATATAATAGTAGGTATCAGCCAATCATTAATACTAAATTTGTATGTTAAGTAAATATATATATTATAATATGTCAGTTATTACTACACGATTATTTGATGGGGCTAAAGCATCTTTCCCTGAAATTTCAATTTGTTATTGTAGCAAAGAAGACATCAACTAGCAAAGATGTAGTCTTCTACTACAATTCCTGGAACAAAAAAAATTTCACAGTTTTATTCTAAAACTGTAAAAATATTCAAGTAAAAAATTATTAAAATAAATTAATTTGATAAATTGTTTATTTTATATAATTAAGAACTCTTTAAGTATTATAAATGAATAAATAATATTTGTACCGGAACAATTATTATTTTAATTACTATTTCTGTATTGGACAGGCAATTTGGCGGCGCGGCACTCAACTTTAGTTCCTCAAGCGCTTAAATTACTACGCAATGCATTAAAAAATTTGACAAGGATTATCTACATACAATTAAATTATTTTTAAAGTGTTTTAAAAGAAAGTGCAAAGTTCGTAAAACACAGTCTGAACATTAGAACAATAAAATGTTTTCGTTACAATTCCTAAAATTATTTTCTAAAGAGTATGAAGTGAGAATGGACTAAGCAGTATAAATACATAATTATTAGAATACAATAAATACAAATTAAAATTATTTCAATTAGTGAGAAAAATTGAGTAGTCCAATAATATTTAATCGTTCTTTGCCTTATTTAAATCTGTATGCATGCATAAATGTTTCTTTACAAATATTTGATACCCATATGTAATCTTTAACGCATACATTTATGTTTTATTTTTTCGCTACCTAATTTAATGGCTAAATTAAATTAACTAATATATTTTGCCGAAAATAATGGAAAGTAATATGCAATTTTTGTCATACCATACTTATCGTAAATTAATTTAAAATGTTTTTTTTGATTTTCTATTATTAAAAAAAAAAGCACATATGAGTACAAATATCAATATAATTTCAGTACAATTAATTGTAATGGATGATGGGTCTTAGAAGATGTGGCTTAGATTAGTATACTATATTAAATTTTCCTGTTAATATTCAGGCAATTGCTCATTTATAGTTAAAAGTTAAAGACTTTTAAACTTTTGTAGTTTAAATTATATCTCTTACAAAGGGGCCGATTTAACAAAAGCCATTTTAGCTGATTGAAAGCAAATAATAGACTTGAGCATCAATTCAATTCTGCATTTTATTTGAAAAGTCTTCTATATATATACAGAAATTCTTGTGCTTAGTATAATAAGAATAAATAATAAAAGTGTCATAGATGCACTTGTTCATGTAAATAACATCAGCTCAACCATGGTAAATTTAAAATTCTCATGATGTACATTATAAAACAGTGCATTCTACATAGTTGCTAAATATTCGCAAAAATGCACTTGAAATTTGAATCCCTTTATCTGAGGAGAAACTCAGATGGTATCTAATTAGAAACCCAGATCCACTATTCACATTTTACGACATGTATGAAAAAAAATCTTTATATATGGTAAATAAATATTTAGTTTATTTAATAAATAAAAAATAAATTAATTAATAAAACTACACGTATTTAATTAAATTAAACTCGCGAGGATATCCAAAATAGGCCGACATTTTTACAGTTTAATAATAAAAGACACTATCTCATCAATTTGATCAAAATAAACCAAATAATGTTGAGAGAGTATTCCACACAGTTTAAGGTACAAAGAGATATATGTGTATCAAACAGCCAAATTATGATTCCGCCGAAAATTTGTAGGAATCTCTTAAAAGTTTTGACAAAAACGACGACAATGATAATCTTCCTTCAGTAGATCCCGATAACATTTATTTTACAGAATTAAATAGCTCTTCACTACCTTATCTTGAATATCTAGCGAAGGGAGGAAAAACCTTTAAATTTTTGATAGGTTCAAAAATAAATACACTCAAAAGGTTTACATTTGCATTCTTATTCCATATGAGAAACCCTTTCACATTAATTATGTTGCTGGAAACACCACTGTAACTCATCAAGGTTTCTTAATTTATTTAATTTTCAGCCTGTAAAGTTCAATTGTTTTATATTATTGAATCAAATTTCTCTCGACGGGATAATAGGGAACGATAGCCATAAGGAACTGGGAACTATTATTAACACAGATCAAAATTATATGACTATTTAGCCAGATTATGATAATCTGGCTGAATTCCGGTAAAACAACATTCTTTAAATTCTGTTAATTCTCTAAATAGTACAGATGGCTACGTGAGTACAGACCAAGATTCTTTAAACTCTGTTAATTCTCTAAATATAATAGATGGCAACATGAGTAACTTGGTACAGACGAAGACGAACATGCTAATATCATCAAAATAGTTTTTAAAACACCGAAAAAATCTAACATGAAAAGTCAGCTTGATAAATGTGAATTCCTTAAAACATAAATTGAATTTTTGGGTTTTGTCATTTCGGGAGAGAGCATCAAAACTGACCCCCAAAAAGTAAAAGCTATTTCTAATTTACGTATTTTAAAACCATTGAAAGATCTCCGATCTTTTCTGGGTATATCAGGTTATTATTGTTGTTTGTAAATTACCAAAACATTTAATATCCCTTTTAAGAGAGGAAGATGGACATATATCCACATGCTTCAAAAAATTAAATTATACGCTTAAATGGTGGGGTAGTTGTGAGCCTTCAATAAAATTATGGATTCACTAATTTCACAGGAAGTCTTACTTTCTTGTCCCGAAAAACAATTTGAACTTACTATAGCCTACGCCATCTCACTCAGAATAATAAGTCAGTAATATTTTTATCCAGATCATTAAATAAAACGGAGATAGTAACACACAGGAAATGATTTCTTTTATATGAACGAAAAACACTCTCAGAAATTTCCTATATGAATCTTGCAAAATTAGAATATTCACCGATCAGCAGCCATGAACTTTTTCATTGAGCTATAAAAACACGAGCAGCAAAATAAAACGGTGGAAAGCTATCCTGGAAGAATATAACTATGAACCGAGATATAAACCTGGAAGAACAAATCTGGTAGTTTATTCGTTATCTAGACTATCCATAAGAATACAAATAAATTAATTACCAGCTATACAACATATTACCGAAATTTCGTCCTAATCCCTCAGTAGAAATCCTTATGAATATTTTCAGAAACCAACAAGTATTAAAAATTGGCGAATAATCAAATTATAAATTATAAAATTTTTATAATTTATAATTTGATTATTCGCCAATTATATAAAAATCTCTTTCCAGAATATAATAAACACATTATTCCGACAAAATTGAAGAAACTTTTTTAAAACCCACCTCAACCCTTATACCATTTATGGGTTAACAGCACCGGAAACAATCATGGATAAAATATAAGAATATTATCCAATTCTTTTTAGTAATTATAGAATTTATTTTACAAAACTATTTTAACAGATGTGTCAAATAATAGAGTACAAGAGGAAATTATACTAACTTTTCATCAAACGGAACACAGAAATGCAAAAGCAAATTAATTGCAAATAGCTGAAAAATACTACAATATTTACAAAAAACTATACCGTGTGAAAGAAAAATAAGTATGACAGACATCCTAGCCACCAAACCATTTACCCTACTCCAATTCCAAATTTTCTGGCCATACTATCCATATCAACATTTGTTCTTACTTTTAAAATTAATTTTAATGGGCATAGATAAATTCACGAAATTTGCTCAAATTAAAATAATTCATTCTCTATTCATTGAGGATATAAGACGTCCATTAAGAGATTCACTCTTTTCCTTTAGGTTGTAATTGATAACGAGAAATCCCTTAATTTAGCCTGCATTAAATATACGATGGAAGATATAATTGATAACAGGCAATCCTTTTATTTAGCCTCCATTAAATACATAACAGAAGATGAATGGGAAATTTCAACTTACAAAATCCCACCACACATATTGAGCTAAAGGGATAGATTGAAAGATACTATTCAACGTTGACAGGAACTATGAAATTTTTAAAGAAGAATTACTTTAAAGGTCAGTGAACGAATATAATTTCAGTTTCCGCAACAAGAAAAAAAATTTCGAATTTTTTTGTGGTGGAATACTAGAGTTAGCCCAGTCAATTTCGAAAAAAAAACCGTTTAAGTAACGTAGAAAAATTGCAGCAAAAATAAAAAAAAATTGAAATTATCACAATCAAAAGAGGTAAACAATTAAAATATTTCAGCCGGGTCAAATTATTAATTTAAAACAAAAAAGGGATGGGTTCTAAACTTGCAGTCAGATACAAAAAGAAAATAGAATTCTGTAATTGAAACGAAATTCGGGAAGATCATCCATAAAACTAACATCCGTAACTAAAGTAAAAATCATTTCTCTCATTCCAGATATGTATTTCACACCGTAAAATGCAACGCACAAATTCTTGATTAAATCCATTCTCAAATTTCCACATAACTGAAGGTAAAGCTAAATTACAAAATGATAATTTTAAAGTAACCCATATCTTAGATTTTGAAAAATATAAAACCTTGATAGACAATATTAACTTAACCTTAGAAAAAAATTAAATAAAAATCATATTTAATTTATTTACCTTAATCACGAACTAGAACAAATACAGGATTTGATAGAAAATTTAAATCCCCACCGATCGAAACGATTTTTTAATTTCGTTGGTTAATTAATAAAATATGAAATCATTAATGTTTTAAAAATTAATAATAAACAAATTATAATTAAACAGTTCCATAATGAATTAATAAATAATCTTACCGAAATCACAAATAAATTTTTAAAGTTAATCGGAATCAGTCTAACACCAAATAAACAGAAACAAAACCGTCTGCGGAATTACAAGAAATTGGAAATAAATCGCAAGTCATCCCAGTCCGAGTTAATCTACCAGCAAGGACAAAGTTTTACAATAACTGATCAATTGATTACATTTCATTTTAAAAAGGGATAGAGTTAATTTTGTCTTCATAGCTGATTTGACTTTTATGATTTAACATACGCCATCATGTTAAGGTGCCCATACACAGGCGGACTTGGTCCGCGGACTGGTACGCCGACCGATTGGCCGACCACGCCACACACGTTCCAACTTCTTATGAAACATTCTAGTATTTTTGACAACCGTATGTAAAAAAATCATTTGTTTTCGGTTTTTGTGTTGAACACATGTCGGCTGTTCTAGTCTAGTCGGAAGAAATCTCTTCATCGTATTGTTTATTTTTACTATATTCTCTGGTAATTCTTCTTTCTGGTAAATTCAATAAAGGTATTAGTAATAAAATAATAACATAGCAATAAAATATTAATGAAATAATAAAATAATAGAATAATAGAAGAATAATAAAATAGAATAATAGAAGGAAATGGTACAATATGAATATATTAGGATAAGAGAAGGAAAAACCCCTAATAAAATGTAATAAAAATAAGAAAATTTTAACATATTAGTGCGAAATAAGATAAAATTGTATGAACAGATGATAGCAATATCAATGGAATTTACTCTGAGTGAAAAGTATTAAACCCCTTTTAATAAAACATCTGCCCCCTTGCAGATGTTAAACTAAAATTTCTCAAAAAGAAAGGAAATAGGCCATAAAGTAATAAAATTAAATACTCATAATACAATAATAAGCTGTTCTGTAACCTGGTTTTCGACGAACTGTCTATTCGAGAAAAAATCGAATGGGATGGATCCAATTCGTACGGGTACGTCGATTTTGGATATGGATCCGTATCCAATGTTAAGGCTACACAAATTTTAGTATTTATGCTTGTTTGCGTAAATAAAAATTGGAAGCTACCAGTCGGTTATAGCTTCCATTAATGCTCATCAGAAAGTTAATTTGGTACAGAACTGCATTGAAAATGTGCTCGACACAGGCGCATAGCTGCTCGGATTAACTTTTGATGGAGCTGAAATGAATGTTTTAATGTCGAAGCTACATGGATGTGAGTTAGACTTTTACAATGGATAGCAGAAATACAAAAATTGTTTAAAAAAATGACAATTTTACTTTTACAAAAATTGGAATATTTCCGGATGCATGCCATATGATTAAATTAGTTCGCAATACATCCGCGGAAAACTCTCCAATTATGGATGCAGATAATAACATTATTCACTGGAAATATTTGGTACCCTTACAAAAGTTGCAGGATTTAGAGGGTTTGCATTTAGGTAATAAAATTAGGAAAGCTCATGTATATTTCGGCAGGCAGATAATGAAAGTACGTCAAGCCACACAAATCCTGAGTAAGTCGGTGGCAGATGCTATTGATTTTTGTAGAGAAGAACTTCTACTATTTTTATTCGTAAATTAAATGACATTTTCGATATATTAAATAGTAGAAACTGTTCTGCTCTTGGAACAAAGGAGTTCTTTCTCTGCGAAATTATAGTGAAATATTTGAATTCGCCACGCATGCCATTGACTACATTAGTCGTCTGCGATTTGCAAGTGGACTGCTTATCGTATAACATCCCATACAGTTGGGTTTTATTGGCTTAATTGTGTGCCTGAAAAATTTGCGGCTAATACATTCTAGAGTCCTAAATGGCAATTTCTTAAAATACTTTCCCTTATATAAGTTCAGTCAACATTATTTAGAATTGTTCTTCTCCACCATTCTGTCTCGCCTTGGTTATAATAATAATCCTAGCGTAAGACAATTTAAATCCGCATATTCGCAAATTCTAGTGCATTGCCAAATACGGGATGGTGCTTTCGGGAACTGCATCCCTCTCGAACATATTAGTTTAATTACTTAGCCAATTTTGTGAAAGCAATTAATGCTACCTTGAGTAGATTGGCAATGTTAGAAAATACTTCGAATATTGCTGATAAAGAATGTGGATTCGAATTATTGAGCGAAAATATTTTAAGTGACCATGATTATTTATTTAACCTATCTGCACTTAATGAATATAGTGAAAAAGTGGTCGAATACATATCCGGATTTATTGTTTTTAAGCTAGGCAAGTCTTTGCATTGCGAAGACTGTCTTTCAGCTTCAGAAGGGGAATTCACATCAAGCAGTTTGATAGCGTACAAGTCCCTAGGCTTCTTAAAGTACCCTTCTACAAGTGTTGTGAAAATTTGCCGAAGTGCTGAAAAATAAATCCGACAGCAGGTGGCGGAATGTGGTCAGGATAGTTCGATTTTAAATCAAGTAACTTACAATAAAATCGCTATCAAAGTTAGGGAGCAATTTGTAGAAGCTTCCATATTCGAGAATACTATTTCTCATTTTATCAATAGTAGCCACTTTAATCATTTAATTAATTCAATAATTCACCAGTACTTACGCATCCGGTGGTACTATATTTCACGTTCATGTGTCGACAAACCTTCCGACCGTAGTTTTTATAATAGATTAGTTTTATTTAAACACGCGTAAAATATTCATGCTCATTTTTTGTATCTTCTTTCCTTATCAGTAATATTCTGCGGTAGCTTCTCCCGACTATAATGCATTCATATTATATATTTCTTCGTCCCATCTCACTTTCATTTTTTCTTCTAAATGCAAACCTAATTACTTTTTTAAATATTGTATGAGTGCTCATACATCTTATTTGTTATTGTTACGGATTCATTTTCTTATCCCTTGCGTATGTACAGAATACAAATGTGCTTGCAACTAAGAATTTATTTTATTCATATTAACGCAATCATTTATTTTAAATTCGAACCCTCCCCGCCCATTGCTATAATTTTTCTATCTGTTTTCCATTGTTGTTTTGATTGCGTTAAAATAAATAAACTATATTCGGCCCTCTCCCCGCCTTGCTATAATTATATAATAATATTTAAAACAATTTTTTTGCATTTGTGCTTTTGCTTGCTCTATTAGACTATTTTCTAATGCATTTACTAAGTAATATTGTTTTCTTTTTTTTAGAATATTAGTTATTAATTATTTAAGTACATTAAATTTTTTATTTTCTATTTTTGTTTTAAAGCATTTCTTTTAATGTTGTATACGATTAACTTATATATTACCAAAAACTTCATGTATTGTAATGTTCTATGTAATTATTGCTTTATTTTTTAATTTAATTTAAATGCACAATGCCTATTTAAATTACCATTTCCATTCATAAACACACATTTATATTATAATTAAGGTTTTTCTATCTATGGTACTTATGCTTGTTTAAGATTAAAATTTATATTTAATAAGTTGCGGTGTAGTTTGATTTCAACATAAACAAAATATCACATTTTCTCATTTAATTCATTTTGCATTTTTGAAATTAATTTAAATTTGTACACATAATTGTTTTCATATAATCAAATAACTTGCAATTTTTATTTTTATATACTCTTCCACACTTTATAATTATGTTAAAATAAATAATATATATTGAAATAAATACATAAATAATATTTTAAAATAGAATACTGTGTATTGCACATGCCTATTTAAATTACCATTAATTTTCCATTTTTGGAATGGAAAGTAATATTGTTTTCTTTTTTCTTAGAATATAAGTAATTAATTTTTTAAGAACATTAAATTTTTCATATTGTAATTTAGTTTTAAAGCATTTTCTTCAATATTGTATACGATTAGCATCTTATTGTGCACATAATTGCTTTCATATAATCCAATAACTTACAATTCATATTTTACATACTCTTTCCCACTTTAAAAATCCTGTTTTAATAAATAATATATAGTGAAATAAATAAAATGAAAATACATAATAAGTAAATAAATATTTTTAAAAAAATACTGTGTTTTATTGCATATTTACAAAACTAATTCCATCAAACAAGAAAATCCGCAATATTAAAAATTCTATTTATTTACGCATAAATGACATCACATATGAGAATGGTTTTGAGCAAACCGCTTCAATCGCATACTGAACTTTTAAATTGGCACCCAATGATTTACGCCGTTTCTGAGGTATTGCATGTGTTTGCGTTCTATGAATGTATTGCCAACAAAATTTGGACAGAATTTTTATGTAGAGGCCTATCCAGTACTTCTTTAATCTAAGCGAAAACAAATGATTTTTTGACGTACGGTTGTCAGAACTTGCCAACTTCACCTATCAGCCATTGACTCCGCCCATAAAAATGAAAATATTTTGATTTTCTTTCCAACCAACTCACCAACCATCAAAATAGTCCGCCGACTCCCCATACACGGTACAACTTGACTAGTCGGCGTACCAGTCCGCGGACCAAGTCCGCCTGTGTATGGGCACATTTACGAGTAAAAATTGCATAAACTCAGCACTCGCATGAAATACTTATTATGGTAGAATTCATATTTTGCATCGAACGAATCAATGGTATTGTGCATGAAGTTTTCCGGCGGTTTTGATGCTACTGGCAACATTACAGTCAAAGAACTTCATGATTCGATCAGGCCTCCTCGGATAGGCTACTGGCAACACTACAGGCAGAGCAAGCGGACCACTAATTCGGTCGTACTGGCTGGAATATAATAACTTTTAAATGAAATACAATGTCATAATGTATATTTTATTGATTGTTTATATGACTCAGTCGTGATTTAAAAGTCAAAAAGTGCGGACTCGTTTCGAATTTTATGGTATTATTATCGGTATTTTTCGTCGTTATTAATATAGAGTGAATTTGTTCTTTAGTGGAAATAAATATTTAAAAAAAACTGGCATAAAAACCCATATAGTGCAGTGTGTGTACTAAATAGTGCGAAAATTTGGAAAACAGAAAACTGGAAACAGTCTAGAAATAGAACAATCGAATTATTTACGTGCAAATTTTCCATAAGCAGAAGCTGCATAGCGGTACTCTGCTTGTGCAAGTTTTTAGTGAAGACTAAATGCAGTAGACGGTGAAATATCATAAAAAGTTATAAATAGAATAAGGAAATTTTACGTGCTAATTTCCCATAAGCAGAGGCTGCATAGCGGTACTCTACTTATGCGAATTTTTGTGTGTTGTTGGTGAAGAGTGAATGACGAATTGACGTTTATATTTCCCATAAGCAGAGGCCGATTTTTCATTTTGATTTGGATTTTTCGATCAGATATTGTGCGTGGTACAATTGCCACGGGGCAGTTTTTGCGAGGGCCGTTTGAGAGGCAACTATTTTTCTCCGTAGTTTTCGCAGTTGCGTATGAAGAAAGCTTCTGTCATGGTGAAGAGACGTCCATCGGACAAGAAAAGGCGGCTTCTTGATATAGCTGAGGCGGAGGTGGTGGCCAGTGAGATAGTTGTGGTGGCCGGCGTGAGTATGAAAGAAGTACCGACCGTGGCCGCGCAACTGAGTGCAACTGACGAGCCGACGGAATATGGGCAGAGGCGACGAAAGAAGGCAGCTAGTGCGTCATGGTGTTGCTCTCCTGGCATAGCAAGAGGGGAGACACTGACCAGCCGAGTTGTGTGAGGGGCAGGCAACTTGAGGATTGGATTCTGGCCAGTGGTATGAATGTAATAAATGTCCAGAGGAACGGTATACTCAGCGGTCCGAATGGGCAGACTAATATTGATGTCACACTGTGCAATCGTGCTACGAATGCGGAAATTTGGATGTATGGGGTCCGGTGTATCGATGTAGGTTTACAATGATTTCAGCAATAATTAATTTGCATTCAACGAAATTTAAGAATTAAAAAAAATTATATTAAACAATTTAATAGTAACAACTTAGAATCTATACAGTTTATTAATCAAATTTTTGAATATTTAAGTATACCATTTGTTTATAAAGAGAATATAAAAAAATAATTAAGTTTATTTTCTTCTTATCATATAAATACAATAATCACTTCCTCCATGACAATAAATGAATAAGCAAATTTTCAATAAAAATCCATATTTCTTTGTAACTAGTATTAAAAATGTCAATTCTCTGTTATTGTTATATCAGAAAAAAAAACATAAAATAATAAAAATAACAATGGGATACACTCAATTTTCAGAGCGTAGCATCTTTCTTTATGCGTATATTATGTCAATTTGTATATAAAATAAATCGTAACCGTAATAATAATAATAGATATATTTAATATTTTAGTTATATTTAATAAATCACACTCCTTGGCTCGGCATTCCATCCTTCGAATCTTTACATGGCTTAAAACCGAATGCCTCCGCCTAGTGTAGCTTCCTCTTATGATGCCGGCTGCAGTTTTGATCTTATATGTACATTCATGTACAAATGGTCATTTTCCGGTTTTATCGTTGTTTCGATGAAGCGTAATCGGATCATGAAATTTTCTATGAAGACTCCATGCATGGCTTTGTTGATTGGGCACCACCTCGTAGGTAACGAATAAATCAACAATGCCATCGATAAGGCTGCCATAATAGTAGCGAAAAAGTATTCTTTAAATTGCTTTTTCTGTATCGGACGAGCCTTTCACTACGGCGAGCGTGCGCAAGTGAGCATCGCTTTTAAGTACTCTAACTTCTAAACGAATACACGATCCATTATGCAACTTGACAAGGGTTATCTAGATATAATTTTTGAAATATTTAAAATAAATGGTTGCAATTTGTAAACAAATATTTTGAATTTTACATTTTTTTTTGACTGAAAAAAATTGTTTTTAAAATCTAATAACAAAGTCCAAAAGAACAGCTTTTATAAGAATCATAATCAAACCAATTTTTCTAATTGTTTTTAAATTGGTTAATGCCAATCGCAATAGGGCGTATTTAAGAGTTGATCAAATATTCAGTTGCCCGTAGCTCGGCAACTAAACATTGTGTATTTGTATCAATGATATATACTAGGTGTATAAGCTTAAATCCGCTATTTTTTTTGGTCAAAAAACACATGTTTTTTAATAGAAAGCAAATACAAATTTTTTCAAAGTACTTGCCCTCGCTAGCTACACATTTTTCCCATCTCTCGGGCAATTTGTGGATACCACGCCAAAAAATTCCTTCTCTTTCGAGGCAAACCACTCATCAAGCCATTTTCGGATGTCTTCGTGGAAGTTGGAAGCGACAAAGGTCTGGTGGATAAGCGGGGTGGGGTAGCTTCTCCTAGTTGAGTGTCTCAAAGTAGATTCGGACCATTTTTGATGTATGCGATGGTGCGTTGTCATGGAGGAAAGTCAGCTTGTCATGTCTTTGTTGATAATCCGTCATTTTTTCTTTGTTGATAATCCGTTATTGTCATGTCAACCTGATTTTTCACGCAGCTTGTCATGTCAAGCTGAAAAATCCGTCCTTTTTTCACACAGAGCACGGTGCAATTTGATCAGTTGTTGGTGGTAGCGGTGGACATTAACAGTTTCACCAGGTTTCAACATCTCATAGTAGACGATACCCTGCTGATCCCACCGTCCGAAGCGATTTGGTCTTGCCGGGATCAACCCACGATTTCTTGCGTTTAGGATTTTAGAAATATATTTACTTTTCATCGCCTGTCATAATCCGATGCAGGAACAACTTTCTTTTTTGTCTGGCAAGCAAGATTTCGCATGTGTTTTGGCGTCGCTCCATCTGCCTATCGTTCAATTCATGCGGCACCCATTTTCCGATCTTTTCATTCTTCCCCATGGCACGCAGACGCATGGAAATGGCTGGTTGAGTAACAATCAATTGCTCCGATTTTTTGCGATTGAGTATCGTCTTCGTCCAAAAGAGCTTGCAATTGACAGTCCTCAATCTTCCTAGGCCGATTTTTACGCTTCTTGTCCCACAAGTCAAAATTGCCATCTTTGAACCTAAAAAACCAATCTCGGTACGTTATTTCCGATAAAGCACTGTCACCATAGGCCTCCATAAGCATATGATGCGATGCGGCAGCCGATTTCTTCAAATTGAAGCAGAAAAGCAGAGCTTCCCGCATATACTCTTTCTCTGGCACAACTCTAGACATGATTACCAAAGGAAAAATGTATGAGGTTGTACGATATTGCTGACAATGTGCACTGATTAATATTATACCCATGGTAGCTTGATACGCTCACTCACGCCATCTCTGACCAAACAGCGGGTTTAAGCTTACACATCTGGTAGAGCTATAACATACTTTAATATGTCCGAAAAAGACGTAGTCGCTGATTTTCTTTCACGCATCGAAACGAATGCGTTAACATCAAAATCAAGTACTAGCAGATCGCTAAAAAACAACAAAACGATAAAAAACTACGCGAGACAATTAGAAGGAATTCACTTAAACTCAAAGAAATGATCTTCCCGAATCTGGCTGTCAATTTATTCTGCAACATATCAACTGGTCGAGTGTGACCATTCATACCGTCGAAATATAATCGAAACGTCTTACCCTGGCATAAAACGGTCTGTCGACAGTTTTATATGGGCATCAATGCGAAAATACATTGCATAGCGTGCCAAAAATTGAAAATTCAGTAATATAACAGCGGCACTATTGCAATTATATATCTATATTCAGCTATATAGCAATTATGTATCACATAGAATCAACGCTTTGAATATCAACAGTGTGGGATCTCTGGTACCGTCAGATAATTTCATATATTTGGCAATAATGATTGATCGTTTCAGCCGATGGCCCGATGTTCACAGGTGAATATCGACATTGTAGGATCTCTGGTACCGTCAGGAAATTTCAATTTTTGGCAAAAATGATTGATCATTTTAGATGATGGCCCGAAGCCAATCTAATAATGAATCAATCTGCTGAAAACGTAGCGAAAACATTATTTTTTTAAACAGCTGTGGTGATGTCAACACTGGTTGCTTTTGTCAAATTGTGGAATACAACATTTTGTTAATTAGTTGGAGTAAAACATAATCAAAGATAATGACGGTGAAATTGAAGGCACACTTCGCCTTTATGACGGTGATCAAGTGAAATTGAAGGCACACTTCGAATTATCCTAAGAAAATTTCTATCTCCGCATTACTGCGATCAGTGTTTTTTGAGGTTATGGTTCGGGTGTAACTTGCATCGAAAATTAAAAACTAAAATCGGAATCGTTCTCTATCGTGAAATTTGTGTCAAGGATTGTTTCCCATCGTGAATTTCTTCCGTGTTCCCGGCGGAAAGAGGAGTACGTCAAACATGGGAGAGAAAATGGAGGTTGGGAAAAATCTGGTGAGTTTGGATACAGTTTTGGAGAGAGATGGTGAAAGGGACGATTTGGATAGGACAGTTTACGAGGATTTTGACCTTGATGATGAGGTGGTTGATAACATATGCCTGGTCTGCGGGGAAGAAGTTCAACCGAATCATTTTGCCTACGGAAAAATTAGCTCCACTGAGCAGCGCTGCCTCCAGTTGAAATCATCAAGAAGATTGAAGTTTTACTGCAGAGAATGTGAAAGGGGACTTCGAATGCTGCCGAAGGTTTTGAACATTGTCTCGACGTTGAAAATGAAAGTGAAAACTCTTGAGGCTGATGTGAACTATCTCAAAAATGAAAAACCAAGTACCATTACACCCAGTTACAATTTCAAAATCACAGAAGAAATTATTCAGGAACAGGAGGATCGAACTAGAAGATCTCGTAACATTTTATTGTACAAGGTCAAGGAATGCTCCATCCCTGACATACCTGAAAGAGTCTCGTACGACAAAAAAGCTGCCACTGCAATTCTGGAAAAAATCTCTGCAAGAAAAAAGATTGAGATTGTCTCAGTTATACGTCTCGGTAAGGGAACTTTAGGCACGGCTCGACCCTTGAGAATAACCTTGGATAATGCCACAACCGTCATTCAGCTCTTGAGAGACAAGTACAAATATACTGGATCAGAGAACATTTCATCCGACAAAACTACACAGTAAAGAAATTACCTGAAGAAATTGAAAGAAAGGGTTGCAGAAGAAAATTCGAATGGAAAAACCGTCGAGATGATCAAGTACTTTCGAGGCGTTCCCACCATCGTTGAAGCCCACAGTCAGGATTGATTTCTACTACGAGAAATCTCCAGAGAAACAGGTTGATTTCTACTACCAAAACGTAAGAGGTCTGCGGACAAAATTTGACTTATTACATAATATTAACACCCAGGTAGAAAATTGTGATGTAATAATATTTACCGAAACCTGGCTAACACAAACACATTTTGATAAAGAATTTAATTTACACAATTATGTCATTTTTAATGACATAATTGTGTTAATTTAATTCTACTAGAAAGCGTAAAAGGACGCTTTCTAGTTTTGTGCTCAATGTAACTGACAGTAATGTCGAGCAATTATTTGTAAAAATCAAAAGTGGTCATTCTAAATACATAGTTGGAGCTGTTTACCTGACACCACGATCGCCAAGTGAACTGTATACTAAATATTGTTATGATGTTGAAAAACTAATTGACAAAAATCCAAGAGCTATGATTATCTTCAGCGGTGATTTTAATCTATCTGGGGTAGGGTGGGTCAGTGAAACTGATGGTGTCAAGATTCGAACGGAAGATAACGTTTCTAAGTTAAACTATGAAAACGCAAAAATATTATCAGATTCTTTCAATTATTTAAATATAAAGAAATTTAACACGGTAAAAAAATAGTAAAAGTGAAACATTAGACTTGGTCTTTTGCAATATAGCAATTGCTAACTTCACAACTGCACTGGATCCTTTAATTCCTTGTGACTCTTACCACCCAGTTTTAATATGGAAAGTTGATAATGTATTACACAGTGATAATTTGATGAATTACAACTTGACCTCGTACAATTTTAAAAAAGCTAATTTTGAGATGATCAATGAATTAATTAAGAATACAAACTGGGATTTTATTAATGAAACTGCAATACAAGAGTCAACAACGATTTTTTACCAATTGATACATGACATCCTTGCATCAACAGTACCAAAAGTTTTGATCCGGTCACATGAGACTCCTATGTGGACCTCTAAAGAACTAAAAAATATCGTGAAAGAAAAAATGGAGGCACACAAATTATATTAAAAAAACCGATTAGATACGGACTATAAAAAATTTTCAGTACTACGAAGCAAGTGTAAAAAATTGCAACGCTCAAACTATAAAAGTTATGTAAAATCGGTAGAGAATAATGTTAAAGAGAACGTTAAAGTTTTTTGGAATTTCGTAAACTCAAAAAGAACCAATCATGGCTTGCCAATGTCCATGACTTATAACACTGAAGTATCAAACAATGGAGATGGTGTAGTTAATTTATTAGCAAAATTCTTTCGGGGGGTTTACTCTCAGAAAACCAATGCAAATTTTCTAAATGATATAAATAATGTAGATAATGAGTTAAATATAAATAAAAATATTATATATTTATATTTATATTTAACTCATTATCCAATCATGGCATGTGAAGAACCAATCATGGCATGCCAATGTCAATGACTTATAACACTAAAGTAGCAAACAATGGAGATGGTGTAGTTAATTTAGAGGAACTAAAACTAAAACTTTCAAAACTAGATTGTAACAAAGGTTCTGGTCCTGACAAAATCTCAAATATGCTACTCAAAAATTGTTTACATTCAATTGCATATCCACTTTGTAAGTTATTTAACAAATCAATTGATGAAGGAATATTCCCTGTTGAGTGGAAAAATAGTTTCGTAACGCCCATTCACAAAACTGGGTGTAAAACGGACACAAAAAATTATAGACCGATTTCAATTATAAATGCTATCCCTAAATTGTTCGAATCAATTATTACTGACAAAATAAGCCCGGTCTTAAATGAAATTATATGTGATGAACGACATGGATATGTAAAGGGAAGATCAGCTGCATCTAACTTATTATTGTATATTCAGGAAATAATCGCATCTGTGGAAAATGGAAATCAAGTTGATGTAATATATACAGACTTTTCTAAAGCTTTTGATAAAGTACCAATTGATAAATTGCTAGAGAAACTTAGAAAAGTTGGTTTTGCTGACAAATTTTTAAAATTTTTAAAACAATATTTAAGAAATAGAAAACAATATGTCAAGGACAAGAACTTCGTCTTACAAGAAATGGAGGTGCCTCATGTGTACCTCAGGGTTCCCACTTGGAGCCGCTTCTGTTCATTTTGTACATCAATGACATGAAGAATTTATTTACTGAATCGAAACCACTATTTCTAGCTGATGACTGTACATTTTATAGAATAATTCAAAATCAGGAGGATGCTGACTTATTGCAAAATGATCTGTTGAGCATGAGTGAATGGTGCATTGAAAATGGAATGGAACTAAATACAACAAAATGTAAAGTTATGAGTTTATCCAGGGCAAGGCAAGAAAAAATTGAAAACGAGTACAGTTTGAATTGATGCATATTAGAAAGAACTAAAACTATTCGTGATCTTGGAGTGATTTTAGATGACAAGCTAACGCTTAATGAACACATAGATTTTATTGTAAGTAAATCGAGAAGAACTCTAGGATTTGTACTTCTACAAAATCGTGACTTTAAGTCTCTTGACACTGCTGTTACCCTCTATAATGCACTAGTTAAGTCAACCCTAATGTACGCCTCTTCGGTTTGGTCTCCATATTCTGATATTCACGCGCGTACGTTAGAAAAAGTACAACATAAGTTCTTGGCTTTTGCTGCATTTAAACTCGGTCTGCGAAATTCTAGGTTCAGTCACAATTATGATGAAATAGCCAGCTCGCTGAAATCAAATAGGCAATATATGGATATGTGTACTTTGTATGGCTTAAATCAGCTCGCTGAAATCAAATAGGCAATATATGGATATGTGTACTTTGTATGGCTTACTGCAAAACAACGTGAACTGCTTGAACTAAAGGAGAAATTCAGGTATCAGGAGAGAAACTACGATCTACGCCCGCGAGGCTTGTTTGAAGTACCGTATCACAAAACGTCTTATGGACAAAACTCTCCTGTTATAGGAATGTCTATTTTGGGAAATCTCCTAGATCCGAATTGTTTCACTACCTTATCTGTTGCTCAATTTAAAAGACATGCGAAAAATGTGTATCTTCAAGACTTCTCTTAGACTATTGTATATATATAAATACTAGAACATTAAGCGTTAAAGCGTTAACACTAATGAGTAAATTATAAAAATGAATGCATATTTACATATTTATTTAATGATTGTACACCACGAATTTGACTATTTAACTGTTAATTATATCACCACTTAAATATATATATGTAAATAGTGGGCCAAAAGCCTGTGAAGTGAAATAAATAAATAAATAAATAAAACGTATATTTTGCGCTACGGTTGCTCAACAAGGATCTCCATGGATCAAGAACAGCAATTTGATTTGTCATTATTCAAACAAATACAAAATAATCCATTATCGAGCAGTGGCACTGAACCCTAAAAGCATCGATGATATAATAAATTATTTAACGTAACTTATCCGTCCTTAAACATAAAACGACGAGTCACCTACGATCATTGGGATCAATCAATGCACTACTTTTCCTGGCAGTTTACAGTCAGTTACAAGCTGATTACTCCAACTGTTAGTGGCGAGGACTATGAATATCTAAACGTCTACTACCATAAGCAGTGACAGCGCCCGAGATAATTATTAGTATATTCCATCAGCAATCCGTAGACCGTACTCGCGATATGGGTGTCAACAACAGCCATTACGTTGATGCCTAAGCGCCTCGACTACCGGAGTACCAATTTTTGTTTCAAGAATACTTCGGTTTGTACACCGCTCATTGATCTACGGTAAGGAATCTTGTAAATACCTAGACACCGCTAAGTCAGCTCAGTACAACCGAAATCGACCTTGGCCTTTCACCCGGTTGTAGCCACCCTGCTTGTCATTCAAACACTCATTCTGGCTCTCCTCTCAAAAAGTGCCACGGTAAATCTATTAAGGCGTTCATACCTTTCATACCTAACACAGCACTCACATACACACTCTCGTAATTCACCATGATTCCACATGCACCTAAGTCACGCAAATACTCGTACAGGCTACACTCAATAAGAAGATGCTTGGCACTCTCCTCCGCCGCCCTACAAGGGCATCTAGTCTCCGCAGCCAGACCACGCCTGTACAGGAACCCATTCAAACTGCCGTGTCCCATGAGTAAATACCTAAGGTACCGATCAAATTCAAATCCATACGCAGATGCAAAGCACACATCCGAAATGAAGATGTGCGTCCATCTGCCGCTCACACTTTCATCCCATCGACGTTGCCAAATTCCATACATTCTGTTCAGGACCAGTACACCCTGTTGTCGTGGACTAAGATCCTGAACTTCTTCATTCATAACCGAACAACAGGGAAGCGGGATGCCCCGCTGTAGACAGTAGTGAATGCTTCCACGGAGCACCTCCGGGTCCAATGAAATTTCTCCCATGCGAACCTGCATCGCATCGGTTGATACGGTTCTACATACATTCAAACATGCATACACAGGCAGACGCTGAACTGAATTTATGCCCACCCTTGCATACTGGTAGCGCATTATATCAGCCCATACACACGATGCATACATTGCACACGGAACAAATACACCATTGTACAGGACTTTCATCGCCCAGGATCTAAGTTCTCATTCTTTGCGAAAAATTAGCAGCAGCATGCCAAGCAAACCGGCCACGTGCCCCTTCAGATATTGTAAGTGAGGCTGAAAGTTCAGCCTCTCTCCAACCTTTACTCCAAGGTAACGTACTTCCCGCGCGTTTGGGACTCCGACCGTCTGTAAACGAATATTGGGAGGCCTACTGGCCACCAAAAAAGCCCTTCAACAGCATGCACACAGTATTTCTTTCTGAAATATTCACTCCCATTCTATTACCCCATTCAGACACTATCTACATATAGCGGCTTCTTGGTACCTCTACCGCGTACCTACTCCCTCCTCAATCAAAAGCAGATCATCCGCATATGCGATCACACCGCAACCGGTATGCTCCAACTGCACTAAGAGACCGTTTATCATCATCCAGATGTCGGGGTCGGCCACAGATCCCTGCGGATAGTCACGCACCATCTGGCGAACAACCATTTCATTGTTCCCGCACACGGCCGCATACCTTTCATGGAAGTAATTTCGCCAAAGAGAACTTTCTTCACATGAAACCTCCTCAAGCAGCCCAATAATGCGATCCCATCACAGGAAACTGAAGGTACTTCAGTTGTGGTGTGTAAATTACAAACACACCACATACCTACCAGGTATATAATCTTAAATTCGCTGTTTACGGATCTAAGCTTAAACACCTGGTGACATCTTATACACCTGGTGATGGCGTGAGTGAGCGTATTAAGCTACCATGGGTATAATATTAATCAGTGCACATTGTCAGCAACTTCGTACAATAACAACATACATTTTTCTTTTAGTAATCATATCTAGTTTTGTGCCAGAAAAAGAGCATATGCGGGAAAGTCTGCTTTTCTGCTTCAATTTGAAAAAATCGGCTGCCGAATCGCATCGAATGCTAATGGAGGCCTATGGTGACAGTGCTTTATTGGAAACAACGTACCAAGATTGGTTTCTTAGGTTCAAAGATGGCAATTTTGACTTGTGGTACAAGAAGCGTTAAAATCGGCCTAGGAAGGTTGCGGATCATCAATTGCAGGCTCTTTTGGCCGAAGACGATACCCAATCGCAAAAATTGCTCTCGGAGCAATTGATTGTTACTCAACCAGCCATTTCCAAGCGTCTGCGTACCATGGAGAAGATTGAAAAGATCGGAAAATGGATGCCGTATGAATTGAACGATAGGCAGATGAAGTAACGCCAAAACACATGCGAAATCTTGTTGCCAGACAAAAAAGAAAGTCGTTCCTGCATCGGATTGTGACAGGCGATGAGAAGTGGACATATTTCGAGAATTCTAAACGCAAGAAATCATGGATTGATCTCGGCCAACCATCAACATCCTCCCCAAGACCAAATCGCTTCGGACGGAAGACGATGCTGTGCGTTTGGTGGGATCAGTAGGGTATCGTCTTCTATGAGATGTTGAAACCGGGTAAAACTGTCAATGCCCACCGCTACCACCAACAACTGATCAAATTGCACCGTGCTCTGCGTGAATAAATGACGGATTATCAAAAATGCACCATCGCATACGTCAAAAATGGTTCGAATATACTTGGAGACACTCAACTGGGAGGTGCTACCCCACCCCGCTTATTCACTAGACCTGGTCCCTTCCAACTACCACCGGTTTTTGTCGATGGGCATCGCGCTCGCTGAGCAGCACTTCGATTATTACGAAGACGTCCGGAATTGGCTTGATGAGTGGTTTGCCTCGAAAGAGAAGGAATTTTTTTGGCGTGGTATCCATAAATTGCCCGAGAGATGGGAAAATGTGTAACTAGCGAGGGCAACTACTTTGAATAAATTTTTTTCTGTTTTCTATAAAAAAAACGTATGTTTTTTTCATTAAAAAACAGCGGATTTAAGCTTATACACTTGGTACTTACTCTTACTCTCAGCAATGTACCGTCTTACACACATCCAAGCGTCTTCAGTTGATTAACGTTTCGTAAATCCATACTCAGAGCCGGATATATTGAAGTCTACCAACTTCACATTCAGCCGGTATACCATCCTCCGTTCGAGCACCTTGCCGAATAGTGGTAGTAAGCATATCGGCCTTTAGGAGGACGGGTGAGTCCGCATCCCGTTCGAAGACTTGGGAATGATAACCACGTCTCCTAATTTCCATTCACTCGGAAATACACCACTCTTCAGACATTCACCGTATAGGCTACTTACATGTACGGGAATAGTCCGCCAAACACTTCTCATCATTTAACCAGTCACACCATATAATACTTGGGCACTTCTCACTTTCATGCTCCACACAGAAAATTCAATCTCATCCCATTTAAAGTTCAGGGGGTCCCTCCTGCCAACATACACTTCGTCTTGCATTTCAATCCCAGGAAAGAATTCATTCATTAATGCGTTCACACTATACTCCCAATTACTCGTATACGCTTCATTCACTCTGATACTCGAAATATCATTCCGAGAATCTTTGCGATATACCGGATCCCATACATGCCAATTTCCACATTGACTCACATACCGTTGTCAGTGCGTTTCTTTCGCAAGTCTTATACTTTTTATTCCGCTCTGTGTGCCATGAAGCTCTCACCTTTAGTGTGCACATCTGCACCATGGCGCCTACTTCACTGCTAGGCTCTACGCAGCCTACCAACTATTCTTCTTTTCTCTCGTAGCTCCCTGTTCCACCATGGAGCTACTTTCCTACAACCCTGTACTTGTTCACGCATACACCTATCATTCACAACAATCACACGTCGGCCCAGTTCAATTACCTTTTCATCTAATCGCATCGACTGAAATCTATCACTCTCGCAGATTTCAGCTGCGACCTCCGCACCGTAGACCGTCCAGTTCAACCCACTGGTATGTCACCGTCTTCCATGTGCCGAACTTTCCCGATAGTCATGTGTTGGTACAGTCACTACCAGTTCAATAAGCTTGTGATCGCTCACCCTCTTCCCAGGCAATATCTTCCACTTATACTCATAGCAGTCAACAGGACGATTGCACAGTGTAACATCAATGTCACTCTGCCCATAGAGGAGAAGCAGAATTCTCATCCATACCAATCAGCACAGGTGAACGTTGCCACTTAGCCAGCACTGTGTCGAGATATCGCAAGTATGGCTCTTTTTCAGAGCTAAACCTGCAATACACTAAGACAGTGTAAAGCGCTATTTCCCCCTTCTTCCATATACGTGTATACACACCAAGTTCATTACAACATTCATCTACTCTTACTACATCCACACCCACTCCAACGACAGTGACATCCGAGTCAATTTTATTTCCGGCTTAGGCACAGCTGAAAGTCCCAACGGATCTTCCCAATCCGCACACAGATCCACCATAAGAGTATGGCTCCTGGATCAATGCGACGTCCACCACAATTTCACACATATGTACACTCAACTCATTCAGAGCTGCAGCCGACCCATTTCCAGTAATCTAGATGCACCTAATGATATTAGGCAATGATCTTCATTCTCTCTCTCATACATAATCTGACATACACAGGGCAATCCTCAGACATGACTGAGTGCGTGCCAGGAAGACACTACGTTCGGGCATTCTCGAGCTAGATGGTCATCGCAACCACACCTACTGCAGAGTCTTCCAGCCCGCCTTCATCCATCTTGAAGGTGCCCAAAATCCAGGCAGCCGTGGAACCTTCGTATCAATTCGTAAATCCAGGCAGCCGTGGAATTCGTAAAAATCTTTATATTTAGTCTATTTTATGCCTCCCGTAGGGCGTCGAAAGGTGTTTATTTATTTCTTTGTAATTTCTTGTGTGTCCTTTTTTGTTATTTACAGTATATATGTCAATACCTTTAACGGAGATATTTTTTAGTCTGATAGCGTTTTCTTATGCATATCATTAAACATTTCTTTCAATTATGTAATATTCACATATTTAAATATTTGTCTTCAGAGTGAGAGATAACTTCCATTAAGGAATTTTTGTGGCTAAATAAGGTCACTTAAGGGCGATGATCGGTTATTATTTTAAACCGTTGTCCTTATAAGTATACATAGTTACTAATAATGACTGGCTGACGCTAACATATTAAATTTACTGCCATGACCGTCAGCACACATGTTGACGATTATGAACGATTTACTACTGCGCCCACACTTGAAATATGAATTACTCTCAAGAGGACATTTCTTTTACCTATTCTCACATGGAGAATTAGTAAGTTTCTTCAGTCTGGTTTCAAGTGAGATACCATTAAGATCTCTTTATACTAATCGCATAGAAGAATTCTGTAATCGGATTTTGAAATCCTCATAAACACTTGCCATGGTTTATCTTCTCAAAAAAGTGCGTCGATATGTACTTTTGATTATATATATTCTAGTACTATGTACTATGAATAACTTGAGCATTTAGAATTAGTATAAATAGCTCAGTTTTTTATAAAGACTGAATAGGAAATATTAAGATTTCAAATCGAGAACAAGTCGAAACTAATTTAAATAAATAAAAACATTTATTATGATTTATATACTTCGGTATGTATTAAAAATCGGCCTGACAGCCAACAACATTTTCTTTTAGAGGTCATCTTTAGATTGCACAATCACCGGTATATATACCAAATGTCTTATTGCTCAACCTGAGTCTGGGTTGAGCGGTGATGTCATCTTTCCACAACTAGAGGAGTTGTTGGTAGCAGTCAACTTTCTTTTACAATGAACAAAATTGAAGAAGAACATCAAGCATCTTTACAATATACTAAGATAATTAATTTCCCAATAAATACTAAGGAGTTTTTTTTCCATGATTGGCTTATTTAATTCATTTTTATTTATGGTTATGCTATTAGTTTGTCGTTGGCAATCTCTCTTTGTGACATCATATACGACTGCAATTGCTTTGTAGTTTTTGCCGACATATGTGTGTACTATTATGAACGTCAACATGCATGTTTAGTACTATGAATAAGTAATTAATGTATCCCAACTTGAAATATGAATCTCTCAAGCAGACACTTCTTCTATTTATTCTCACATGTCATGATTCATGCGTGCTATTGGAAAATGGATAAAAAATAAATTTCTTCATTCTGATTTTACTCACACTAAGGGTTCCGTATTTCGAATGAGGTATGTTATACAGATTAAACTGCTTGGTAAACAGAAAATTCTTATATTTTACTGATGTAATGGATATTTAATATTTTTATAGAAAAAATGATATGAAGGAATTCTTTAACGAGATTATTATGTACTTTTCAACCTGTTATTATAAACTGTAATATATTTTTAGTTCTAATACCATGGATACAATGTATAAATTTGTGCCCTTCCAGAACTTATAGAAGGGTTTTACAGAAAAAATGTAAAAAAAAAACATTTTTCATGTGTCCTTCAAATTTCGACAAATATCTTTCAACGAATGCTATCCATAGCAAATACAAATATCTTTCAACTTGTTTGTACTCATGTGCATTTATATATTTCGATGACATAATAGTATTTGCTGCAGACCTCCGTAACTACAATGAAATCTAGGAAGGGGACTAGAAAGATGGGGAGAATACGTAGGCTACTATATATATTTCTGGCCTAGGCAACACTAAGTGTTGCCAGGTGCGATCTGACATTTCCATTGGAAAGTTTGACATTTTTTAGCATAAACGTACTCAGAACGTTTTGACGTACGACTATCATTTGTGTTGTTTACAGTGACTTGAAAAAATCAATTTGGCAAAAAAATGGAATTAACTCGTGAACATTTTCGTGCGATCATTTTTCACAACTTTCGACGTGGATTATCACGACAAGAGTGCATCGATGAACTTAAATCTTTGTATGGCTATGAAGCACCATCCTATAGCACTGTGAAAAACTGGTACAACGAATTCAATCGTGGCCGACGCTCGCTCAAAGACGAATTCCGTGAAGGTCGTCCAAAAACAGCCGTTGTTCCAGAAAACATCGATGCCGTACGTGAACTGATAACGCAAGACCGTCATGTGACATACCGTGAGATAGAGGCATGCCTAGGCATTTCTCCCACCAGCATACATTCGATATTGCATGAACACCTGGCCGTAAAAAAGGTTTGTTCTCGTTGGATCCCGCACAATTTGACAATCGCTCAAAAAAAGGCTCGTGTGGATTGGTGTAAAGAAATGCTGAAAAAATACGATCGCGGTGCTTCAAAAGACGTTTATAAGATCGTCACAGGTGACGAATCATGGATCTATGCGTATGAGCCCGAAACAAAACAGCAATCGACCGTGTGGGTCTTCCAAGACGAGTCAAATCCAACGAAAGTTGTTCGTGGAAGAAGCACTTCGAAGCAAATGGTCGCTTGTTTCTTTGGCAAAACTGGTCATGTGGCGACTGTTCCGCTTGTGCAACGTAGGACGGTCAATTCTGAGTGGTACACCACCATTTGTTTGCCTGAAGTCTTCGGAGAAATTCGAAAAACGATGGAGAATATTTTGAAAAACAATAAAACCTTTTTCGTTGATAAATATTCGCATTTTCATTATTAGGCCAGAAATATATATAGTAGCCCACGTACCAATAGATTAATTGTAAATTAGGGAAAACATAGAAAATATGCAAATACAAAAGTACACATGGTGAAAAACTAGTTCAACAATTTCGTAAATTTCGAATACAATATTTCCAACAACAAAAAAAAAAAAACTAGATACTATGGAGTATTTATTGCCTACTATTGGAATAATAGTTTGAGGGCTAAAAGGTGATCAAATCATTTATATACGCTCGTTTCGGAAAAGATTAAAACCCGCAAGATGTAATTGTCTTAAGACTGACGTAATTTACCTAGGATATTTAATCACAGCGAATGGGACAAAATTCGATCCTAATAAGAACATTGCAATTAAATATTATTCCATTCCAAAAAACGCTGATGAAGTAAAAAGATTTGTAGCACTATGTAATTATAACAGAAACTTTATGCCTCAATTCCCGGATTTAGCCAGACCACTGAACTAACTGATGAAAAAGTATATATTGTTTACGTGAACACCAGAACATATAATAGCGTTTAATAAATTAAGCAATTAATTTATTGAACGCCAATATATATTCAGTCGTACCAATTTTGAAAAACAATTACAAATGATGATAAAGAAAAAAGTTAATTAAAATTCATTATAAATATTATTTATTATATTTTTTTTAGGAGTATAAGTACCAAAATTGATGAAAATGGCAAAAATTTCAATATGATGAAACCTTTATACCGGAATTTTTGCGGAGTATAAATGACACCGAAAACTTCTTTAAACTATCTAAAATATACCACGATTCATTAGAAGCCGATGGATGTGATAAATTAATCAAATTTATTTGGTGTCCTAGGCTATCAAAGCAAGCTAGAAGCAAAACGGTCAAAGAGTTCATATTAACCACATTTAATGCTCTAAGGAATATATGAAAGAAAAATGTACAATCCTTAACCTTCAAACCAAATTAGCAGAAGTAAAATAAGGGAATACACGCATAGAGAAATTCGCAAATTAGATCGGAGCAATAATTGCTGACTTAAATAAAATTCAGATAGCAGACTTAGACGAAGCTGCATCTGAATATGTCAAGAAAATAAATGAAAATTTATCATGAAATACATTCAAGGAGGATATAAACTATGAATTTCAAGCAATTATTTTTGCAGCAAGATTATGGAAGATATCATTCCAGCAATAGAAATCGAGGCTAATTGTTCCCGAGATAACAGAGGATAATTTATAAATCGGAGTTTATTTGTTAACATGAACAACAATATATACACAAATTATAATTAAACAATAAAAATAATAATAATGAGAGCATAATTAACAATAGTATATTATAAATATTATAATAATAATTATAATAAAACTAATAACAATAGTCAAAAGAAACAGAATGTATAGTATTAATAATAATAACAGCCAAGAAAGTGGGATATATAATATTAAGTATAGAAACAATAATAGACATAATAGCTATAGGCCTAATGATAATAATAATAAAACTAATAGGACAGAGCTCCGAAGAAAATCAAAATATATTCTTAGTAATAGTAACTATAAAAGTTTAAGTACATTCAATTATGTAACTTTAAAGTATGTCGATAATAATTTAACATTTTTAATAGATACAGATACAGATGTGTTAATATAAAAAGTAATACAATACACAGTTACTTGATAAACTAAAATAAATTAAAATAAATTAAATTATTTAATATTGGTTCGCAACCATTAGTATATTTAACATGCGTAATTTACAGAATTCTTAAAGAATGAAGCAATTACCAAATGAGCCAAACTTTTAAGATTGAAATGCATAATTGCGCATAAGAAATTTATGTATAAAACACCAAGATGTTTCATCTGGGGGCGAACGACTGTCAACGAATACCTTTCACACCCAACACATAACGAGTAGCGATAAGAATCCGGTATACATTAAGAACTATAGATTGCCTTATTCTCAGATCGATCGAACTAATAGTCAGGTGGAAAAGTTGATTCAAGATAACATAGTCGACGTATCCTTGAACCCATGTAATTTCCTCTTCTGATTTTGTAAAGGCAAAAACAGGACAGGAGAAAAAGTGGAGATTAGTTCTGGACTAAAGATAACTAAATCAGAAAATAGTTAATGAAAAATGTTCATTAGCTCGCCTCGATGATGTTGGAGATAAACATTACTAATTTAAAAGATTACCCTCAGATTTGAACATATTTACCAATAGTTTTCAGCGCATGCTATCCATATTACGAGCAAGCTTAGACTCAACCTAAAGACCTCTAATGAACAAATATGTATAACCAATCTATGCACGAAATACCACAATATATTTCACTTTGAGGGCGTATGACTGACAAAAACACGTTCTATACATAGCATATAACGTGAACCGATAAAGAACTATAGCATACCTCATACTTCTGTTGAGAAAATCAATAATGAATTTCAAAAATTAATCAAAAATGATGTCGTACTATCAGTAAGCCCATATAGTTCTCCTCTGCTTATGCTTCCAAAAGAAAATATATCACAAGAGAGGAGGAGAAAATAAGTTGTTGACTATAGACAGCTAAATAAAAATATCGCTAACAATAAAGTCTCCTTAACACGTCTACATAACGTACTAGATAAGCTTAGAGGGTCAAAAATATTCCCACCCCTTACATGACAAGTGCATTCCATCAAATAGATCTTGAAAGGATATCGAGGGTACTAACTGCATTTTCGACTAATAAGGGCCATTATGAATTTAAAAGATTACCCCTTGGTCAGAAGTTATTTATCAATAGTTTTCAGCATATGCTATCCATAGTACTAGCAGGTTTAGACTCATGTGCATTCATATACGTGGATTACAGTTTTTGATTCTACGTTGAAAACTTATAAAGTTTTCAATGTAAATTCTTTCTAAGTTTTTAAACTACATTATTTATTTATTTGATAGGTTTTTCATTTCTACGTTATTGTACAATTTTTTACATAACACATATATGCATTTATACACATAGACATGAGACACAGTCGCTCCTATGGAGCATATAGCGGCAGTAGAGACTCTGTGAACTCTCTCCATCTGCTTCTGTCTTGGGTTAGCCTTTTCACTTCCGACCATGACTTGCCAATTTGTTGGTGTTCGCGCTCGACTGATCTTTTCCAAGTGGTCCTCTGCTGCGATTGCCCTGTGGGTTCCAATCAAGTGCCATCCTTGCTATATCCGTAGGTGGTTTTTGCAAGGTGTGGCTAATCCAACTCCATTTCCTGCGTTTGATGTCAGCTAGCAGGGGTATTTGCTTCGTGAGAAGAAGCAGCTCATCGTTCGTTATCCAGTTCGGCTAGAAGATCTTGCTTATACGCCTCAAGCATCTGTTCACAAATGGTTGAGGCTTGCGAGTCCTGCTGTCTGTTATTTTCCATGTTTCGCAGCCGTACAGCAGGACTGGCTTGACGTTTGAACTGAATGTTCGAAGTTTGAGTGCTATGGAGAGGTGGTTGGAACGCCACACGTTTCCAAGTGAGGTGTACGCTTGTCGCGCCTTGTTGATGCGCGTCTGGATGTCTGCTGCAGTTCCACCATCCTTGCTGAGCATGCTGCCAAGGTAACAGAACTTTTCGACATCTTCAACTTGGGTACCGTGTAGCATCAAGGGCCTCTCGTAGGTGGCGCCGATACGCATCAATTGGGTCTTCTTAACGTTGATTCTCATCCCCACTTCTTCGGCGTTGGAAGCCAGAGCATTCAGTTTCTCCTGAATGCCGTTGAAGGTGTGGGACATGAGGCATATGTCATCGGCGTAGTCCAGGTCGTGGAGTTTCTCACGCAGTGTCCACTGGATACCGTTGCTGGCTGTGTTGTTAGTGCGTTGAAGGACTAGGTCTAGGGCGATTATGAAGAGGATAGGCGAGATTACGCAACCCTGCCTGACTCCTCTCGAGATGTTGAATGGATCGCTGTTTCGTCCTTTAAAGCGCACTCTACACGGGGCCTCACGGAATAGTTCTCGGATGAGATCGATGATGGCCTCTGGGATGCCTAGTTCAGCCAGAGCACTCCAGATGGCGTCGCGAGAAATTATGTCGAAGGCTCTTTCGAAGTCAACGAAGAGAAGATAGAGCGGGCTGTTCCATTCGTTCGACGATTCAATGATCATTCTTAGGCTGTTGATGTGATCAACACAGGAGCGATTTGGTCTAAAGCCAGACTGCTCATTGCAAAGGGCAGTTTCCACTGTTGGAGTGATGCGAGTCAGGATGATTGAGACGATTAGTTTCTGGATGATGTTCAGCAGAGTGATTCCCCTCCAGTTTTTGCAATCGCCAAGGTCACCTTTTTTCGGGATGGTGATAATTACTCCTTCTTTCCAGCTGTCCGGGAAGTGGCATTGTGTCCAGGCTTCTGCGATTATAGGATGCAACAGCGAGGCCAGGAGAGGCGGGCAAACTTTAGAACCTCTGGGGCCAGGTTGTCAGGACAACCTGGCCCCAGAGGTTCAAATATAACCTCCACCGCCTTTTCTCCTTGGACGCACATATACTGACCAGAGAAATCCCATGGGACCTGGAGGTGCTGCGTGGAAGTATCCACTACCGTCTGCGGCGGGGCATCCCACTGCAAGGTTGTCCGGTTGAGAATGATGAGGTTCGGAATCTCAGTCCGCGCCATCAGCGCATACTGGTTCTGAACAAGATGCATGAGATATGGCAGCAACGATGGGATGAGAGTGTGAATGGCAGATGGACGCACATGTTCATTCCGAATGTGTGCATGTTCATTTGCATCTGCGTATGGATTTGAGTTTGGTCTGTCCCTTGGGTATTTGCTCACGGGGCACGGCAGTATGAATGGGTTCCTGTGCAGGCGTGGACTAGCCACGGAGGCTAGATGCCCATGCGGGGCGGCGGAGGAGAGTGCTAAGCACCTTCTCGTGGAGTGTAGCCTGTATGGGGATTTGCGTGACTTAGGTGCTTGTGGAATCGTAGTGAATGGTGAAAGTGTGGATGTGAGTGGTGTATTGAGCGTGAGAGAAAGGTATGAATGTCTAAACAGATTTGCCGTGGCACTTTTTGAAAGAAGAATGAGAATGGTGCGTGAATGAGTGCGTGAATGAAACGCAGGGTGGCCATAACCGGGTGAAAGACCAAGGTCGATTCCGGTTGTACCTTCGGGTTTTGGCGAACCCGCGTACCTGAGCTGGCCTAGCGGTGCCTAGGAATTTACAAGATTCCTTACCGTAGCTTTAACGAGCGGAGTACAAACCAAAGTACTCTTAAAACAAAAATGGGTACCACGGGGATCGGGAGCCCCACAGTAGAATATACTGTGCCCGATCGAGGTGAGGCGCCATTTGGCAGCAACGTGGTGGTTGTGGTTAATACCCATGTCGCGGGTACGGTCTTCGGATCGCAGGTGTGAGGTAACTGGCAAATGTAGCAATGCATTGCACTTATCTCGGGCACTGTCACTGCTTATGACAGTAGAGGTTTAGATAGTCCTCGCCACCAGCAGGTGGAGAGTCAGCTTGTAACTGATTCTATCTGTTAACTGCCAGTAATGGTGGTGCGTTGATTGAGCGTATCTCGATCCCTATAGTCGTTGGCGACTCGTGGTCTAATGCATTGGCAACAAAATCACGTTAAATAATACACTTTCACTGCTGTTGTGATCTCCATAATCGTGGGCGGTGTTGTTGGTATGGATATTCGTGGATTTTTGCGCATTATTGGAGGAGGAGGATGGAATTCAGGACCTACTGGAAGAGATTATGAGAAGAATTCCTTCCAGCGGTCGAGTTGTTCTTCATCCGTGGAGAGAGCTTGACCGTCTTTGTCTTTAATTGGTGGCAGTGAGTTTGTTCTTTTTCAGGATAATTTGCCAATTGATGCATAGACACTGCGGATGTCGCTCCTGTGTGCAGCGGCTTCTGCTTCGCTGGCTATTCCGTTGAATTAGTTCCTCTTGTCATTCCTTGCCATGCGTTTGACCATCTTTTGAGCAAGGTTGTACCTCGTCTGTAGATGGTGCCTTTCCTCGCGGGTTTGAGCAGTTTGGAGTAGACCTTTCAGCTTTCGTCGTTCTTCTATTTGAGTCCAGGTTGACTCGCGGATCCACTCTTTTCTCTTGTAGTTCCGGAAGGCCGTTGCTTCCTCTGCAGCGGACTTTAGTTTGCGCAGTAGAGAAGGCCATGTCAGCCTTTAGGCATTGTGGCTCACTTCTTCCAGCTTGTTCGCAAATATCTCGGCTGCCTCTGGATTCTGTGTCGGCGTTGGATTCTGTGTCGGCGTTGGATGTCGTGTCGGCGTTTTGCGCGACCTTGTTGTTTAGTTGCCGCAGGCCTTAGTTTGACCACCCCAAGTAACAGCTGATGGTCGCTGTATATGTCAGCTCCTCGGATTGTCTTGACGTCCAGGAGCGATCCGAGGAAATTCTTGCTTATCAGGATGTGGTCTATCTGGTTGCAGGTCACACGATTCGGAAACTGCCAGGTGTATTTGTGGATGTTCTTGTGAGGAAACTTGGTGCCACCGATGAAGAGTTGATGAGTTGAGCAGAGGTCAGTGAGACGGTTCCCGTTGTCGTTTCCCTCTGCGTGGAAGCTGTGTGTTCCAATGACCGAGCGAAGATCAGTGTTGTCCTGGCCTATTTAAGCGTTAAAGTCGCCAATGACAATTTTGATGTCGCTCTTCGGGGCAGATTGAATACACGTCTCTAGTTGGTGGTAGAAGGCTTCGTTGTTGGTGTCATTATCTATTTCGGTTGGGGCATAGCACTGCACGATGGTGATATTTCGGAACTTCGAGTGGCACCTGGCTGTTAGAAGGCGGTCGGAGGCCGGTTTGTAGCCCATGAGAAATCTCTTTGCGTTGGCTGATAGGATCGACTCCACAGTGGTGGCCGCTGTCGTTATTGATGAAGTGTTCACCTGTCTGCGTTGTGAGGTTTCCTTGATGTTTTCACCTTGTCCCGGATATTCCCAGGATGTCGAGGTTTTAGCGTCGCATTTCGGAGGCAGCTTGCGCCAGTCGAGAAGTTTGGCCTTTTACTCGAGATGGCGGCAGCGGGAATCGAACCCGCTACCTACCGAGTGTGACTCGGTCGACTTGACCACTGCACCATACACATTGAAAACTTATAAAAGGTTTTCAAAAGACTAAGAGAGTAAAATCTCAAATTGAATCCCGAAAAATGCAGCTTTCTAAAAACGGAAGTTATTTATCTAGGATATTTAATAACTGCGAATGGGGTAAAGGTAGATCAAAATAAGAATAAGTGATTGAAAGTTACCCCACTTCAAAAAATACAGATGTAGTCAAAACATTCCTAGCATTCTATCATTATTACAGACGCTCTATACTACAGTTTGTGCAGATACCACGGCTACTTAAGAAACCATAAAAGCAGAACATATTGTTTACGTAGACGCCTGAATATACAATGGTATTCAAAAAGTTAAGAAAATTGGTAATAACTCAATCTTTATCCTGAGAGCAGTTTTGTTTCAAGGAGAAATAGATAAAGATAAGCCAATAGCATCCGTTAGAAAAACATTAAATAAATATGAGCCTAAAAAGCCAATTATTGAGAAACAACTGCTGGGTATCCATTGGGGTATAATCAATTTCAGGTTTATTGTTTTTTTAAAAAGCAGTTTATAGATAAACTAATTGTAGGCAAACTTTTGTGTGCAAACAATTACCAAAACATCGTTAGTATTGATAAAGTTAATGCGGTAACTGTGAAAGTAGTAACTAGAGACTTTCAATGCGCTAATAAAATTTTAGAATATAAAAACATTAAATTAGCTGAAAAATATGAAACTTTTATACCAAATAACGTATTAAATAAAGTTGGCCTCATTCGTAACATTTCTTTAGAAATTGATGAGAAGGATTGCACTTCCTCCTTCTCATCAATTTCTAAAGGCTAATATGCAAAGTGAAAAAAATTGTAAACATAGAAAGGCTGACCAAATGGGAAGTCAATAGCAAAACCACTTCCCCTACCACCACCATCAAAATATCATTCAGAGCAAACTGTCTACCAGACTCAGTTAAAATTTTTGACTGCAATTTTTGAGTCGTGCCATTCTTCCCGCGCCCGCTTTTCTGTAACAATGTCAAAGATACGGGCATACAAAAAAAAATTGCCGCAGTACACGTACATGTCGGCTATGCCTTGACGAGCATGAGTACTGCAAAGCGACTACGCACCTGTGTAGATTCTTTGGACAGGGTCACTCAACCAATAGTTTACATTGCCCAGAAAGAAATAAACAGAACAAAATTATAAAAACAATGGTGACAAAAAAATTTTCACATTTTGAAGCGCGGTCGTTGATTAATGCTAACGAGCAGGAGTGCTGCTCGTTTTTTTTTATTTCCAATTTTTAATTTTTTTATACTATTTCTGCCCCTTCCGTAGTTATACGAGGGTCTCGTTCAATAAGTCCTTAGAATAAAAATGGAAAAAACTGTTTTTTTTTTTTTAATTTAATTTTTCAACATAATTTCCTTGTAGCTCTATACACTTTTCCAACCGTTTTTCCAAAAATTTTATCCCGTCCAAAAAATAGGATTTCGGAAGTTCTGCAAAATACTCATCCGTTTGAGCAATGACGTCCTCGTTGGAAGTGAACCGTCGTCCGCCAAGCCATTTTTTCAGATTGGGGAAAAGAAAATAGTCACTCGGGGCTAAATCTGGTGAATAAGCGGGATGCTGCAACAATTCCATTCTCAATTCCACAATTTTGGCCATGGAAACAGCGCAGATGTGTACACGTTTCCACACATTTGAGAGCAAACGCGGCACCCATCTTGCCGAAATTTTTTTCACAGACAATTTTTCATGCAAAATTGAAGCGACTGTACCTTGTGATATGCCCGTGGCCTCAACTAATTCGCGCACTTTAATTCGCCGATCGTTCAAAATCAGATCGTGGATTTTGTCGATGATTTCAGGAGTAGACACCTCAACTGGACGTCCTGAACGATTTTCATCTTTTGTGGATGAACGGCCACGTTTAAATTTATTCACCCAATTGTAAACCGTCGCAAACACAGGTGCAGATATGCCATTTGCAATTTTTCCACAAGTTTCTGCTTCGACACTCCCGAACATATTTTGTATTCCGTGTTTATTAGGGTCATTTATCAATCTTTTTTGACTCCTTTTTTCCTTTTTGAATATGGGTATAATAACTCCTTTTTTTAACCCTTCCGATAGCTTCTCCATTCTCTATATATGTTTAATTATTTCATCTTCTGTTTCCTCCTTGTTTCTATATCTCCACGCTTCGCTTATTATTTCGTCTCACCCAGTAATTTCGTATCATTCCTTAATTTTATATCACAGTCTCAATTTTCTTTTCCTAATGTCCTCTTTTTCTATTTATAGCTTCCCATAATTTATTTACATTATTTGCTTCATCCTTCTTAGTTTGCTTTTTTAGCTGGTTATATTCCCTTATTTTTTCTTTATACTATTTTCCTTAGCAGATATGTCCTCTCCATTTCCATTGCTTACTTTCTATCTCTTCGTCTTTTTCCCAATATTCATAGTTTCACCATATCACCTTCTTTTTACTCAGGCTTATCTTGATCTACTTTATGACCTCTGTTCCCTTCCCTTCATATTAGAGATCATTGCCATCCATTATCCATTGAACGTTTTTCTCAGCTTTTTTGTATATAACTTGAGACTTACAGGTACTTCACTGCAGTCATTATTTCTTATTGTAATATTTTCCTTCCTGTCTTTTACTTTCTTTACTCCCCATCCAATTATCATCCGGAGGTGGTCAGATCCAATGTTATTTTCTATCTTCACCCCTTTTATTTCTTCTCGTGTTTCACATTTTGCGATTGCGAAATCAACACTGCTTTTTCGTTTCCGATATATGTATATGCTCCTTTTTCATCTACAAATATTTCTCCATTCATTATATACATATCAAATTTCGTATTAACACCTTTTTTCGCTGTGTTACTGAACGCGAGCATATGGACCTAATAGCGAATACACAACAGATTATCGTATGTACAAATTAACCGTATATGGTGACTTAGACGAACCCAAGTAACGCACTCGGAACTCATTCAATAAGTTCCGTCAATGAGTTCCGTTTTTGTTACATCTGACGGCTCTTAGTTCAGGATTATGTCGTATTACGAATGAGTGTCGTCTATGGACTTGAATGACGGAACTAACTGAACTCGAAATGAATTTAGTGTGAATGTATTGTAAATTTACATTTCTATTAGTTGTCAAAATAACCAATTGCTAATTGAATGTTGCGGCGATCACAAGTTTTCCTCGTGCGTAAAATAAAGAAACGTAATAGTACATTATATTATAATTAAATTATATTATTAGAATTGTAAATTTTCATTTCTATTAGTTGTGAAATAACCAATTGCGAATTGAATGTTGCGGTGACAACAAGTTTTTCTCGTGAGTAATAAAGAAACGTAATAGCACATTATATTAATTAAACTATATTATTAGAATTAAAATATATAATAAATAATAATATTATTAAAAGGAAAATGTCCAAAAGAGCGTACGATAAGGAAGTCGCGAACGAAATAAGAAGAAAATTAGTATGCGCAGTAAAAAAAAAAAAAAAAAACTTGTTGATTTGCGTATACCGGTGCAAGGTAATATAATTGAAACCGACAATTCCATTGAATATCTTGAAAGTTTGGATAAAACAGAAGAAAGCTGCAGCACGAGTTGATACAGGCCGAGTTGATAAATTCAAACTATTTGATGAATCGCTTTTAGAAGCAAGTGAAGACGTGAAAGTAGAATTGGTATGATCATATTTGTGATATTATTACAAGTTATCATTTTAATGTATGTACTATATTGATCAACAGATAGATATTTTTATGAAGCAGTCGGGAACAGAATTGAAAAAGTTTTTATATACAACGTGCAAAATATTGTTTACCGAAGAATTGGCCTCCAAATTTACATTTGATGGGAGGCAGGGAAATATTGGCTTCAAGGACCTGAATGTGTCAAAAATAATGAAGAGTAAGCATAATCTAAATTATTTTTAAATCTATGATAACATAACTAATAACTATTTTTTAATATAGATTGTGCATTGGATAAATTTCCCTTCGTTAGGGAAGATGATATAAATAAAATTTTGAGGAGGTTTTTTTATACCGCAAAAGACAATATATCCAAAAAAACCAAAAAAAAAGAACAACATTGTGCAACTACTTCGGACACCGAATTGTTCGATGACATCGAGTTCCTAGAAATTGAATAGGTTTTAAGTTTTTTATATGGTTATATAGCTAGAAGAGGCTATTTTATTTAATTTTTTGTTATTAATTTTTTAATGTTATGAAAATATATTTGATTACAAAAAAAATTAAAAATATTTAACTATAATGAAGACCCAAGTAACGCAAGCTACGAAAATAAAGCTATTTAACGGCACTCTGACGGAACTCTGTTCCGTCATATAATTACGAATTTGTTCAAGATGGGTTCAGAAACGGTTCAGAAACTGTTCGTGCTTTGTCGCTACAAGCCGGAACTCGAAAATTTTTTGCTTTCATGTATGGGTGCACCCATACATGCAATTTCATGTATGAATGCACCCATACATGAAAGCAAACTAATTGTTTGAGCATCGGCTTTCACAGACAAAGAACGAACAGTTTCTGAACCGTTTCTGAACCCATCTTGAACAAATTCGTAATCATATGACGGAACACAGTTTCGCCAGAGTCCCGTTAAATAGCATAATTTCCGTAACTGGTGTTACTTGGGAAGCGACGTTTTATTAAATGCAATTTTTGGAAACTTAACTATGTAAACATCACAAGTATCGATATTACGCTGAATGCCTTGTATGAGTCTCCTAATACCAACGAAATACCAGCCTAAAACCCTGATATTCGATGAATATTATTGGTATCGATACCACAAATGTTTCCGTAGTTTCCCCATACACAAACCTGGTATCTGCAGTGCTCTATACATAAACTTGGTACTTTTACTGATTTCAGCGCCATACTCCCATACCATACTGTTACTGAGTGGAAAGTAGAGGAGTTATAAAAATGATGTCCATTTGTTTAGTTGCTTGTATAAAAGAAAAGTGATGTTTTGTTTTCAGTTCATAAAGCGATTGATTTACATTAGTTTAAAAGTGAAAATAATATATTAAAAATATATTTCACTTCCTGATAAAGGAAGTGAAATATATGCCATGAACGACTATGTGTCAGGGGGTAATATTCTATATGGTATCTCTGCATCTTGATGTGTGTCCCTATCATAAGGCAAGTAAACATTGTGATCTTGTATACAAAACGGATTGTAAGTACGAGTTTAAGGAAATACGCACTTTAACTTTGAGAACTTCAATTACTATTTCAAACACGCAATCACAAAGGAATCAATGCAAAATTGCGAACACAAAATGATCGTAAGTGATATAAATTAGACGCGCGATTACGGTGGGTCACCAAAATGTTACTCAAAATCATTTTAATTTTCTTAGCTTAAATTTTCTGGATTAAATATTTATTAAAATTCAATTTATTATTAATTATATTACTGCTAAGCATGGATATTCGATAAAGGATGCCTAATCTCTAAACTCATACAACATAACGTTTCGCGATTATTGTTTAGACTGACATTACTAGTTGAAACTAGTAATAAATTTAATGATAGCATAAACCATTTTGTTAGAGAAAGTTGGCATAGGAATTGAGAGAACCACACTGATCAGTGCACCATCTATCGACCAGTGGACATAATACTGAACGAAAGAGCTAATTGTTAGCCATTGAATAAAGCACATTCGTCAGCTGATATTAGCTGTATTCCATTGGGCCAATTTTGCTACTCGCAAGTACTTGCGAGTAGATGTCCAATGGAACGCATAATTTATTGACAGTACCTCTAAATATTTAGCAACAATACTAAGTTCATTCAGGTTGCCATAGTGATTGTGAAGTGTAGTGAATGTGTTGCAAGAACCTTTGACTGTTATAAATAAATTATATTACAATGTTTAAAAATTGGTCCTATAACGAGGGCAAAGCATTGATAAATGCTTTCAAGAATCGGAAGGACGAATACTTTAAAACAAGAAATAAGAAATATTTCTGGGAAAGTATTCTGAGCGATTTAGAGGCGATGAATATTCTGGTAAGTAATAAAAATTTAATTTTTTTGTCCGCAAGTACAAATTACTTTTATTTAAAGGAAACTCCAACAACAGCGAAGAATGTGGAAGTTAAATGACGTAGTCTCTACCGGGCTTTCAAAAGTGCGAAAGATAGAGGGACAGGGACAAGTCCTTCAAAATTTTTGTACATGAAGGACATGGACGATATATTTGAGAATAATCCAGCTTGTCCAACACCAACACCTATGTTAGTGCGACGACATTCTTCAGAATCGACATCGCATGCGTCTGGAAGCAAGGAAAAAGTTAGAAGCAAGCGTAATAACGTTTCTATGGCAATCTTAGAAATGAAAAAAAATTATTACGCAAATAAAGAAGAAATGCAAAAGAAAAAACTTAAATTATTTGAAGAATATATCATTAAAAAAGAAAAAGATAGGGCAGAAACTAGTTGTAAATATATTGAATCAGTTTAATGAAGGTAATATAAAATAAGTTTAATTAAGGTATTTAATATATATAAGTTAAAATAATAATTTTTATTTTCATAAGCCAAGGAGGCATTTATTTTTAATTGAAAATGTATAATAAATATGAATTTACACAAATACATCATTGAAGTTTCAATTAATTTAACAATCCTTTACTGTCCATATTTTCAAACATTTTCTGCCTCGCACTGGCATCATTGTTGCTGTCAATTCCTTCAGATTCTTCGTAATTCTGTATGTTGTTGACTTCATCATCTAAATATTATATGTCACAGAAATCATTTTCAGCAATACATATATTATGTAAAACACAAGCAGCAACAATGCAGTTCGTGACAAAGCCTAAATTTCGACTTTCGAAAAAAAGCAACCTACGAAATCGACATTTCAGCAAACCAAAAGCGTTTTCAACAACGATTCTTGTTGCTGAATGTAAGTAGTTGAATTTTACTTGTTTTGCAGTTAAGTTTCCAAAATCCTTAAACGGGGGAACTAAATATCTGCTTGCAGCATACGCTGAGTCTCCAAGTAGCATACCTCCTGGTATAATTATGGAATCATCCTCAGTAATACGCCTGTAAAAGCTCGATTTTCGTAGAAGCCGTGCATCGTGCATTGCACCAGGCTCACCACAGTGCACATCTATAAACGTTTTCTCGGCGTTTACAATTCACTGCAAAAGGGCTTTTACAGGCGTAATACACTATAATATTTTTTCCTATTGCAGTATGCTTGTTTGCCACGTTTAGGAGCATTGATTTTAATATGGCAACCATCAATAGCCCCAACAACACCTGCTACACCTTTCATAGCTGCAAATTGAATCTGGTTATTTTGCATTTCGAACGCTGTTGGCCATTTTATGTACTTGGGACTCACTTCGACAAACCATTTTACGACGTGGTATAAAATTCGATGGACACTGCTTTCTGTGACATCAAATCTGTCTGCAATTTGTCGGTACGTTTCAGTATTTGCTAGAAACCACAACGTAATGTATATTTTCAACATCAGCACCAACTGCACTTATTCGTTCAATAATTGTTTAAAATAAAAACCACATATCGATAATCCTTTCTGCAACAACTCTTGTTAATCTAAAGTGTTTCTTAAATTGCAAATCTGTGTAATTTGCAATTATATGCACATAATTTTCAACTTTACTTTTCTTGATACATGGAGGCACATCTTCATCAGAATCTGATGATGATGTAGAGTCTATAAAGTCAAATAAGCTTAAATCGCTACTATCTTCCAGCTCCTCAAATAATGCCATAACAACCTGTAAAGCAGTCATTAAATAAATGTGTATTTATTTTTTATGTAAAAACATACTTCACTAATATTTGATTCCATTTATTTTCGCTTTTGCTGCACTAATAAAGTAAATACTTAGATTAAAGTCTAAGAGTAAACATAACAAAAATATGACACTTCAACATAACCAATGAACCCGCTAAGCCATCTATTGCCAGGTAGAAAACTACAATCCCCTTACCCTAAGGGGAGAAGTGCAACTGCTCGCGCGAAATACTCATCTGTATGAGCAAGACTAGCTGCGAGTGGCTAGACGTACTTGTAGTGGCAAAATTTTCCCAATGGAATACAGCTATTGCTTCGCTAGAAAAATAGGAGACTATAAAAAAATTATTCAATGTTTTTCAAAGATTAAATATCAAAATAAATAAAATATATAATTACTTATATTTTTCTTTTCAAAAGAATTAATGTTGTAAAAATTGGTTGTCAATAATGCAGTAATACTATTATAATTTGGTATAATAATTTTCCCTTTTTTATTATTCAATAATTTAAAAAAAAAATATAATATTGGTATATGTTCTGAATTATATCTTTTTGTTAAGCGCATTTACGATAGTTATGAAAAATACATTATATGGTTATGAATAAATACGTTCGGAAAAATTAAATAAATTTTCTTTTGTTGTTAGATGGTTGGTAAAAACTTGATTATCGTAAAAATGTTCAGACAAATAAATCATTGGCCTCTACAATTGTAGTTCTTAAAAATATGAAGATCCACATATGCATTATCAGATTATATTCAGCACTACAAAATATACACTAAAAATATCAAACGTAAATGTATTGTATTCAGTAATCATTTAATAGTGCACTTGGATTTATTTAAATTGTAAAATGTCTTGATATTGCTCATTTTAATTATAGCTGAATAAAGTTTTTAAAAATTAACAAAAGAAAAATATAAAAGATAAATATTTGGTTACATAAAAATGTTTTATTTTCCCTTAACTCTTATATATTGATATTGCTCATTTCTCTTCTAACTAAATTAAATTTAATCATTTCTTATACATTTTGAATATTGCTGCAATAATAATGTTTATCTTGATAATAAGTACTATTATTACTTTAATAAGGAGTTTACGAAATTCTTCTCATCAAATTATTACTTTTTTATGAAGAACTGATTATAGTTTTATTCAAATATTTTTTAAGCAGGGCAAAAGCAACAATAACTAAACGAAGATTTCAGTTATAATCAGTGCATTCTTTAGGTAGAAGCCAGTTTTAGTTTCTATGTTATTACTGCTTCCAGCCTGACTCAATATGAGTTCTTCCCTTAAAGATGTGGCCCCAATGCCAAACTTCATTATAGCAAGAAAAGATGCGTTTAAAATACTAATTTATTTAAAGTATCTTCTTTTTATACATTAAAGTTTTTATTTATTATTTTATTAATCTACTTTAAAGTTTTATTTATTATTTTATTAATCTATTTTAATGTTTTTGTAATTTTATTTCAGTTTGTGGTTGATCTATCTATAACGTTCTTTCTTCATTTTTTTTAATTCTTCGATAAGTTGGTTCTTGAGCTTCTTCCTATTTGCGATGTGGTTTCTGTATGGTTCAGCTAATTTTTTCCTGCAGTATATCTCTCACCAGCGATCCGCAGACCGTATCCGTGCTGTAGGTATCAACCACAGCCACGACGTAAATGCCGAAGCACCTCTCCATAACCGAGCATAAAATGCTATTTATATTGGGTCACTCGATTCCCGTGGTACCAATTTAGGTTTTAATAGTACTAAGGTTTGAACTCCGCTCTCAGAATTATGGTCAGGAACCCTGTAAATTCCTAGTCACGGCTCGGACTTTATGTTGTACCATCATGTGATTATTATTTTTAATATCACATCGTCTAGGCACGGCATATCGTTGTTAGCTTTATTTTTTTTATGCCATCATTGGGATGAGAAGCTGGTCTATACTTAACATCATGAGAGAATTCTGACGGATTTGGAAAAAAATAAAAGAAACATTTAATACGTTTTATTTTTTTATTTAAATCATTTGCGACTCTTAGTAGCCGCGTTGACTGTGTGATCTTAAAAGCTCATTTATCTCCAGAAAATCTGGAGTATTTATACAAATTTCTTAACTATAATATTCCTTACACATAATCTAGGAATGTTGATGAGCAGAGGTGAATAGAGATGCACTTCTCTAGAAAGATAAACTATGGCAAGTGTTATCTTAGGAATTCCCATACCTTGAATTGTGGGAACACAAATTGTCCCACTAATCGCACTTATCTATATGCTATATGGAAATTAACTATTTTGTAGCAATTATAATTCAGAACCCTTTTAAGTGATTATCATAAAGAGTTCTATCGTAACCGTCTTACTTGAAATCAGAAACCTTTAGTCCAGAGGTTCCCAAACTTTTTTGTATCGTAGACCCCTTGCCATGTTTTTCGGTTTTTGGTAGACCCACTACTTACCTGATATTGATTTTTTGTAAATTTCTAACTGTAGTGAAGTTTAGTGTTAAAAACTTAAAGTAAAAACACATATTAAGTTTTATACATTTATTAATTGAATATAAATTAAAACTACTCAAAATAAAATTTTGTATCTGTTATATAAAATAAACGTAACATTAAATAAACATAAAATAAACTAAGCAATAAGTAAATGTTTTTAGTGGGAAGGATGAACCTGATGTTTTGATAATAAATTATCAACATTTGGCGTTAATTTTGTAAGGTTTAATCTGAAATCTCCTCGGCTAATGATGTCCAGTCTATTTCTTTTTTTCGTTAGGAGATTTGTAACAGCGCTGAACCCCCTTTCCACTAGGTATGACGATGGAAAGGAAATTAAAAATTTTATCGCTTTATTCCATAATACGGGATAGGTAACGGGTATGTTTTTTTGCAGCCAGAAGTGCTGATATCCGTGATAAACTGAACCTTAAGTTCTTCGTTTGCACTTTTTCAGTCAGTTCCTCTTGTATTATGACATTCGTTTCTTCTATGTCACCATATGGGTTAATTATCCACGGTGGTATTGTAAACAAATTTGTAAAATAGGCGATGTCTGTTTTCCACTTCATTAAATTGTCTTTTAAAATTTTATCTTTAGTATTCAGAAATTCTAAAATAGTCTCAAAAAGTGCAAAAAATCTTGTCAAACATAAGCCTTTCGACAGCCAGCGTACTTCAGCGTGAAAGAGTAATTAATGAAAGTGTTCGTCATTTTCTTCACACAACTGTGCATCAATGACTAATTGAAGAGATTCATGCAATCTAATACTCAAATTTTTAGCAACTAAATGTTGTCGATGGATGACGCAATGTATTGCTAACATCCCTGTCACATTTTGTTTTAAATAGCTTATAAATCCATGATAACGTCCAACTATGGCAGGTGCTCCATATGTAGCTATTGATATTATATTTGATAAAGGGATTGCTTTTTCAATGAACTAATCCTTCAAAACATGAAATATTGATTCACCTTTAGTGTCGGTTGTCAAAGTTTTTGCGAAGAACAGTTCATCGTAGATTTCTTGATTCATATTAAAACGAACATATGCCAATAATAATGCCTATTACATTACCAGGTAAAGTTGACTCGTCCAGTTGTATAGAGGAATGGGTCGCTTGCAAATAATTACACAAGAAGCTTTCAATATCTGTAGTATATCGATATATTGTACACCCAGCCATGAGTATAAACCGAATGGCGTGATGTTTCACACACATCAATGCCACACAGCAATGGATGAGTCAGTCATGTAGACACCGTCATGCAGTTAACATGTCTCTGTATAAATAATAAGAATTATACATAAATAAATAAGTCTAATATATTACATTGGCGACGAGGTAAAAAGTAAAAAGTGAAAAAAGAAAGTTAAAAGGTGTAGTGAAATCAGTGCGGGAAATCTCGTAAGAAGATTGTGATTGATCTGTGATTGAAATCGGAGGCAAAAAGGTTCATACAAGATGGATGAAGCCCAAGCACGAGAATTACAAGAACAGCTTAGAGAGGCCCAAACCACGCTGGAAAGAGTCAGAATGGAAAGAAACAAAGCAAATGCCGTAATAGAGGATATGGAAAAAGATTTGCTGAGGTTAAATAACCAGCGAGGAACGCACATGGACACAACACAGAATAACGCAACAGGCGGAAACGGAGGAACGCCGGCACCGATACAAAACGTGCAAGTATATTCAGCCACAGTAGGGTGTGTTGCAGAATATAATGAACACGAGGATTGGAAAAACTACCAAGAAAGGTTAGAACAATACTTTATAGTAAATAACATACTGGAACCACATAGAAAGGTGGCTACGCTCATAACGGTCATTGGGACAAAAGGTTATGGAGTACTCGCAAATTTGTGCGACCCAGTATTACCATCGCAAAAAACATACGAGGAATTATGTGCTATAATGAAAAATCAATTCTCAAAGACAATATCGGTATTCCGTGAACGCACGGAATTTTTCGACTTAAAGCAAGGCGAGAATGAGTCGATTAGCCAGTGGTATATACGCTTGAAAAATAAAGCCAGCACGTGCCAATGGGGTGCGCAGCTCGACTTGATGATTACGAATAAGTTCGTAGCGGGTCTAAAGAAAGGCAAGATTTTAGATCGCGTGTGCGAAGAAGACCATAAAAAGGGGTCTGAGCAAATCGTCGAAATTGCGAAGAAGAAAGAGGCAGCTCTTATACAATCGCGTCAGGAAATAAACGTACATAAGGTAAGCTTTGACAGAAAAAGTAAGTAAAGTGAAGCCATAAACCAAAGCAAAGCCGGTAAAGAGGGCTATAAAAAGAAATTTAGCAAGGAGTCAAAAGGCGGCAAACAATGCACGCATTGCGGTTATAGCAACCACGAGTCCGCAGACTGCAAATTTAAATCCTATAAATGCAACCGTTGCGGTATAATAGGGCATTTAGGAAAAATATGCCAGAAAAAAGGAAAGGAACAAGCTAAACAGCACTTCGTGGAGATAGAAAACCACGACTGGACGAGCGAAGAGGTTCACTTTCAAGCAACAAAGGCGGGATACGTCAAACCGACGCAAATCCAAATAAAGATAGGAAACAAGCAATTGCTAGCTGAACTTGATTCAGGAGCAAGCAGATCGGTAATTCCGGAGGAATTATACAAAAGGCATCTATCACAGCATAAATTGCAACCAGTGAATACTACGTTAAGATTCTATGACGGGAGCGTAATTGCACCAGAAGGTCAGATCTACGTAGAAATAAAGGCAGGTAGAAAAAAGGCAAAATGTCAATTAATAGTCGTAAAAACAGGCTGTAGATTATTGTTGGGTAGAGACATGATGGAAGCACTAAGATACAAGATAGTGGAAATCAACCATGTTGAATTAAAAGGACAAAAACTACAAGAAATAATCGACAAGCACAAGACACTTTTCGACGGCAAGTTCGGAAGGTATAAATACGGCAAAATAGACATAAAGATGCAAGATAATGCGAAACCAGTGTTCTGCAAACCCAGGGCGACACCGTTTGCTTTCAAGAAGACAATCGGAGATCAGCTAGACCAACTGGAAAAAGAAGGAATACTCACCAAGGTAAAGCACAACGAATGGGGCACACCATTAGTGCCTGTGCTAAAGAAAGGAGGTGGAGTAAGGATCTGTGGCGATTACAAGGTCACGATCAATAAGTACATGCAAGATGTAAAACACCCCGCACCAAAAGTGGAAGAAGTATTCGCAGAACTGGGAGGTGGAGAAAGGTTCACGAAATTGGATATGTCAGCGGCCTACAATCAGCTAGAGCTGACTGACAGATCAAAGAAATTGTGCGCATGGAGCACACCTCAGGGTATTTATTTGCACAACCGATTACCCTATGGAACGAAAACAGCAGCAGCAGAGTTCGACAAGGTAGTAGAAAAAGTATTACAAGGAGCCAAAGGAACTGCAGCATTTCGAGACGACATAGTGGTGACGGGCAGAAATAATAACGGGCATATGCAAAATTTAAACGAAGTTTTGCAGAGGTTAGAAGAAGCTGGACTAAGGCTTAACCTCAAAAAGTGCCAGTTTTTCCAAGAAGAAATCAGATACCTGGGGTACATCATAAGCAAGAATGGGTTGTCCAAGGACCCAGCAAAAATCGCAGCAATGGTCGAAGCAAAGAGACCAGAAAACATAACAGATGTAAGAGCATTCACAGGACTGGTGACATTCTACGGAAAATTTGTACCGAGATTAGCTAAAATGTTGAGGCCGATTTATGAAGTACAAAACAAAGAAAGATTTCAATGGACAAGAAATGCAGAAAAGGCATTTATTGAAGTCAAGAAAGAACTAGCATCGGACAGAAATTTGGTACACTATAACCCAGATTATCCGATAAAACTAGTGACAGACGCATCCGACCAGGGCATAGCAGCAGTACTAATGCACGAAATGCCAAACGGAGAGGATAGACCAGTTACCTTCATATCAAGGACGCTAACAAAAGCGGAAGGTAATTACGCAATTTTGCACAAAGAGGCTTTGGCCATTTATTGGGCTTTTCAGAAATTGTACCAATATTTGGCAGGTATGCATTTCAAGTTATGCACTGACTACAGGCCATTGATAACGATTTTTGGCGAGCATAAAGGCATACCACAGATGGCAGCAGGAAGGTTGCAAAGATGGGCTCTGTTTATGAGTGGATTTGACTACCAGATAGAGCACATAAAAGGCAAGAACAATGAGCCAGCCAACACATTATCGCGTCTACCCAGAAATAAAAGAGATTTAGTTCAAGAGGAAGGGGACTATCTACATTTCATGGTGGAAGACCAGCTACCGCTAAGGTCAGAAGACTTAGCGAGAGAAACTAGAAAAGATCCAGTACTGAGCAAGGTATTTTTATACACGACAACTGGATGGCCTAGTCAAATTGAAGAGTCAATTAAGCCTTTCGCACAAAGAAAGGATGAAATCTTCATAGAAAAAAATGTGCTAATGTGGGGATACCGAGTAATGATACCGGAGAACTGCAAGCAAATATTGCTGAAAGAAATACACGGAGGTCACATGGGCATCAGCAAAATGAAGGCGATCGCTCGACAATATTTTTGGTGGCCAAAGTTGGACAAAGACATAGAAGGCTACGCAAAAGGTTGCATGGCATGTCTGACAGAATCCAGCAGTCCGGAAAAATCAGGATTAAAGAAGTTTCCTGACAGCAAATATGTGTTCGAAAGGGTGCACATAGACTTTCTAGGACCACACAGGGGCAAGATGTATCTGATACTGATAGATGCATACTCCAGATGGCCAGAAATTGTCCACATGACAAAAACGGATTCGAGAAATACGATCGAAAAACTGAGGGAAATATTCGCAAGATATGGTATACCAGACACACTAATCTCAGATAATGGAGCACAGCTGGTGTCAGAAGAATTCGAAAGATTCTGCAAAATGAACGGAATTTTGCACAAAACAGGTCCGCCATATCATCCACAAACAAATGGATTAGCTGAGAACGGAGTGAAATCTTTTAAAAAAGGCTTAGAAAAAGCATTAAAAGATAACAAGGCTCACGACAGCGCAAATAATCTAATCAGCAAGTACTTATTCGCCTACAGAAACGCACCACACCTAACAACGGGCGAGTCACCAGCGAACAAATTTTTGGGCAGAAGCTTAAGAAGTAGATTAGATTTGCTAAAAATACCAAAAACAGCAGAAAGAATCCAAAAGCAAATACAGTATTTCAGAGGACACAGAGATGTCACATTCTCAAAAGGAGAAGGGGTGATAGCTCGGGGTTACAAGAATCCTATGAAGCCAGGTTGGCAACCAGCAACTGTGGAGGAAGTAATGGGGGAAAAGACATACATATGTAAACCCGACTTTCAACCAAATCTAAGATGGAAAAGAGGTGACGATCAGATGCGCAAATCAGGTCAATTCTACGAAGCAGCTACAAGAGTACTCCTAGAACAAGAAGAGGCAAACGAATATGAAGAAGAGCCTGACACAATGGATGAGCCAATCATATCTGAATCGAACCTAGAGAAAGCAACAGAAGACTCAAAAGGAGTAGTTGAAGAACCAACCGCATTCCAACAAGAAGTACAACAAGATGGCAATCATCCAAGGGAAATCCAGCCGACACCCAAGAAAGGCAGACCCAGAATCAAGTACGAACCGGATCCAGGTTTAAACGTAAACCAAAGGGAGCCACGAGTTCGAAAACCCGCCAACAGAATGAATATGTAAGGTTCAGGCTAAGCGGGGAAGAGTGTAGTATATCGATATATTGTACACCCAGCCATGAGTATAAACCGAGTGGCGTGATGTTTCACACACATCAATGCCACACAGCAATGGATGAGTCAGTCATGTAGACACCGTCATGCAGTTAACATGTCTCTGTATAAATAATAAGAATTATACATAAATAAATAAGTCTAATATATTACAATATCAGAACTCATTTTATCAATACGTCTTTCAACAGTATTGTTGCTTAAGGGAATTCTTTTAATGATAACAGATGCAGGTTTGTGTAAAACAGTTTTTAAAACCTCTTCAACGGCTGGCAAAATTAACTTCTCTCCGATAGTATGCGGTTTTCCGGATTTTGCTATAAGTAGCGAGATATTGTAAGACGCCCGCAAACGATCATCGTTTCTTTGTGACGTTGAAGCGAACATTCTGTCCAGCGTGGGTCTCTTCTGAAGTTTATCTTTGAGTGTTTGAAAGTATTTCAAATCTTTATCTGTTTTATCAGGGTGACATCTTATCAGATGGTCCTTCAGCTTAGATGGTTTCATAGCGTCATTGCCCAAAACTTTGTTGCATAAAAGGCACATAGGCAATTGTTTGTCCGACAATGATGGAATGACGCCAAGCTTCAAATAAACAATACTGTACTGTTTAGATTTTTTTTTAGATTCGGACATGGCATCAATCATTTGTGGGCAAAATTAATCTATTTAAATAAGACATAAAGTCCAGCAGCTATATATTAAAAATCAAAATCAAATTTAAATTGTATGGTCTTAGATTTTATGGCAGGAATAGGCGTACAGCCTTTATAAATGAATGTGAGAAGGGGAATGTTATGAATGTTACCTAAGGTTTTTAAAGGAACTTTAAGGAAATTTGAAAGTAACATGACAAAAAATGTTAAAATAAAATATATTGCAACGAATAATAATAACAAATTGTTATGCGATTTATCTCTACGTACATTCGACTGTCATGTATAAAAATTCACTGGTTCCACTTTAGCAATAATACAAAATTTTAATGTTAATATAGAGAAGTATGTACAGTGCAATATCCATAATCTGAACTTCAGTAATCCGAACATTCCAGTAATCCGAACTGGCCAAACAGTGTAACGACGAATGAACAAAAGTACACTTTTATTACTGTTTTTGTGAAGTTATTTGGTAAGATATATGTATTTATAAAAGAATAATAAATGCCTAGCAAGGTCGTAAATAAGTAAATATTGACACACATACATATTTATTTATATGACCGGCCAAAATATGTAGTTTAATTCCAAATTTTTTTTTAATATGTTTCCTATATGTAAACATTTAAATTCTATGAAAAAAAAACAAATGAGAGTGTGTATTGGAAATTCTTCAAAAAACACGCAGCTGTACAGTTGTGGATTTCTTATTTTCTTAATTTATCGTTCAAAGTGGTAACATATTGTATGTTAATAATAAAATACATACGTAATATGTATGTACAGTTGTCTTTTTTTAGATATTTCCGAAAACATTACATAATCCGAACTTTTCGATAATCCGAACATCTCCTTGCAGCAATTAGTTCGGATTACGGAGATTGCACTGTAATTATAATACCGATTGCTAAAACTTTGAAAAAGAAACTATTGAGGAGTACTCGTGTAATTTTGCATAATTTGAATATTAAACTACTAATAACTGAAGTCATGATCGGCGTAATTTATCTACCAAGTACGAGTACAAAACTAAAATTTAATAAAAAGTAATGTACTTACATTTCTCCGGCACTATAATTTGTGTGATAAACTACCAGTTTATATTTTTTTAAATATTTTCTTAGCACTTTCCTTTTCAAGATTCGGGAAACGAATAAACCTATTTGTCTCACATTCGTATTTATAGAGTGACGAATTGAACAAGTCAGTGCAAGTTCGCGAAGCTGTGAGACAAAAATTGACAAGAATTTTTACTGCGCGTATGCTTGTAACAAGATGATTCTGGTATATCATTATGTGCAGGTTTTTACAAGTTTAAAATGTATTGCGACCACAAAGCGAATGCCTACATCCTACAACTTACACAATTTTGTAAACATATATAATAAATTTTTTACTTCATATGTACTTTTATAAATAATGTATATGTCTTTATATTATAAAATAGTATAATGTAAGTAAATAGGTACTATCAGTGTATGTTGAGATCCACTATCGTGGACCCCCATTTTCATTTCATGGACCCCAAATTTTTTTTTCGCTGACGTACACCCCTTGCAGGTTGTCATAGACCCCTGGGGGTCTATATATACCACTTTGGGAATCACTGCTTTAGTCAAAGTAAAAGTAGACTGAAGAGATTCCCTTGTTATCAGTTTTCCCATATCACGGGGGCACTCGTACCATGTGAGATTAGACAGAGGGAATGTCTTCTTAAAGGTAATTCATATTTCAAGTGTGTGCGTGGTAATATTTCATTCCAAATCGTCAATAAGTACGGTCATGGTCGTGATTATAAATTTAATAATTTGGCAGCAACCAGCCATTATTAGTAAACATGTATTTTTTCTTTTGCTTAAGCAAACATACATGTGAGAATTATACAAATAATATAACATCCCACCGTTACAAACAAATTTTGTTTCAATCTAGAAAGACAAAATTATGTTCGGCATTAAATTGAATTTAAGTGATGTTATTGCTTGCCAATATTTTTACAATAATAGATTATAATGTATATTTGAAAACTTATACTATTGTAAAATAGGTTTTTTAATTCAATATTATTAATATTGTATATTTTTCATATTCTTAATTAATTAATATTTTATACAATTCATACATATATTTTATAAAATTATTATATTGCATACTTATATTCTATAATATACAATAGTTTTCATTTATTTATAATATATGTTTATGTCAATACATTCTTATGTTTAGCAGATTTTACTTATACTGCATAAAATTTCAGTTTTTATTTGCTTATAATATAATTTACATTTAATTGATTATGATATTATTTTGATTATAACGTATTTATCGTATATAATATATATAGATTAAATTATCTTTTACAGTATGTATCTTTACGTTAATGGGCTGTATCGCTTTTGAAATTATTGCGAACGGTTCTCAACTTGTGTCTAAATTTAATCATTGAGTTTATGCTTTTACTATTTCGTATGAGGCTTCGTATGTGCTCCCGTGTTTCTTTCAGTTAGGGATGTTCCTTTTCTTGAAATCTATCGATATTACATATCGATATATATCGGAATCAAATCTATCGATAACTAAAATAATCGGTCACAAAACTATCGATAACTCAAATATCGATGAATACAGAAAATTTCACTTACAAATAGACATATATATTTTAAAAACACCAGTCATTTATTTGCAAAGAATTTAAAAACAATATTTTATTTAATCTGTCTGGATGAATGCGGTTACGCGATTCTTCCATGATGTTGCCGGCTCTAGAAAATAGTCTCTCTGATGATACTGATGTTGCTGTTACCGACAAGTACTTCTCCGCGATTTGAGTTAGTTCCGGATGAATAATTTTATGGATTGACCAATAATTTAGTGGATCCGTTTTAAGATCCAGGATTGGTTGCGCTAAATATTGCGTCAATCCAGAATACATCCCATCAACAGAAGCTGAAGCGTTATGCTGAGCCGTTGCTGTATTCACCAATTGTTGGTGGAACCCCCATAAATCAGTATTTGATTCTGCACCTGGATTTGTTGTTGATGAATCAATGTCCTTTGAGTGGGTTGGAGATAACTTTTCAGCAATATCCACTTTTAATTGCTTGTCAATGCCCTGAATTGCTTTCGCACAAGCAATCTGATCCTTAAAATGTATTTTTTTGAATCTAGGATCCAATATCGTCGAAAATGCCAATAAATGAACTTTTTCAATGTGCTGAAAGCGTTTGCAAATCTGTTGCAATAATATTTCCTTCAGTTCTTTCGAAACTGGTGTTTTAGTAACAATTGAGTTTAAATTATTATTCATGCAAGAAATAAGTGGAATTATTTTACTACTGGTAATAAATTTATCACCACAAATTTCTTTGGTGAGCTTTTCAAGCGGACTCAGTATTTTTACGGCATCTTCAATAATTGATATTTCAAAGCCTGAAATGAATTAAAAGTGTTGTTACATTAATATCTAATAAAAAATGTATTTCTTGTACATTACCATTTAGCATGTCAGGACTCTTAGGCAGTTTGAGTAAAACTGCTCCAATTTGTTCTTTTAGTTTAAAAAAACGATCCAGCATGTAATATGTTGAGTTCCATCTAGTTGAAACATCTTGTATCAGTTTTATTGCAGGTTGTCCTATTTGGTACTTCCGAAGCTCATCTGCAGCCGAAACACTTTGTTTGAAAAAGCGAACGATATCTTTCACCTTAGATATTAATGCTCGAAATTCAGGTGCGTTTGAAATGGCACCCTGTGCTACCAAGCTGATGGTATGTGCGAAGCAAGGCAGATGTTTTTCTTTTCCAAACGTGTCAGTGATGGCCTTTGTCATATTCGCTGCATTATCAGACACTACAGCTACTATCTATAATGTAAATTATATATGAAAATAAATTATATTAAATTTGCATTGATATATATAATGTCAATTATATTTGAACCAAACATTCAAACCTTTTCTTGTTTGATATTCCATTCATTACAAATATTTTTTAAGTGGTGTGATATCAGCTCAGCAGAATGACGTTCATCTAAAGGAGCTACACAAATCATTGCTGAGCAGATTGTATTTTTTTGGATGAAGTGGGCTGTAACACCTAAATATGCCTGCGTATTCATCGTTTCTGTCCATATGTCGGTTGTAATTGTAAAATTAGTGACACTTTCCATTTTCTTTTTAAAAATGTCAGAAAGAACCTCATATTTTTCATCAATATGTTGGGTTATCAACTTTCTGGATGGAATTTTATACATCGGTGCAACTGCATTCATCAGAAAACGAAATCCATCCTTTTCGGTGGTGTTTAAAGGTAGATTATCCTTTGCTATCATAAAAAGAATAGCGTTGGTAATTTTGAGCGCTTTTGCCCCACCTTCATTGTAGCTGTTAATGTTTGCAAACGCCGTTTCTATGAGCTGATTGCGTTGAATCACTGGTTTGTTGATGTTTTGCCTTTTACGGGGTGTAGAAGTATATGGTAAGGCAGACGTTGACGGTGAATTTACATCTATGCTCTGTGCTGCTGACTGGAATTCATACAAAGATCCATGATGTATGGAATTAAAATGTCCCGTTATACTCTAAAAAAATAGTTCCCAACAATTATATTCATTCAATAGCTTAGTTTGCAGCGACTCTAATTACTTACTGATAATGACTGGTTTCGCCGACTACGTTGAATATTATTTGAAAACTCTTCTAGTGAACTTCTTGAACCATTATCAGGTGAACACATTTCCCTAGAAAAATTAGAATTTATTTCTAAATCCGTGACTCCATCACTTTCGTCAGCACTTATATTGTTAGTTCCTGGTCCTGCAGATGATGGTCTTGAATTATTTAATTCTCCTGATGAAACAGTTTCGTCTTCATTTTCGAGCTTATATATATCCTTGTGCACATGTTTTAAATGACTTATTAAGTTGGTAGTATTGCCTGATGTTTTAATACTTTTGTGGCATATTTTGCAGGATCCACCTCCATTTTCACATTTTATAAAATATTTCCAAACAAAAGATTTGGATTTTATTTTTTTTGGTGGCATTTCTAATGTTTTTTCAAAGCAGTACGTTATAATAATGTCCTATTTCACTTTACAATTCAGTTTCACTTAACTTTGCACTTTATATTCACTCTTTGCTATTGCTGTACAACTACAAGTCCACAATGAATATGATGTATGATAAAAGTATTATATTCTTTCTAGCTAATTTTTTAATAAAGTACGTATGTTTATAAAGAAATAATAAGGGAAAGAACCGCAAATTGTGTCTTTTATCCGTCATAAAAGTTTGTGAAATCCCACTTTAAGGCCGCTATGCAGCTCGAGCTAAGATAAATTTCCATACGATTTTTAGCTAGCGTAATCGAAATTGACAAATTTAGCTCACGATTTCTCCGGGCCGTACGCACTTCGAGAGTGAAATGAAAGTGATCGGAAGAGTGAATGTGCTGAAAAGTAGATGACGGCACTGACAAATCTCCACGCGATTTCACTTTGGTTTTCGCTACAATAAATGCACGGAACAATAATCGAAGATAAATGCGAGCTGAATTTTGACGTTTGTGATTTTGTTTTATCGTAGTAGTGGTAACTTTCGTTGCAATGAATGAAAATAGTCTAAATTTAGCTGATTGTTTTGCAGGGAATGCACTGCCCATCACTACAGTCAATTTTTATTTATAATTTTATTTTTTTTGCTCACAACACGACTATTCACTTCAATTATTTTTTAAATAACAACATCGAAATTAAACTATTCCGAAATTTCAAAATCTAACCCTACACAAAAAGATTTCACTCTCGTTTAGCTGCGCTAAATGGGAGAGTAGAGGAGATCGCGTTAAAATTTATCTTAGCTCGAGCTGCATAGCGGCCTTTACAACAAGAATTGTCTGTTAAATTCCACACCGCTCGAAACACATCTATCGGTATTTTGGCGAAACAGCACTAAAGCTCTCGCGTCAAAAAAGCGAACGATAAAACAATAAAGGGAAATTTCATCGATATTATAAATATCGATATTTCCATTTTTATAAAACTATCGATTGTTATCAGGACGCAAACCATCGATAAAAATAATCGATATTTATAGGTTCAACTATCGATATTTAAAATAATCGATAGTTATCGCACATCCCTACTTTCAGTTGCCAGCTTGTGATACAACTGATGGGATCGATGTCGTTTTTCCAAATACTAATTCAACAGAGGTATATTTATTGTAGTGTGGAGAGTGATGTTGTCTTTTGTGAACGACAATAGATATTCATTTAGTGTTCTGCGATTTCGCTCTATGGAACCTACGGTTTCGTGGTGGAATGGTGTTGAAATATTAGCTGTATTCCATTGGACCAATTTTGCTACTACACTAGCTGTGTATCTGTCATCATCTACTTTACCTCGAACAGAGCAGTAATTTTCATTTGGAGTTACGCATACAATGTACGGTAGGTGGATTGTAGTTGCTACAGTGAAAATAGATATATTTGCGGATTCGCTGGTTATGTTGAAATGTCATATTTTTGTTTTTATTGTTTATGTGTGAATAAACTCAGTATTGTCGGTGACTATTGTGTGATTGTATTTTACTGCTGTAGTGATATGTTCATTTTATTGAGAGTCTACAGCGCTGTAGCAAAATTGGTCCAATGGAATACAGCTTATGTGTTCTATATTTAGTATTTTGCGTAGATAACGGAACAAAGAATTATTAAATTTGGTACCTTCGACTGTTTTGAATCTTCTGAAGCATGCGTACTTTAATATTTCTTTCCGCTATAATTTTCTCTATAGTATTTGCTTCTCTAGTTTCTATAGGCAATGATTCAACGTATTTTAAAATTCGGATATATCTATACCCTTGCGAAAGTCTCAGTGGTTCCCTAATGTCTATAGACACAGTCTCAAAACTACTATTTGGGCCTTCAGTTATAAGCAAAGGCTCTATTATATGTCCAATCAGCTTATTTTTTTAAGAATTCTCGCAATTGGCCATATAATTTTTTACCATTCGGCTCATATTTTTCCATACGTAGTTTTGTTTTAATTTGGTAATTAATTTGGTATTTTTGCTAATATGCACCCATCTGCAGTTGAATGATGTTCTTTAATTAACCTTTTCATTTCTAGTTTGTCCGTTATCCGAATTTGTCTGCGTATTATTGAATATCTTTTTTAATTTCGAGATACTTAAATTCTCGAATATATTTTCATTATAAGCCAGACTTAACTCTTTTACTTTTTGTCTGCTTGTGAATCGTAATTTCCATTTGAACGGCTGGATCCTTATTAAGTTTTATAATAAGGTCCTTATTATTTTTAATTAAAATATTTGGTACCCTTTTATTTATGTTTACCCTATCATTCCTTTTACTTAAATTATTTTTGTTAATACAATAGTTGACTCATCTATGTATTCAAATAAGATACATTTTATATTCCGTATGTCTGATATTAAGGTACACTCCCATGTGTATTTTCTCTCTGTATTACTTTTATTATTATTCTTGGGATTTTTATCTATTTTATTTTTATTAATATTCTTACTGAGCATTTTATCAATTTCATTTTGAGGTCTTTGATTGTTTCCAGCTTGCATTCCATGCGTAACTACGTTAAAATTTTTGAAAATGAGATTTTCTAATTGCTATATATCTTTTTTCACGAAAGAGTATCGACATTAGTATTCATTTTGCCTTGTTTATAGATAATCTAGAAGGCGTAGTCCATTAAACGAGTTTGAGTTAGCTTGGATTCGTGATTCTTGTGTCTAAATAAGCTCACTAGTGGGCGATGATCTTATTATTTGGAAGCATTTGCCGTATAATGGTGTATACCACGATGTATACCTTTTCCATTTGTCGTATAATGGTCTATACTACAATGGATACCTAGCGTAAGCTAATGGCATGTTTATTATTAGTATTATTAGATCTGAATAGATTATTTTACTGGTGTTGCTAAAATTAACATTATTTCAATTATTGACGTTGTTGGAACTAAAGCTTCTTCTTAAGTCGTGAATTATTACCGCTTATTTCAGAATTATTACCGCTTATTCTGTTGTTGTTTTATTGATGCTGCTTTGTTTTATTGACCTCAATTTCTATAGCCAATGTTATAGCTTCTTGAAATGTTTTGCACCTTGCAGCATTTATGGTTCCTTTAAACTCATAGTTTATTCCTTTCTTGAATGTATTCAATACTAGTGTACCGTTCATTTTTCCCACATATTCAGATACAGCTTCTCCAGAGTCTGCTATCTGTGTTTTGCTTAAGTCAGCAATTATAATTCCGATCTTGTTTGCAAAATTCTCCACATGATAATTTCCTTTCCTAACTACTGCTTATTTTGTTTGCAGGTTTAGCGCTATATTTTGTATTCGGAATTTTCATTTAAACATTTCGTTTAGGTTATTAAAGTCTTCAGGTGCAGTCTCTGGAGATTTTTTGCTGTTGCCCTCTTTGATAGTCGATAGCACCAAATGAATTTTAATAATTTAGCACGTTCATCAATAGTTAAAGAATCACGGTAGATTTCTACTAATTCCAGAAAATGTTCGATGTCGTGATTATCACCTGAAAATTCTGGAAGGATTTTAATGACAGATGCAATATCAAATTTTTGTATAGGTTCATGATGATTTCTTTAACGCTGGTATCTTCTAGGTTTTCTTGTTCATCGCAGATTATCTGACTATGACTTTCTATATAGTAAAAGAATTTAATGTATTTGTAGTCAAGTAGTACTTATATTTTATTTCGTTAAGTAGCTTTTTGTCTGTGGAGGGGTTGACATGAATTGATTTTGTTCAAAATTCATTCTTCAGAACTCTAATTCTGTTTATTTTATTGACAATATTTTGGGCCAAAAATAGCCTATTTGGGTTCTTTCTATATGTTTCTTTTATCTTTTCTAGATCGTGGAGAATCTTTTTTAATTCATACCCTATTTAGACATTGTTGATATTGGCAAAACTTCTACTCACGTTTTTTGCTAGGGTCTAATTCAATAATTTCATGAGTAGGACAAAATCAAAGATGTTAACGCGAAAATTACAGCAATAATAAGTACCATCTTTAGGTGGAAGCCTGTTTCAGTTTTTACATTATTACTGCTTCCACCTCGACTCACCATATTAATATCTTAGTCGAATTTAAGATATTCAATTAATGTGCATACCCTTTTTTATTATTAATATTATTATAATTGAATACTTTTCTATTTTTATTATTATTATACAATAATTGTTAGATTTTTAAATTTCTGCTATTCTTTTTATTGTTTTTGTTGCTGTACTGGTCATTTTTTAGGTTCCTCAGTTTTATTATCAATTGAATTTTGAGCTCTTTTTCGTTGGTGACATAAAGTATTCGATATAAATTATTTATTCTTGTTCAACGACTGGTCTTCGGCTAGTCGTTGCTTTGAATTTTTGCTTATTTTATCTATTGTGCGTGGCTTTGATCCGTGCAGCGGGTTTTTGTAGGATGTCTGGTGTTTCTCTTGCTAACATCTTATTTTGTATTCTTCAATGGAGATGGTAATTGTCAGTTTCTTGCTTAGTAGTATTTGTGCGTGTGCAATCTTCATGCCCGCCGGTTGCAGGGTCGCCATATATTACGTCTCGTTATTGTGCTGTTAAATATAACCCGAAATTCATTTTTTGTCCGAAAACTCTCTTTGTTTCGGAGATGATGCCTTACTGCTCAACCCGGGCTCAGGTTGACCATTAAAGCTTTTGGTATCTATGCCGGTGAAAATGCAAGATTATAGATGGGCTCTTGCAGAAAAGCCGATTTCATAGGACGTGTTACTAGATCAATCTTCTAATACATACCGATATGAAAAAGATGTTTTGATCGTTCCAAATTTCTTTATTTACATTATTTGCAATTCTTGGTAGCCGCGTTGACTGTGTGATCTTAAAAACTGCTTTGTCTCCAGAAAATCTGGAGTATTCAGAAAAATTTCTTAATTATAATATTCCTTGCACATAATCTAGGAATGTTCATGGGCAGAGGTGAATAGAGATGCACTTCTCTAGAAAGATAAACTATGGCAAGTGTTATCTTAGGAATTCACATTCCTTTAATTGTAGGAACATAAATTGTCCCACGAATGATAAGTGCACGGATTGCACTTATCCATATGATATGTGGAAATTTCTCATTTTGTAGCAATAATAATTCAAGACTCTTTAATGTGATTGTCAAAGAGTTCTATCATAATCGTCTCATTTGATATCAGAAACATTTAGTCCTAGTAAAATTAGACTGAAGAAATTCACTTGTTATCAGTTTTTCGATAGAACGCGTACACTCTCACCATATGAGAACAGATAGAAGGAATGTCTTCTTGAAGTTAATTCAACATGTATGTTGACGGTCACGATTATAAATTTAATGGGTTTGCATCGAACAAGGTGTATCTTTAGAAAAAATCGAACAAAGTGTATATATAGGAAGAGAGAAAACTAAATAAAATTAAAGATAAATAAAAATTCTTATATAGAAAAGCATAGTCAGATGATCTGCGACAAACAGAAGATACAATGGAAAACTCACAAAAATTCGACCTTGCAGCTGCCATTAAAATTATTTCAGAATTTTCTAGCGACAATAATAAGACTGAAAATTTCTTAGAAATGGCAGAGATACACCATAATTCTTTAACTATCGAGGAACGTCCCAAATTGATAAAGTTATATATTATTTTAAGAAAGAATTTATATATTAAATATAATTAAACAACAAAAGTGTAAATTGGTTGTCGACTACAGATAAGTAAATAAGAAAATAGTTTTTAATGAATTTCTATTAAATTATAAAATTTGAAATATAGGAAACAAAGAAAAATTTAAGAACTATTTAAATATAATTAAACAACAATACACATGCACTTACACACACACCTCTCCTTGATATCACCAAATGGGTCACTCGCCTGCACGGGGAAGTCTGGTATTACATTCCCCAACTCTTGACTGGACATGGATGCTTTCGGGCATACTTGCACAGATTCAAGAGAACAGATTCCCCAAACTGTCATCGTTGCTACGATGTGCTGGAAGATGCAGAACACGTATTCTTCCAATACCCCTATTACGAGGGGACATGGGCAGAACTGGAGAAGAATGTGGACCGTTCCATCAGTCCAGAAAACATAGTGGAGTGCATGGTGAAGAACCAATCGGCTTGGAACAAAGTTGCAGAGTACGCGGAATCTATCATCAAGGATCTTCACACCACGTACGAAGAATAGGCCGCGAGGCGTCATAACATCGGGACAGCAGTAAAATATAATAAATAGTAAAATATTATAAGAACGCCCCGGCGAAGTAGTATTTACAAAGAGTGGGAACCATCGTTCCGGGAGGAAGGATAGAGGTACAGGTTAGGTTTTAGCGAGGTAAAAATCCCGCATAACTCGTCTGACAGGTAGAAGGCCTCCCAGTCGAGTAGCTTCTGAAGGTTTCCCTCCCTGTACCTCAATAATCTAAAAAAAAAAAAAAAAAAATCCTTACACTCTTGAAACACACACATACTTATTGAAACAAATTTTCACTATCTTTTAAATTTAGTCGAACAATATAATTTTTATAAAAATAAAAATATCTCGTAAATGTAATTTTTACCTTCAAGATCATTGCCATTTATTTTTAGGAAAACCATTTACAAGTAAACAGATACATGTAGCAATTACGAAATATTAATATGAACATTACGTTTACGCCTTCATTCTAAGTTTATTACAGATCGTATCCTCATCTATGGACTCAGCCAGATTGTTGTTGGTAAAAAAAGGTACTTCATAACATCAGATAGACCAACGAAGTACCAATGATGGTTTGGGCATGGCCAGGAAGCAGTCAATCAACATCTAGACTCTTCCCTCAAAACCTCTCTACTTGATCCCAGTCCTATAATTGACTAGTCAAATCTTTATTTTTAAGGATTATAATAAAATTTTAAACTAATTTGACTTTATCCTTTATTTTCTATCCTTTTTCATTTTCAGTCCTCTGGTGTCTTCTGTATAAATGAAAACATGGCATGAATTGTTTCTTTCGTTAGTTCGCAAATACGTTAAAGTAGTTCCTATAGATAAAGAGCTTATACAACAGCAGAGAAGTATATATCAACGTACTAATTAATCCCTTAGAAAATTCAAAACAGCCAAAAGTACAGAATTTAATAATTCATTTTTCAGTAATCTGTGCAAAATACTAAATATTAAATACATAATGTCATACCACCATGAAACCATGGGTTCTATAGAGAGAAATCGCAGAACAATAAATAAATATTTATTGTCGTTCACAAAAGACGACAATTGGAATGAGTGGATAACATAATACGTTTTTGCTTTTAACACCACTTCCCACACTGAAACAAAATATACCACTTTTGAACTATTATTTGGAAAAACTACATCGATCCTATCAGTAATATCAAAATTTGAACCAATGATACTACACAATAAAGATTACTTTGTCAAAGAATTACAACTTAAGCTACAGAGAGCATTAGTGATAGCGAAAGAACGATTTATAAACGAAAAATTTAGTCAAAAACAACATAAAGATCGACATATGAATCCTACTTCGCTGAACGTAAATGATCTTTTCATTCACTTACGTACAGCGAAGCAGGATTCATCGGAATCCATTAATTGGTAATTCATTTGAAGGAATTATATATGAATCAAATTCAATATTTAAGAAGTCTGAATATTCGTAGCTTCAATATCATTGATGACCAATGGTTTTTAAAGTAATAATTGGTTCATTAATTTCATCTAGTATATAAAGTAGTCGAAGAGAGAAGAGAACTATCATCCGATAGCTTGTTCATTCGCTTTGTCTTCTTCGTATCCAATTCTCATAGGTAGGTGGTAGATCTAATTTCGTTTTCTATCATTATCTCTTTTATTTCCTCTTATATTTCACATTTTGCAATCGCATTATCTAACACTATTTTTTTGTTTCCGATTAATGTATATGCTCCTTTTTTATCAATAAATATTTCTCCGGTCATTATTCATATACCAAATTTCCTTTTAACACTTTTTTAAGAAGTTTATCTCTTTATCATCAACATTCATTCGTCGTGTCCTTACATTAAAGTCGCCAACCAAGACTGTTCTTTTTTCAACCTCTTCATCATTTCATTTGCCTATTGAGTCCTGGTTTTCCTTTTTGTTCCTATTTAGGTATTAATTTATTATTTGCCACTCTTCCATTTTAATGTTGATCTTGATCATATGCACATTTTCCTGTACCTCATTTATGTTTAGTCTTATTACGCCAATAGTTATACCCTCTTTAGCGTTCTCACTGGTTGCTTCCTTAATATGGCACTCGTACTTATTTTTCTGACATCCTTCTCTTCTAACCATGTTTCATCCATGCATATTTTGTGAAACTTCAATATATAACTCCAAAAGTACTGGGTCTTATTGCGAACGCCTGCAACATTCCATATTATCATACATAGATCGCATTACTTATTCTTATTACTGCAGGTTTTCGTCGCGTCGAAATAACTTTTCGTATCTCATTCCATTCCCATACACCATCACCTATTATTAATTTCTTATATCCAATGTTGATCCTTGTATCCTTGTTTTTCCATTTTACTTTTTCATCCTTCATCATGTAATTGGTGTTAATTTTCTCTGAATTCCACCTCCTTCCATGAAAAATCATCATCAACATCATTTCATCTTCCTTTCAATTTATTTTTATTTATGATAAACTTAATCTTACCGTTTACCGATTCAAGTTTGTCTCCTCTCATATAATCTTTTATTTTCCAAATCTTCACTTTCAAGTTTACTCTTAACCGTTCCTCAATTCTATCATTCGTAGATAAATCTTTATCTACACCTGAGATGATTATTCTATTTCCTTCTACTATCATCTCGACATTTCTAATATTTCCATCTCTTTGAGATTTCTCCTGGTTAAATTTTTCTTTTTCCTCTGTGAGTTTTTGCCATATTTTGATTTTCTTCCTCTGCATTTCTACAATTTTTTCTATTTGCTTATTAATTTTCTTCTCAATTTGATAGTTCTCATTCAAAATCATGTCCTTACATTCTTGCTTAATTATTTTCATGTTTATACCCACATTCTCTCTCATCTTCATCAATTCTTTTAATTTTTCATTAATTCCCTCTTTTATACCTTCCACATTCTTCTGACCCATTTTTCAGCATCATTCAGACCCTGATTTGTCATCTTTATGAAATCATTCGTATTCAGGTTTATTTTTTTTCTATAGAGTATATTTTTGATTTCATGATATCCAATATCGGTAGTTTACTTACCATTTTATTATGGATTACAATATTTTCATTTTAATAACACTTCATTGTTATTATAATATTGCTGATATGTATATATATTTATTATTTTTATCACGAAATGTATGTTTCAGTTTTATATAATAATAGATAATAAATTTTATTGCAATTATATTTAATTGGTTAATTCGGCCTGAATGTGTAAATTTTGACGATATTAGCAGTTGAGTTTGCATGTGGAACAAAATTGTATTCCTATCATAAAATTTTGATGTCAGTTTAATGTCTTCCTGCTCGTTGAGACGGAAATATTGCTTATTTTTACACTAAATTTGAGCCATCATTTGTAGTTGTCGTCGGAATTGTGTTGCTACCTTTAATCAGTATACTCTTAAGTTTGTAGTAGTATGTAACAGTCAGCTTTTGATTGCTTCTAGGGGTTGGTAATCCCAGCAGCTATTTATATAATAACATTCTCGTATTGTTGAGGTAGAGTGCCAAAAAATTTTCTTAACATGTTCATGTCAGCTTAGTGTGTACCAGTTCGTTGAGGTAAAATAAAGTTGTGTTCTATTTACGGTCCTAAGATTTTTTTTACATTCTGGTGAAAAAGGAGTGGGAAAAATAAAATATCTTTTTAAAAGTTAATGAAAGTAAAATTGGCAACAGAATTTTTTAGTGTTGGAATACTCTATTATCGAAATTTTAGGAAGACGCGAAAAATTTTCAACCAATTAACTGTTATTATAATAAAACCGAAAATATATCTGTTATGAAATATGTCAAGCGTATAACATTTTCTTTTAAAAAATTATTTTTTCAACTAACTGTCGGCTCATTTTTCAAGGCGTGAGTGCAATCACTAGTCAAATGACCTTTTAATATTTTTGTTCCAATTTCAGTGTTTTTTAAAGTCCGGTTTATCAATTTATAAATCATGACAAAATTATTTTGTAATTATACGTTTATTTTATAATAGTGGTGCTATTTTAGAGATAATTATGAATAAGACGGAAAAATGATTTAAGGTAATTTATGTGAACGTACGACATGAAATGCATACATATTCGTACGCATGTAGATATTTATTAAACTGGCTTTTAAAAGAAGAGTTTGGATTAATATTATATTATTAAAATAAATGTGTAGATATAAAAAATTTTGTTTCAATTTCTCTCTAAATTTTCTATGTGTTTATATCAGTTTTATTTAACATACATTATCGCTGTAAACAAATATAAAAATATTCTTATGATATCAGAAAGAATTTTTGAAAAATTACATTTGAATAATATATGTACATTCATTTTCTTACCTTAGAAATTAGTTTAACTAACAACAGTTATCGAATGATATAAATTAGCAAAAACTAATGCAACTATAAATGATTCTTCTAATACAATAAGCAAGAAATATCTGACTTCATATAAATTACAATATAAGTTTTTGTTTTACAAAAAGAAAATCTCTTAATTCATATTACGTTACTGGGAAGTAGATGAAAATGTAATGGTAATTTCCATGGTAAAATAGCTATGAATGATTAGTGTACTGGGACATTAAAGTATTGCAGAACATTATATTGTATTAAAATAATAGTATCCTGAACTAAAAGTTCTTCCAATAAAACTTAATAATTTTATTTGAAGAAATCGTACTTTCTATCTTGTTTTGTCAATTTTTAAAACCTTATAAAATGTATTGATATTTGGTATGATAAGATGTATATTAATTCTAGTACTGCCTATTAGTTAATACTATGCTCAAAAATATAAAATGTTGAATGGATTCGTATTGATATTTTTATTTTACGTTATAGAAAAACATTATTGAGGAGGACGTTAGTAGCAATATTCTACAGGATTATTTATTTTTAATATAATGTTTCATTACAAAATGTAAAGGAATTGAATTAGATAAAGAAATATTTCACAGACGTGTTAAGTTATCGTGAGTGTAAATGCGTATTACGTGTAAAATAATCTGAAATAATCCTATAATTAACATAATTGACTTTGCTTCGCTAGCATAATAAAAGACTACAAAAAAATTATTCAATGTCTTTCAAATATTAAATATAAAAATAAATAAAATATATAATTACTTATGCTTTTCTTTTGAAAAAAATTAATGTTGTAAAAATTGGTTCTCAATAATGAGTAATATAATGATTTTCCCTTTTTTTTATTAATTAATAATTTTTCAAAAAATATAATTTGTTTTGAATAATATTTTTCAAGTGCATTTTGTTATGACAAATACATTATATGGTTATGAAAAAGCACATTTGGAAAAAGAATCAATTTTTTATTGTTGTTAGATAGTTGGTAAAAACTTGATTTAAGTAAGAATGTTCAGACAAATAAAATATTTGGCCTTTACAATTGCAGTTTTTCTTAAAAATAGGAATATCCGCATACAAATTATCAGACTATATTTAGGTCCACCACGTGTACACTACAAATATCTAACTTAAAAGTATTGTATTCATACTTTTAGAAAAATTTACAATAGAAATATTAGGTTTAAGTAATACTTTCATTTCTATAATAGCTAAATGAAATTTAATTACATCTTGTACATATTTAATATTCCTAAAATAGTGAAACTTATCTTAAATATAAAAGAAAACTATTTCTATGTTATCGGTACTCTTATTATTTTTATAAGGAGTTTGCGAATTTCCACTCATAAAATTGTTACTTTTTTTACCCATGTATTCGACATCGGTGTTAGTATAAATCGCGTTTTTGGCATTTTCGTGGCAAGAACACAATTTCGACGGCGGTCAACAATGGCAAACGATATTATCTTCGAATTAGACTTTGTTTCTAATAGTAATAACACAATTCCGATTGAAACTGAAAATTTATCTGCAAATACTGTCGAAAATATACAATTTTTGTCCTAATTAACCAATTAAATACAATTAATTGCAACAAAATTTGTTTTTTATAAATAATGTTTCATTCAATATTTTAATGTAACTACAAGAAATGTTATTCACTACCTTACTTCTATTTCAATTTTAACTGTCAAACACTAATCCTGCCACATAATAAAACACTGAAGTGTATGGGAGTACACAGACTACAGCTAAAATTAAAACAAGATTGATTTCAGGAATAAAATAGGCTGAGTGCGTGCATTCCCTTCAGATTATGAAGGTTTTAAAATTTCCAGAGGTCTTATTGTATTCAGTTTCAGTCGGAATTGCGTTCCTATCATAATTTTGTCGTTGTCGTTGCAGTACTGCAACACATTTCAGGTGTTCGGTAATAAACTGATCTGATGACATTTCTTGTCTCTTGCGCGAATGTGTCCCTTGCTATCCTTGCCTTCGCACTGGGTCTAATTTTTGACATTATAAATTATAATTGATAAAGGTATAATTACTCTATTACTTAGCAAAGTGACAATAGCCCATAATGTGAATTAGAAGAACGTTGTAACCAAATTGTTGATTAATGCACTGCTTTATTTATAACACAATTCTGACCTGCACTGAAAATTGCATACGGTTGCCATTGTCAAAATTTTAACACCTTCATAGTCTTAAGGCAATATACAAGACTTCGACTGTTTTTCGCCACTATGGTATTTCTTCCACCTCCAAATCCTACCTGCGTTTCATGCAGTATTCGGTTTTCTTCCAATTCATCTACAAATTTCTGCCTGCGACACTCCCGAATATATTGTGAATTCCGTGTTCATTAGGGTTATTCGTCAATAGTTGTTGACTGCTTTTTAAATTTTTTGAATATGGATACAATGACTCCGTTTTTTCACTCATCCGATAGCTTGTTCATTCTCTTTGTCTGTTTAATTATTTTATGGAGTTACTTCATTGTCTCCTTGTTTCCATATCTCCATGCTTGGCTCATCATTTTGTCTAACCCAGGAACTTTTTGCATTCCTACATTTTTTATTGCTGTCGCTATTTCCCTTCCACTGGTCTCTTATACGTCTGCTTTTTCTGCCTAGTGTGTTATGTGAAACTTGTCTGAACTATTTAATATGCTCCATCAATAACTTCTTATTAATCTCTGCTATCTTCATTCTTTTATTTTCAGTTTTTCTTTTTACAGCTTTACAAAATTGATTTACTTTATTTGCTTCATTTATTTCTTTTATCACTTTATCATTATACTCCTTTATTTTATACTCTTTTTCTTTACCGATATCTCTCCTCCATTCCCATTGCTTAATTACCATCTATTCTCTCTTTTCCCAACATTCATAGTTCCACCAATTCTCGTTTTATTTACGCAGACTTATTTTGATCATGGTTACGACCACGGCTCCCTTCACTCCATGTTTTAGGTCATTCCAATCTATTATCTCTTGATAGTTCTTTCTTCTTCGTATCCAATTCTCATAGGTAGTTGGTAGATCTAATTTCGTTTTCTATCATTATCTCTTTTATTTCCTCTTATATTTCACATTTTGCAATCGCATTATCTAACACTATTTTTTTGTTTCCGATTAATTGTATATGCTCCTTTTTTATCAATAAATATTTCTCCGGTCATTATTCATATACCAAATTTCCTTTTAACACTTTTTTAAGAAGTTTATCTCTTTATCATCAACATTCATTCGTCGTGTCCTTACATTAAAGTCGCCAACCAAGACTGTTCTTTTTTCAACCTCTTCATCATTTCATTTGCCTATTGAGTCCTGGTTTTCCTTTTTGTTCCTATTTAGGTATTAATTTATTATTTGCCACTCTTCCATTTTAATGTTGATCTTGATCATATGCACATTTTCCTTTACCTCATTTATGTTTAGTCTTATTACGCCAATAGTTATACCCTCTTTAGCGTTCTCACTGGTTGCTTCCTTAATATGGCACTCGTACTTATTTTTCTGACATCCTTCTCTTCTAACCATGTTTCATCCATGCATATTTTGTGAAACTTCAATATATAACTCCAAAAGTACTGGGTCTTATTGCGAACGCCTGCAACATTCCATATTATCATACATAGATCGCATTACTTATTCTTATTACTGCAGGTTTTCGTCGCGTCGAAATAACTTTTCGTATCTCATTCCATTCCCATACACCATCACCTATTATTAATTTCTTATATCCAATGTTGATCCTTGTATCCTTGTTTTTCCATTTTACTTTTTCATCCTTCATCATGTAATTGCTGTTAATTTTCTCTGAATTCCACCTCCTTCCATGAAAAATCATCATCAACATCATTTCATCTTCCTTTCAATTTATTTTTATTTATGATAAACTTAATCTTACCATTTACCGATTCAAGTTTGTCTCCTCTCATATAATCTTTTATTTTCCAAATCTTCACTTTCAAGTTTACTCTTAACCGTTCCTCAATTCTATCATTCGTAGATAAATCTTTATCCACACCTGAGATGATTATTCTATTTCCTTCTACTATCATCTCGACATTTCTAATATTTCCATCTCTTTGAGATTTCTCCTGGTTAAATTTTTCTTTTTCCTCTGTGAGTTTTTGCCATATTTTGATTTTCTTCCTCTGCATTTCTACAATTTTTTCTATTTGCTTATTAATTTTCTTCTCAATTTGATAGTTCTCATTCAAAATTATGTCCTTACATTCTTGCTTAATTATTTTCATGTTTATACCCACATTCTCTCTCATCTTCATCAATTCTTTTAATTTTTCATTAATTTCCTCTTTTATACCTTCCACATTCTTCTGACCCATTTTTCAGCATCATTCAGACCCTGATTTGTCATCTTTATGAAATCATTCGTATTCAGGTTTATTTTTTTTCTATAGAGTATATTTTTGATTTCATGATATCCAATATCGGTAGTTTACTTACCATTTTATTATGGATTACAATATTTTCATTTTAATAACACTTCATTGTTATTATAATATTGCTGATATGTATATATATTTATTATTTTTATCACGAAATGTATGTTTCAGTTTTATATAATAATAGATAATAAATTTTATTGCAATTATATTTAATTGGTTAATTCGGCCTGAATGTGTAAATTTTGACGATATTAGCAGTTGAGTTTGCATGTGGAACAAAATTGTATTCCTATCATAAAATTTTGATGTCAGTTTAATGTCTTCCTGCTCGTTGAGACGGAAATATTGCTTATTTTTACACTAAATTTGAGCCATCATTTGTAGTTGTCGTCGGAATTGTGTTGCTACCTTTAATCAGTATACTCTTAAGTTTGTAGTAGTATGTAACAGTCAGCTTTTGATTGCTTCTAGGGGTTGGTAATCCCAGCAGCTATTTATATAATAACATTCTCGTATTGTTGAGGTAGAGTGCCAAAAAATTTTCTTAACATGTTCATGTCAGCTTAGTGTGTACCAGTTCGTTGAGGTAAAATAAAGTTGTGTTCTATTTACGGTCCTAAGATTTTTTTACATTCTGGTGAAAAAGGAGTGGGAAAAATAAAATATCTTTTTAAAAGTTAATGAAAGTAAAATTGGCAACAGAATTTTTTAGTGTTGGAATACTCTATTATCGAAATTTTAGGAAGACGCGAAAAATTTTCAATCAATTAACTGTTATTATAATAAAACCGAAAATATATCTGTTATGAAATATGTCAAGCGTATAACATTTTCTTTTAAAAAATTATTTTTTCATCTAACTGTCGGCTCATTTTTCAAGGCGTGAGTGCAATCACTAGTCAAATGACCTTTTAATATTTTTGTTCCAATTTCAGTGTTTTTTAAAGTCCGGTTTATCAATTTATAAATCATGACAAAATTATTTTGTAATTATACGTTTATTTTATAATAGTGGTGCTATTTTAGAGATAATTATGAATAAGACGGAAAAATGATTTAAGGTAATTTATGTGAACGTACGACATGAAATGCATACATATTCGTACGCATGTAGATATTTATTAAACTGGCTTTTAAAAGAAGAGTTTGGATTAATATTATATTATTAAAATAAATGTGTAGATATAAAAAATTTTGTTTCAATTTCTCTCTAAATTTTCTATGTGTTTATATCAGTTTTATTTAACATACATTATCGCTGTAAACAAATATAAAAATATTCTTATGATATCAGAAAGAATTTTTGAAAAATTACATTGGAATAATATATGTACATTCATTTTCTTACCTTAGAAATTAGTTTAACTAACAACAGTTATCGAATGATATAAATTAGCAAAAACTAATGCAACTATAAATGATTCTTCTAATACAATAAGCAAGAAATATCTGACTTCATATAAATTACAATATAAGTTTTTGTTTTACAAAAAGAAAATCTCTTAATTCATATTACGTTACTGGGAAGTAGATGAAAAGGTAATGGTAATTTCCATGGTAAAATAGCTATGAATGATTAGTGTACTGGGACATTAAAGTATTGCAGAACATTATATTGTATTAAAATAATAGTATCCTGAACTAAAAGTTCTTCCAATAAAACTTAATAATTTTATTTGAAGAAATCGTACTTTCTATCTTGTTTTGTCAATTTTTAAAACCTTATAAAATGTATTGATATTTGGTATAATAAGATGTATATTAATTCTAGTACTGCCTATTAGTTAATACTATGCTCAAAAATATAAAATGTTGAATGGATTCGTATTGATATTTTTATTTTACGTTATAGAAAAACATTATTGAGGAGGACGTTAGTAGCAATTTTCTACAGGCTTATTTATTTTTAATATAATGTTTCATTACAAAATGTAAAGGAATTGAATTAGATAAAGAAATATTTCAAAGACGTATTAAGTTATCGTGAGTGTAAATGCGTATTACGTGTAAAATAATCTGAAATAATCCTATAATTAACATAATTGACTTTGCTTCGCTAGCATAATAAAAGACTATAAAAAAATTATTCAATGTCTTTCAAATATTAAATATAAAAATAAATAAAATATATAATTACTTATGCTTTTCTTTTGAAAAAAATTAATGTTGTAAAAATTGGTTCTCAATAATGAGTAATATAATGATTTTCCCTTTTTTTTATTAATTAATAATTTTTCAAAAAATATAATTTGTTTTGAATAATATTTTTCAAGTGCATTTTGTTATGACAAATACATTATATGGTTATGAAAAAGCACATTTGGAAAAAGAATCAATTTTTTATTGTTGTTAGATAGTTGGTAAAAACTTGATTTAAGTAAGAATGTTCAGACAAATAAAATATTTTGCCTTTACAATTGCAGTTTTTCTTAAAAATAGGAATATCCGCATACAAATTATCAGACTATATTTAGGTCCACCACGTGTACACTACAAATATCTAACTTAAAAGTATTGTATTCATACTTTAGAAAAATTTACAATAGAAATATTAGGTTTAAGTAATACTTTCATTTCTATAATAGCTAAATGAAATTTAATTACATCTTGTACATATTTAATATTCCTAAAATAGTGAAACTTATCTTAAATATAAAAGAAAACTATTTCTATGTTATCGGTACTCTTATTATTTTTATAAGGAGTTTGCGAATTTCCACTCATAAAATTGTTACTTTTTTTACCCATGTATTCGACATCGGTGTTAGTATAAATCGCGTTTTTGGCATTTTCGTGGCAAGAACACAATTTCGACGGCGGTCAACAATGACAAACGATATTATCTTCGAATTAGACTTTGTTTCTAATAGTAATAACACAATTCCGATTGAAACTGAAAATTTATCTGCAAATACTGTCGAAAATTTACAATTTTTGTCCTAATTAACCAATTAAATACAATTAATTGCAACAAAATTTGTTTTTGTTGCAATTAATTGTATTTAATTTACAATTTTTGTCCTAATTAACCAATTAAATACAATTAATTGCAACAAAATTTGGTTTGCATTCCTACATTTTTTGTTGCTGTCGCTATTTCCCTTCCACTGGTCTCTTATACGTCTGCTTTTTCTGCCTAGTGTGTTATGTGAAACTTGTCTGAACTATTTAATATGCTCCATCAATAACTTCTTATTAATCTCTGCTATCTTCATTCTTTTATTTTCAGTTTTTCTTTTTACAGCTTTCCAAAATTGATTTACTTTATTTGCTTCATTTATTTCTTTTATCACTTTATCATTATACTCCTTTATTTTATACTCTTTTTCTTTACCGATATCTCTCCTCCATTCCCATTGCTTAATTACCATCTATTCTCTCTTTTCCCAACATTCATAGTTCCACCAATTCTCGTTTTATTTACGCAGACTTATTTTGATCATGGTTACGACCACGGCTCCCTTCACTCCATGTTTTAGGTCATTCCAATCTATTATCTCTTGATAGTTCTTTCTTCTTCGTATCCAATTCTCATAGGTAGGTGGTAGATCTAATTTCGTTTTCTATCATTATCTCTTTTATTTCCTCTTATATTTCACATTTTGCAATCGCATTATCTAACACTATTTTTTTGTTTCCGATTAATGTATATGCTCCTTTTTTATCAATAAATATTTCTCCGGTCATTATTCATATACCAAATTTCCTTTTAACACTTTTTTAAGAAGTTTATCTCTTTATCATCAACATTCATTCGTCGTGTCCTTACATTAAAGTCGCCAACCAAGACTGTTCTTTTTTCAACCTCTTCATCATTTCATTTGCCTATTGAGTCCTGGTTTTCCTTTTTGTTCCTATTTAGGTATTAATTTATTATTTGCCACTCTTCCATTTTAATGTTGATCTTGATCATATGCACATTTTCCTTTACCTCATTTATGTTTAGTCTTATTACGCCAATAGTTATACCCTCTTTAGCGTTCTCACTGGTTGCTTCCTTAATATGGCACTCGTACTTATTTTTCTGACATCCTTCTCTTCTAACCATGTTTCATCCATGCATATTTTGTGAAACTTCAATATATAACTCCAAAAGTACTGGGTCTTATTGCGAACGCCTGCAACATTCCATATTATCATACATAGATCGCATTACTTATTCTTATTACTGCAGGTTTTCGTCGCGTCGAAATAACTTTTCGTATCTCATTCCATTCCCATACACCATCACCTATTATTAATTTCTTATATCCAATGTTGATCCTTGTATCCTTGTTTTTCCATTTTACTTTTTCATCCTTCATCATGTAATTGCTGTTAATTTTCTCTGAATTCCACCTCCTTCCATGAAAAATCATCATCAACATCATTTCATCTTCCTTTCAATTTATTTTTATTTATGAAAAACTTAATCTTACCGTTTACCGATTCAAGTTTGTCTCCTCTCATATAATCTTTTATTTTCCAAATCTTCACTTTCAAGTTTACTCTTAACCGTTCCTCAATTCTATCATTCGTAGATAAATCTTTATCTACACCTGAGATGATTATTCTATTTCCTTCTACTATCATCTCGACATTTCTAATATTTCCATCTCTTTGAGATTTCTCCTGGTTAAATTTTTCTTTTTCCTCTGTGAGTTTTTGCCATATTTTGATTTTCTTCCTCTGCATTTCTACAATTTTTTCTATTTGCTTATTAATTTTCTTCTCAATTTGATAGTTCTCATTCAAAATCATGTCCTTACATTCTTGCTTAATTATTTTCATGTTTATACCCACATTCTCTCTCATCTTCATCAATTCTTTTAATTTTTCATTAATTCCCTCTTTTATACCTTCCACATTCTTCTGACCCATTTTTCAGCATCATTCAGACCCTGATTTGTCATCTTTATGAAATCATTCGTATTCAGGTTTATTTTTTTTCTATAGAGTATATTTTTGATTTCATGATATCCAATATCGGTAGTTTACTTACCATTTTATTATGGATTACAATATTTTCATTTTAATAACACTTCATTGTTATTATAATATTGCTGATATGTATATATATTTATTATTTTTATCACGAAATGTATGTTTCAGTTTTATATAATAATAGATAGTAAATTTTATTGCAATTATATTTAATTGGTTAATTCGGCCTGAATGTGTAAATTTTGACGATATTAGCAGTTGAGTTTGCATGTGGAACAAAATTGTATTCCTATCATAAAATTTTGATGTCAGTTTAATGTCTTCCTGCTCGTTGAGACGGAAATATTGCTTATTTTTACACTAAATTTGAGCCATCATTTGTAGTTGTCGTCGGAATTGTGTTGCTACCTTTAATCAGTATACTCTTAAGTTTGTAGTAGTATGTAACAGTCAGCTTTTGATTGCTTCTAGGGGTTGGTAATCCCAGCAGCTATTTATATAATAACATTCTCGTATTGTTGAGGTAGAGTGCCAAAAAATTTTCTTAACATGTTCATGTCAGCTTAGTGTGTACCAGTTCGTTGAGGTAAAATAAAGTTGTGTTCTATTTACGGTCCTAAGATTTTTTTACATTCTGGTGAAAAAGGAGTGGGAAAAATAAAATATCTTTTTAAAAGTTAATGAAAGTAAAATTGGCAACAGAATTTTTTAGTGTTGGAATACTCTATTATCGAAATTTTAGGAAGACGCGAAAAATTTTCAATCAATTAACTGTTATTATAATAAAACCGAAAATATATCTGTTATGAAATATGTCAAGCGTATAACATTTTCTTTTAAAAAATTATTTGTTCATCTAACTGTCGGCTCATTTTTCAAGGCGTGAGTGCAATCACTAGTCAAATGACCTTTTAATATTTTTGTTCCAATTTCAGTGTTTTTTAAAGTCCGGTTTATCAATTTATAAATCATGACAAAATTATTTTGTAATTATACGTTTATTTTATAATAGTGGTGCTATTTTAGAGATAATTATGAATAAGACGGAAAAATGATTTAAGGTAATTTATGTGAACGTACGACATGAAATGCATACATATTCGTACGCATGTAGATATTTATTAAACTGGCTTTTAAAAGAAGAGTTTGGATTAATATTATATTATTAAAATAAATGTGTAGATATAAAAAATTTTGTTTCAATTTCTCTCTAAATTTTCTATGTGTTTATATCAGTTTTATTTAACATACATTATCGCTGTAAACAAATATAAAAATATTCTTATGATATCAGAAAGAATTTTTGAAAAATTACATTTGAATAATATATGTACATTCATTTTCTTACCTTAGAAATTAGTTTAACTAACAACAGTTATCGAATGATATAAATTAGCAAAAACTAATGCAACTATAAATGATTCTTCTAATACAATAAGCAAGAAATATCTGACTTCATATAAATTACAATATAAGTTTTTGTTTTACAAAAAGAAAATCTCTTAATTCATATTACGTTACTGGGAAGTAGATGAAAAGGTAATGGTAATTTCCATGGTAAAATAGCTATGAATGATTAGTGTACTGGGACATTAAAGTATTGCAGAACATTATATTGTATTAAAATAATAGTATCCTGAACTAAAAGTTCTTCCAATAAAACTTAATAATTTTATTTGAAGAAATCGTACTTTCTATCTTGTTTTGTCAATTTTTAAAACCTTATAAAATGTATTGATATTTGGTATGATAAGATGTATATTAATTCTAGTATTGCCTATTAGTTAATACTATGCTCAAAAATATAAAATGTTGAATGGATTCGTATTGATATTTTTATTTTACGTTATAGAAAAACATTATTGAGGAGGACGTTAGTAGCAATTTTCTACAGGCTTATTTATTTTTAATATAATGTTTCATTACAAAATGTAAAGGAATTGAATTAGATAAAGAAATATTTCAAAGACGTATTAAGTTATCGTGAGTGTAAATGCGTATTACGTGTAAAATAATCTGAAATAATCCTATAATTAACATAATTGACTTTGCTTCGCTAGCATAATAAAAGACTATAAAAAAATTATTCAATGTCTTTCAAATATTAAATATAAAAATAAATAAAATATATAATTACTTATGCTTTTCTTTTGAAAAAAATTAATGTTGTAAAAATTGGTTCTCAATAATGAGTAATATAATGATTTTCCCTTTTTTTATTAATTAATAATTTTTCAAAAAATATAATTTGTTCTGAATAATATTTTTCAAGTGCATTTTGTTATGACAAATACATTATATGGTTATGAAAAAGCACATTTGGAAAAAGAATCAATTTTTTATTGTTGTTAGATAGTTGGTAAAAACTTGATTTAAGTAAGAATGTTCAGACAAATAAAATATTTTGCCTTTACAATTGCAGTTTTTCTTAAAAATAGGAATATCCGCATACAAATTATCAGACTATATTTAGGTCCACCACGTGTACACTACAAATATCTAACTTAAAAGTATTGTATTCATACTTTTAGAAAAATTTACAATAGAAATATTAGGTTTAAGTAATACTTTCATTTCTATAATAGCTAAATGAAATTTAATTACATCTTGTACATATTTAATATTCCTAAAATAGTGAAACTTATCTTAAATATAAAAGAAAACTATTTCTATGTTATCGGTACTCTTATTATTTTTATAAGGAGTTTGCGAATTTCCACTCATAAAATTGTTACTTTTTTTACCCATGTATTCGACATCGGTGTTAGTATAAATCGCGTTTTTGGCATTTTCGTGGCAAGAACACAATTTCGACGGCGGTCAACAATGACAAACGATATTATCTTCGAATTAGACTTTGTTTCTAATAGTAATAACACAATTCCGATTGAAACTGAAAATTTATCTGCAAATACTGTCGAAAATTTACAATTTTTGTCCTAATTAACCAATTAAATACAATTAATTGCAACAAAATTTGATTTTTATAAATAATGTTTCATTCAATATTTTAATGTAACTACAAGAAATGTTATTCACTACCTTACTTCTATTTCAATTTTAACTGTCAAACACTAATCCTGCCACATAATAAAACACTGAAGTGTATGGGAGTACACTGACTACAGCTAAAATTAAAACAAGATTTATTTCAGGAATAAAACAGGCTGAGTTTCGTGCATTCCCTTCAGATTATGAAGGTTTTAAAATTTCCAGAGGTCTTATTGTATTCAGTTTCAGTCGGAATTGCGTTCCTATCATAATTTTGTCGTTGTCGTTGCAGTACTGCAACACATTTCAGGTGTTCGGTAATAAACTGATCTGATGACATTTCTTGTCTCTTGCGCGAATGTGTCCCTTGCTATCCTTGCCTTCGCACTGGGTCTAATTTTTGACATTATAAATTATAATTGATAAAGGTATAATTACTCTATTACTTAGCAAAGTGACAATAGCCCATAATGTGAATTAGAAGAACGTTGTAACCGAATTGTTGATTAATGCACTGCTTTATTTATAACACAATTCTGACCTGCACTGAAAATTGCATACGGTTGCCATTGTCAAAATTTTAAAACCTTCATAGTCTTAAGGCAATGCACAAGACTTCGACTGTTTTTCGCCACTATGGTATTTCTTCCACCTCCAAATCCTACCTGCGTTTCATGCAGTATTCGGTTTTCTTCCAATTCATCTACAAATTTCTGCCTGCGACACTCCCGAATATATTGTGAATTCCGTGTTCATTAGGGTTATTCGTCAATAGTTGTTGACTGCTTTTTTAATTTTTTGAATATGGATACAATGACTCCGTTTTTTCACTCATCCGATAGCTTGTTCATTCTCTTTGTCTGTTTAATTATTTTATGGAGTTACTTCATTGTCTCCTTGTTTCCATATCTCCATGCTTGGCTCATCATTTTGTCTAACCCAGGAACTTTTTGCATTCCTACATTTTTTATCGCTGTCGCTATTTCCTTTCCACTGGTCTCTTATACGTCTGCTTTTTCTGCCTAGTGTGTTATGTGAAACTTGTCTGAACTATTTAATATGCTCCATCAATAACTTCTTATTAATCTCTGCTATCTTCATTCTTTTATTTTCAGTTTTTCTTTTTACAGCTTTACAAAATTGATTTACTTTATTTGCTTCATTTATTTCTTTTATCACTTTATCATTATACTCCTTTATTTTATACTCTTTTTCTTTACCGATATCTCTCCTCCATTCCCATTGCTTAATTACCATCTATTCTCTCTTTTCCCAACATTCATAGTTCCACCAATTCTCGTTTTATTTACGCAGACTTATTTTGATCATGGTTACGACCACGGCTCCCTTCACTCCATGTTTTAGGTCATTCCAATCTATTATCTCTTGATAGTTCTTTCTTCTTCGTATCCAATTCTCATAGGTAGGTGGTAGATCTAATTTCGTTTTCTATCATTATCTCTTTTATTTCCTCTTATATTTCACATTTTGCAATCGCATTATCTAACACTATTTTTTTGTTTCCGATTAATGTATATGCTCCTTTTTTATCAGTAAATATTTCTCCGGTCATTATTCATGTACCAAATTTCCTTTTAACACTTTTTTAAGAAGTTTATCTCTTTATCATCAACATTCATTCGTCGTGTCCTTACATTAAAGTCGCCAACCAAGACTGTTCTTTTTTCAACCTCTTCATCATTTCATTTGCCTATTGAGTCCTGGTTTTCCTTTTTGTTCCTATTTAGGTATTAATTTATTATTTGCCACTCTTCCATTTTAATGTTGATCTTGATCATATGCACATTTTCCTTTACCTCATTTATGTTTAGTCTTATTACGCCAATAGTTATACCCTCTTTAGCGTTCTCACTGGTTGCTTCCTTAATATGGCACTCGTACTTATTTTTCTGACATCCTTCTCTTCTAACCATGTTTCATCCATGCATATTTTGTGAAACTTCAATATATAACTCCAAAAGTACTGGGTCTTATTGCGAACGCCTGCAACATTCCATATTATCATACATAGATCGCATTACTTATTCTTATTCCTGCAGGTTTTCGTCGCGTCGAAATAACTTTTCCTATTATTAATTTCTTATATCCAATGTTGATCCTTGTATCCTTGTTTTTCCATTTTACTTTTTCATCCTTCATCATGTAATTGCTGTTAATTTTCTCTGAATTCCACCTCCTTCCATGAAAAATCATCATCAACATCATTTCATCTTCCTTTCAATTTATTTTTATTTATGATAAACTTAATCTTACCGTTTACCGATTCAAGTTTGTCTCCTCTCATATAATCTTTTATTTTCCAAATCTTCACTTTCAAGTTTACTCTTAACCGTTCCTCAATTCTATCATTCGTAGATAAATCTTTATCTACACCTGAGATGATTATTCTATTTCCTTCTACTATCATCTCGACATTTCTAATATTTCCATCTCTTTGAGATTTCTCCTGGTTAAATTTTTCTTTTTCCTCTGTGAGTTTTTGCCATATTTTGATTTTCTTCCTCTGCATTTCTACAATTTTTTCTATTTGCTTATTAATTTTCTTCTCAATTTGATAGTTCTCATTCAAAATCATGTCCTTACATTCTTGCTTAATTATTTTCATGTTTATACCCACATTCTCTCTCATCTTCATCAATTCTTTTAATTTTTCATTAATTCCCTCTTTTATACCTTCCACATTCTTCTGACCCATTTTTCAGCATCATTCAGACCCTGATTTGTCATCTTTATGAAATCATTCGTATTCAGGTTTATTTTTTTTCTATAGAGTATATTTTTGATTTCATGATATCCAATATCGGTAGTTTACTTACCATTTTATTATGGATTACAATATTTTCATTTTAATAACACTTCATTGTTATTATAATATTGCTGATATGTATATATATTTATTATTTTTATCACGAAATGTATGTTTCAGTTTTATATAATAATAGATAGTAAATTTTATTGCAATTATATTTAATTGGTTAATTCGGCCTGAATGTGTAAATTTTGACGATATTAGCAGTTGAGTTTGCATGTGGAACAAAATTGTATTCCTATCATAAAATTTTGATGTCAGTTTAATGTCTTCCTGCTCGTTGAGACGGAAATATTGCTTATTTTTACACTAAATTTGAGCCATCATTTGTAGTTGTCGTCGGAATTGTGTTGCTACCTTTAATCAGTATACTCTTAAGTTTGTAGTAGTATGTAACAGTCAGCTTTTGATTGCTTCTAGGGGTTGGTAATCCCAGCAGCTATTTATATAATAACATTCTCGTATTGTTGAGGTAGAGTGCCAAAAAATTTTCTTAACATGTTCATGTCAGCTTAGTGTGTACCAGTTCGTTGAGGTAAAATAAAGTTGTGTTCTATTTACGGTCCTAAGATTTTTTTACATTCTGGTGAAAAAGGAGTGGGAAAAATAAAATATCTTTTTAAAAGTTAATGAAAGTAAAATTGGCAACAGAATTTTTTAGTGTTGGAATACTCTATTATCGAAATTTTAGGAAGACGCGAAAAATTTTCAATCAATTAACTGTTATTATAATAAAACCGAAAATATATCTGTTATGAAATATGTCAAGCGTATAACATTTTCTTTTAAAAAATTATTTTTTCATCTAACTGTCGGCTCATTTTTCAAGGCGTGAGTGCAATCACTAGTCAAATGACCTTTTAATATTTTTGTTCCAATTTCAGTGTTTTTTAAAGTCCGGTTTATCAATTTATAAATCATGACAAAATTATTTTGTAATTATACGTTTATTTTATAATAGTGGTGCTATTTTAGAGATAATTATGAATAAGACGGAAAAATGATTTAAGGTAATTTATGTGAACGTACGACATGAAATGCATACATATTCGTACGCATGTAGATATTTATTAAACTGGCTTTTAAAAGAAGAGTTTGGATTAATATTATATTATTAAAATAAATGTGTAGATATAAAAAATTTTGTTTCAATTTCTCTCTAAATTTTCTATGTGTTTATATCAGTTTTATTTAACATACATTATCGCTGTAAACAAATATAAAAATATTCTTATGATATCAGAAAGAATTTTTGAAAAATTACATTTGAATAATATATGTACATTCATTTTCTTACCTTAGAAATTAGTTTAACTAACAACAGTTATCGAATGATATAAATTAGCAAAAACTAATGCAACTATAAATGATTCTTCTAATACAATAAGCAAGAAATATCTGACTTCATATAAATTACAATATAAGTTTTTGTTTTACAAAAAGAAAATCTCTTAATTCATATTACGTTACTGGGAAGTAGATGAAAAGGTAATGGTAATTTCCATGGTAAAATAGCTATGAATGATTAGTGTACTGGGACATTAAAGTATTGCAGAACATTATATTGTATTAAAATAATAGTATCATGAACTAAAAGTTCTTCCAATAAAACTTAATAATTTTATTTGAAGAAATCGTACTTTCTATCTTGTTTTGTCAATTTTTAAAACCTTATAAAATGTATTGATATTTGGTATGATAAGATGTATATTAATTCTAGTATTGCCTATTAGTTAATACTATGCTCAAAAATATAAAATGTTGAATGGATTCGTATTGATATTTTTATTTTACGTTATAGAAAAACATTATTGAGGAGGACGTTAGTAGCAATTTTCTACAGGCTTATTTATTTTTAATATAATGTTTCATTACAAAATGTAAAGGAATTGAATTAGATAAAGAAATATTTCAAAGACGTATTAAGTTATCGTGAGTGTAAATGCGTATTACGTGTAAAATAATCTGAAATAATCCTATAATTAACATAATTGACTTTGCTTCGCTAGCATAATAAAAGACTATAAAAAAATTATTCAATGTCTTTCAAATATTAAATATAAAAATAAATAAAATATATAATTACTTATGCTTTTCTTTTGAAAAAAATTAATGTTGTAAAAATTGGTTCTCGATAATGAGTAATATAATGATTTTCCCTTTTTTTTATTAATTAATAATTTTTCAAAAAATATAATTTGTTTTGAATAATATTTTTCAAGTGCATTTTGTTATGACAAATACATTATATGGTTATGAAAAAGCACATTTGGAAAAAGAATCAATTTTTTATTGTTGTTAGATAGTTGGTAAAAACTTGATTTAAGTAAGAATTTTCAGACAAATAAAATATTTTGCCTTTACAATTGCAGTTTTTCTTAAATGTATTGTATTCATTATTCGTTTTATAGGGGTCATGGATTAATTTAAATTAAAAAGTTTTAAAATTGCTCATTTAAATTATTTCTAAAAGACTAATAACATATCCTCTTAAAATTTAACGATAGGAAAATTTACAATAGAAATATTAGGTTTAAGCAATACTTTCATTTCTACACGTATAATAGCTTAATGAAATTTAATTACATCTTATACATTTTGAATATTCCTAAAATAGTGAAACTTATCTTAAATATAAAAGAAATCTATTTCTGTGTTGTCAGTACTCTTATTAATTTTATAAGGAGTTTACGAATTTCCAGTCATATAATTATTACTTTTTTTTACCCATGGCATTTTCGTGGCAAGAACACAATTTCGACGGCGGTCGACAACGACAAACGATATTATCTTCGGATTAGACTTTGTTTCTAATAGTAATAACACAATTCCGACTGAAACTGAAGAGTTATCTGCAAATACTGTCGAAAATTGACGATTTTTGTCCGAATTAACCAATTTAATACAATTAATTGCAACAAAATTTATTTTTTATAAATGATGTTTCATTCACTATTTTAATATAACTACAAGAAATGTTATTCACTTACCTTACTTCTATTTCAATTTTAACTGTCAAACGAAAAGTTTCTGCCACATGACAAAACACTGAAGCCTAGGGAGTACTTGGACTACAACTGTAAAATTAAAATAAGATCTAAAAATTTATATATTATACTAATTGCACATAAATAAAAAAATACGTTCATATATACATACAATAATTATTAATCATTATTTGTTTACTTTTACATATATATATACAGTTTTATTTTTTTTTACCCAGTCCTTAAATTAATATATTGTCGCAAAATTATCCTTCCACAAAAGATATTCCACCATTTAAGAAATCTTCCACATTTATTATATCTGTTTTTTTATAGTGTTCAACTTTTCGAACACAATTTCTTTATTATTATTCTTTTTGCATTAAAAAGAAACATTTCAACTTTATCACAACAATAATTAACTATGTTGAAAACACGTCACTTTTCTCCTATGCTACGTGTACGTTGCTGCCGCTTCTTTCGGTGGCTCGCTACCCTCGTCCGGCGAATGAGTCAACTCGATGAACTTGGAACAATCCAATCCCAATACAGCTGACATACCAGTGCTTATACAACGCAGGTTCTATAGGTTGATTCGCAAGGGAAGTAGTTGTAAAATAAGCACTCAGGCTGACTATCGGCTGGATCACTTAGATGATCATGTAACTTATTGTACCGGGCGGTTGACGCTCCTTGCACACTTTCCAAGAGTCTTGAAAATATCCGCACGGCTGGATGTGACGCAATACTAGGATATTGCACAACTGTAAATTCCTACGACCGCCTACCGACATACTAGTCTAATGGGAAGCAAATGTGATAGGGAGGTACAGTTATCTCGAATCCATTATTCGTCGTTTGTCACCTGCTGTAGTGTGTTCTTCACGTAGGCTAATGTGGCTTAATATCCTTCAAATGATATACATCCAGGAGTTTATCTCGCAGATCGTCTAGTTCATATATCACCTGTCCGTTTTGGTCTAATGCGGCATTTTATAAACTTTTCCGCAGGCTGGTCACAGAATTGCTTGGCAAAGTTGCTAGTTTTGAAGTTTAGTCGGTAGACATCTTGACTCTTTCGGAAACTCACGTGCTTGGCTATGAGATTATATGTCCTTGCTTCCATTAAATATTCTTATACTTGAGCGTGTAATGTTCGATGCTGATCTTCTGCTGTCATCCGAAAAGCTTCAGTTAATACGCTCAGTTTCCGTAGCATCCCATACTTCGAGGCATGGGTGACTATCTATACATTTAACAAAATCTTGTATAGAGAACATCCGGTGTAAGTGGGTTATGATCGTCTTAATGAACATGCCATCCAACTCAGGTGTTGGCCCCATGCCCGAGGATCCTCGTTCAGATACGATCTAATCCCCGACAATGTGGATTTATTAACTCTCCGAGGCATTGGCCTGTAGTGAATTCATGGTTGTTTGGATGTGGTTCATCCACTGAACTCAGTTATCCGATACTAGAATTTCGGGATACCCAAATAGATGAAAAACTTCTTGTTCTAGGAATTTACAGATTTGAGTAGTGGAGGCTGTCAAGAGGGGAAATTTCGAGAAGTGGTCCAACACGATGAGGATATTGGTATTTCCTGATTATATATAATCGTTGCCATGGACGTCCAGTACATGGTAAGGTTCCCAGTGGTGGGCGAAGAGTTTGATTTGTGGCTTTAGTTTCTGTGCGGATGCCACACGATAAGATGTATTTTCTAATCTCCGGAATCATTATTGGCCAAAAAAAAAAGTCTGATACGTTCCAGTGTCTTCCTTATTTCACCATGAGCTGTCAACGGCGGCTCATGAGCGTTTTTTATTATTTTCGTTCTCATGCCTTGTTGTATTCACAGCTTCCGAGACTCATCTTCGGGCAACTGGTCTCCGGTTCTTGGGAGCGGACGTAGTTATTTACGCTTGGAGAGTACTAATTTTAAATCAAGGTAGTTGGTGCATCAAAGTGGGGTGATTGAAGTCTTCTGTGATATGTATGGTATAGATCGTTTCTGCTCATCACCATCTAATTGGAGTAGATCCCTTGTTGACTAGTATCGCACTGCACAATAAATGGTTTTGAAAAGTTGGGTAATGTAGCCTACGTACTTCGTTACTTTTTGTTAGTCCTGCATTTTCTAAATATCTGGCTACCCCAGCAAGCAATTTTTAGTGTGATTCATGTATACGAGAACGCGGTCGTTGATATCATACGTTATCACCTTATCCATTAGTCGACACAAAGTTTCAGCAGAATAACACAAGCCGAATGGCCTCACTGTATATTGGTATAGAAGATGACCAGGTACCATAAAACTGGTTTTCTCGTGATACCGGTCCCAAGGGTATTTGCCAGAAGGTGTCCTTTTGAGGTCCAGGTTAGTAATGAACTCGGCGGGAAGAATCCGGCTAAGCAGTCCATCAATATGAGGAAATCTTGGTGACTGCGTATACCTTCCTCGCGTCGAAACAGCCCCACCTTCGGCGGTTTTCTAACCAGCACTACGGGATTACTCAATAGGCCGTGATTCTCCTCTATCATCCTAAGTGACAACATTTGCTGAGTTCCGCGTCCATTCAACTTTACACCGCCAGAGAAATAGCGTACAAATGTTGCTTAATGACCTGATATGGTATACGAATATGTGAGTTTTTTCTAGACCTGATATGTTATACGAAGGAAGTTTTGACTTTACGAGTTGTAATTTGAGTTTTTATTCGGAAGATAGAAAGTACATACCAGGGTCGTCGTGTATTGAATATATTGTCTGTACTGCTGCTAGTAAATGTGTTAGCCAGTGAGCCAATCCAAATAGCTTCCAAAAGTCAATTCCCAAATATAGTTCCTGGGTTAAGCTTTGGATTATGTAAAGTTATACCACGAAACGAAATCGATGTTTAAAACTGTCCAATAATCGCAGGTCTACTGCCTTTCGCCACTTCCACGAGCATTTCCTAAACGATTATCCTGCCAGTAGCGCCCCTCTGCCGAGGATACTAACACTGGATTTGCTGTCCAGCAAACCGTTTACTTCGCGTCCCAATAATTTCATGCGGGCGTATGGACGTAGGTCTCCTTTAAGAGATACAATGGTCGTTGCTATCAATCTTCTAGTTTAAAAGAAGTTTTTCCAGAATTCTTTCAATCTTGATGTTGAGCGTTTTTGATGGTAAATTCTTTTGCATTGTGTGACTTCTGAGATTTCGGAAGTAAATATTCGCTCTTGTGCCGTGAGGTATTCTGTCAGTCGCACATGTTAGAGTTTTAATGGAAATACTTCTGGTTTAAACAATGGCGTATTTTGCGGAGGCAAAATAGAGACAGGTGGGTTCTTAAAATTGGGAGGATGTAAAATCCTCAGGTGGGTTCTTAAAACTGGTCTCAGCATTACGGGCCTAATGTGAAATAGGGGGGTTAGTGAAATGAATGGGAAAGCTCTTTGATAAGATGTCGATTGATGATAAGATGACGCCGTTTGATTTGCTCTATCGAACTCTTTAATATGTGTATTAAATACGAGTATGCCTAAAATGCAGTTTGAATATTAGTAATGATATATAATAACTGTAACAGCTGTGGTGATTTCAACACTGGTTGCTTATATCAAACCGTGGAATACAACATTTTGTTAATTAATTGGAGTAAAACATAATCAAATATAATATTACGAGTGCATGTGTCACGGTGATCAAGTGAAATTGAAGGCACACTTCGAATTGTACTAAGAAATTTTTTATCTCCGCATTACTGCGATCAGTGTTTTTTGAGGTTATGGTTCGGATGTACTTGTGTCGAAAATTAAAAACTAAAATCGCAATCTTTCACTATCATGAAATTTGTGTCAAGAATTGTTTCCCATCGTGAATTTCTCCCGTGTTCCCGGCGGAAAGAGGAGTACGTCAAACATGGGAGAGAAAATGGAGGTTGGGAAAAATCTGGTGAGTTTGGACCCAGTTTTGGAGAGAGATGGTGAAAGGGACGATTAGGACAGGACAGTTTACGAGGATTTTGACCTTGATGATGAGGTGGCTGATAACATATGCCTGGTCTGCGGGGAAGCAGTTCAACCGAACCAGGCAGCCGTTTGCGACAGCTGCTCTAGATCTGCGCATTTTGCCTGCGGAAAAATTAGCTCCACTGAGCAGCGCTGCCTCCAGTTAAAATCATCAAGAAGATTGAAGTTTTACTGCAGAGAATGTGAAAGGGGACTTCGAATGCTGCCGAAGTTTTTGAACATTGTCTCGACGTTGAAAATGAAAGTGAAACCTCTTGAGGCTGATGTGAACTATCTCAAAAAAGAAAAACCAATTACCATTACACCCAGTGACAGTTTCAAAATCACGGAAGAAATTATTCAGGAACGGGAGGATCGAGCCAGAAGGTCTCGTAACATTTTATTGTACAGGGTCAAGGAATGCTCCAGCCCTGAAATACCTGAAAGAGTCTCGTACGACAAAAAAGCTGCCACTGCAATTCTGGAAAAAATCTCTGCAGGAAAAAAGATTGAGACTGTCTCAGTTATACGTTTCGGTAAGGGAACTTCAGGCACGGCTGGACCCTTGAGAATAACCTTGGATAATGCCACAACCGTCAGTCAGCTCTTGAGGGACAAGTACAAATATACTGGACCAGAGAACATTTCATCCGACAAAACTACACAGCAAAGAAATTACCTGAAGAAATTGAAAGAAAGGGTTGGAGAAGAAAATTCTAATGAAAAAACCATCAAGATGATCAGGTACTTTCGAGGCGTTCCCACCATCGTTGAAGCCCACAGTCAGGATTCAAAAAACGAAGGAAACTCCAGAGAAACAGGTTGATTTCTACTACCAAAACGTAAGAGGTCTGCGGACAAAATTTGACTTATTACATAATATTAACACCCAGGTAGAAAATTGTGATGTAATAATATTTACCGAAACCTGGCTAACACAAACACATTTTGATAAAGAATTTAATTTACACAATTATGTCATTTTTAATGACATAATTGTGTTAATTTAATTCTACTAGAAAGCGTAAAAGGACGCTTTCTAGTTTTGTGCTCAATGTAACTGACAGTAATGTCGAGCAATTATTTGTAAAAATCAAAAGTGGTCATTCTAAATACATAGTTGGAGCTGTTTACCTGACACCACGATCGCCAAGTGAACTGTATACTAAATATTGTTATGATGTTGAAAAACTAATTGACAAAAATCCAAGAGCTATGATTATCTTCAGCGGTGATTTTAATCTATCTGGGGTAGGGTGGGTCAGTGAAACTGATGGTGTCAAGATTCGAACGGAAGATAACGTTTCTAAGTTAAACTATGAAAACGCAAAAATATTATCAGATTCTTTCAATTATTTAAATATAAAGAAATTTAACACGGTAAAAAAATAGTAAAAGTGAAACATTAGACTTGGTCTTTTCCAATATACCAATTGCTAACTTCAGAACTGCACTGGATCCATTAATTTCTTGTGATTCTTACCACCCGGCTTTAATATAGAAAGTTGATAATGTATTACACAGTGATAATTTGATGAATTACAACTTGACCTCGTCCAATTTTAAAAAAGCTAATTTTGAGATAATCAATGAATTAATTAAGAATACAAACTGAGATTTTATTAATGAAACTGCAATGCAAGAGTCAACAACGATTTTTTACCAATTGAGACATGACATCCTTGCATCAACAGTACCAAAAGTTTTGATTCGGTCACATGAGAGTCCTATGTGGGTCTCTAAAGAACTAAAAAACATCGTGAAAGAAAAAATGGAGGCACACAAATTATATTAAAAAAACCCTATTAGATACGGACGATAAAATTTTTTCAGTACTATGAAGCAAGTGTAAAAAATAGCTACGCTCAAACTATAAAAGTTATGTAAAATCGGTAGAGAATAATGTTAAAGAGAACGTTAAAGTTTTTTGGAATTTCGTAAACTCAAAAAGAACCAATCATGGCATGCCAATGTCAATGACTTATAACACTGAAGTAGCAAACAATGGGGGGCTTACTCTCCGAAATCCAATGCAAATTTCTCGCTCGGTTCATCGCCGAAGGCCAAGAACCAAAAAGAGGCAACGAACATGCCAGCAGAAAACGGTTCAGGCAATAGATTTGCTATATTGGTCTGAAAATACATGCAGTGCGAAGGTATTAAATTCGCTTACACAAGCGAATACCGACAATACATATAAGTCACCACCCATCTTCGTCACAAATGTTACGAATTTTGTCGACCTAGGTCGTGCCATTGCGAAACGTATTGGTGCTGACCAATTCGTTTGCAAGTCAAATGCGAAAGGACTTGCAACACAAGCCAAGTCTGGTGGTGCTTATAGAAGCATTGTGCAATTGCTCGAGGAAACGAAGCAAAAGTTTCATACGTACCAACCAAAGGCAGAAAAGGCCTACAAGGTGGTGGTTCGTCACCTTCATCACACCACATGCGTTGATGAATTAAAAACCGAGTTAGCAATATTAGAACATAACGTCACTAGTATTTCAAGTGTTAAGAAAGATGCTCCTCTGCCACTATTTTTCGTGTCATTGAAACCGGCACCCAACAACAAGGACATCTTCAAAGTCGATATACTAATGTATACCCGAATAAAGGTAGAAGAACCATACATTAGCAAAGACATAGTCCAATGCTATAGATGTCAAGAATACGGGCACACCAAGACTTATTGTCGGCATAATCCGAAATGTGTGAAATGTGCAGGTGAGCACCTCACAAAGGAATGTAGTAAAATAAGGCAACCCTAGCCAAATGCGTTCTCTGCGACGGTAGCCATCCCGCAAACTATAAGGATTTTTTTTATTTGACAGGTTTTTCATTTCTACGTTATTGTACAATTTTTTTTTTACATAACACATATATGCATTTATACACATAGACATGAGACACAGTCGCTCCTATGGAGCATATAGCGGCACTAGAAACTCTGTGAACTCTCTCCATCTGCTTCTGTCTTGGGCTAGCCTTTTCACTTCCGACTATGACTTGCCAATTTGTTGGTGTTCGCGCTCGAGTGATCTTCTCCAAGTCGTCCTCTGTTGCGATTGCCCTGTGGGTTCCAATCTAGTGCCATCCTTGCTATGTCCGTAGGTGTGGCCAATCCAACTCCATTTCCTGCGTTTGATGTCAGCTAGCAGGGGTGTTAGAAGAAGAAGCAGCTCATCGTTCGTTATACAGTTCGGCCAGAAGATCTTGCTTATACGCCTCAATCATCTTTCACAAACGTTTGAGGCTTACGAGTCGTGCTGTCGGTTACTTTCCATGTTTCGCAGCCGTACAGCAGGACTGGCTTGACGTTTGAACTGAATATTCGAAGTTTGAGTGCTATGGAGAGGTGGTTGGAACGCCACACGTTCCCAAGTGAGGTGTACGCTTGTCGCGCCTTGTTGATGCGCGTTTGGATGTCTATTTCAGTTCCACCATCCTTGCTGAGCATGCTGGCAAGGTAACAGAACTTTTCGACATCTTCAACTTGAGTACCGTGTAGCATCAAGGGCCTCTCGCAGGTGGCGCCGATACGCATCAATTTGGTCTTCTTGATGTTGATTCTCATCCCCACTTCTTCGGCGTTGGAGGCCAGAGCATTCAGTTTCTCCTGAATGCCGTTGAAGGTGTGGGACATGAGGCATATGTCGTCGGCGTAGTCCGGGTCGTGGAGCTTCTCACGCAGTGTCCACTGGATACCGTTGCTGGCTGTGTTGTTAGTGCGTTGAACGACTAGGTCTAGGGCGATTTAGAGGAGGATAGGCGAGATTACGCAACCCTGCCTGACTCCTCTCGAAATGTTGAATGGATCGCTGTTTTGTCCTTTGTAGCGCATTCTACACGGGGCCTCACGGTATAGTTCTCGGATGAGATTGATGATAGCCTGTGGGATGCCTAGTTCAGCCAGAGCACTCCAGATGGCGTCGCGAGAAATCATGTCGAAGGCTCTTTCGAAGTCAACGAAGAGAAGATAGAGCGGGCTGTTCTATTCGTTCGACTGTTCAATCATCATTCTTAGGCTGCTGATGTGATCAACACAGGAGCGGTTTGGTCTAAAGCCAGACTGCTCGTTGCGAAAGGCACTTTCCACTGTTGGAGTGATGCGAGTCAGGATTATTGAGGCGATTAGTTTCTGGATGTTGTTCCAGATGGAGAGCGATTCCCCTCCAGTTTTTGCAATCGCCAAGGTCACCTTGTTTCGGGATGGTGATAATTACTCCTTCTTTCCAGCTGTCCGGGAAGTGGCATTGTGTCTAGGCTTCTGCGATTATAGGATGCAACAGCGAGGCCAGGAGAGGCGGGCAAACTTCAGAACCTCTGGGGCCAGGTTGTCAGGACCGGGTGCTTTGCTGTTCTTGAGCTTGTTGACTGCTATTGTGATCTCCATAATCATGGGCGGTGTTGTTGGGATTGATCTTCGTGGGTTTCTGCGCATCACTGGAGGAGGAGGATGCAATTATGGACCTACTGGAAGAGATTATGAGAAGAATTCCTTCCAGCGGTCGAGTTGTTCTTCATCCGTGGAGAGAGCTTGACCGTCTTTGTCTTTAAGTGGTGGCAGTGAGTTTGTTGTTTTTCAGGATAGTTTGCCAATTGATGCATAGACACTGCGGATGTCGCTCCTGTGTGCAGCGGCTTCTGCTTCGCTGGCTATTCCGTTGAATTAGTTCCTCTTGTCATTCCTTGCCATGCGTTTGACCATCTTTTGAGCAAGGTTGTACCTCGTCTGTAGATGGTGCTTTTCCTCGCGGGTTTGAGCAGTTTGGAGTAGACCTTTCAGCTTTCTTCGTTCTTCTATTTGAGTCCAGGTTGACTCGCGGATCCACTCTTTCCTCTTGTACTTCCGGAAGGCCGTTGCTTCCTCTGCAGCGGACTTTAGTTTGTGCAGTAGAGAAGGCCATGTCAGCCTTTCGGCATTGTGGCTAACTTCTTCCAGCTTGTTCGCAAATATCTCGGCTGCCTCTGGATTCTGTAGGCGTTGGATGTCGTGCCGGCGTTTTGCACAACCTTGTTGTTTAGTTGCCGCAGGCCTTAGTTTGACCACCCCAAGTAACAGCTGATGGTCGCTGTATATGTCAGCTCCTCGGATTTTCTTTACGTCCAGGAGCGATCCGAGGAATTTTTTGCTTATCAGGATGTGGTCTATCTGGTTGCGGGTCACACGATCCGGTGACTGCCAGGTGTAGTTGTGGATGTTCTTGTGAGGAAACTTGGTGCCACTGATGAAGAGTTGATGAGTTGAGCAGAGGTCAGTGAGACGGTTCCCGTTGTCGTTTCCCTCTGCGTGGAGGCTGTGTGTTCCAATGACCGAGCGAAGATCAGTGTTGTCCTGGCCTAGTTTAGCGTTAAAGTCGCCCATGATAATTTTGATGTCGCTCTTCGGGGCAGATTGAATACACGTCTCTAGTTGGTGGTAGATAGCTTCTTTGTTGGCGTCATTATCTACTTCGGTTGGGGCATAGCACTGTACGATGGTGATGTTTCGGAACTTCGAGTGGAACCTGGCTGTCAGAAGGCGGTCGGAGACCGGTTTGTAGACCATGCGAGATCTCTGCGTTGGCTGATAGGATCAATCCGACTCCACAGGGGTGGCCGCTGTCGTTGCCGTTATTGATGAAGTGTTCACCCGTCTGCTTTGTGAGGGTTCCTTGATGTTTTCACCTTGTCTCGGAGATTCCCAGGATGTCGGGGTTGGAGCGTCGCATTTCGGAGTCAGCTTGCGCCAGTCGAGAAGTTTGGGAGAGAGTCCGCACGTTCCAGGTACCTATTCGGGTTCGATGAAAGCCAAATGAGTTTTTGCCTGAGGTATGGTCCAGATGCTTCCTCTTGTGCCGTTTCTTGATAAGGTGTTTTTTTATAGCTTGCGGTTTATCAGACCAGCGAAGCAACCCTTAGTGACGTTGGGGGACCCTACGGACTACATGTATATATAAGCGGGAATCGAACCCGCTACCTCCCGAGTGTAAGTCGGTCGACTTCACCACTGCACCACACACACGGCATAAGGATTGCTCCACATATAAAAAGCTGCAGGAGAAAATAAACCCAAACGCCAAAAAGTACATCCAACCGACTACTATAAATAGCCAACCAGTGCAGCAAGGTTTATCATTTGTTGCGGTCGCGGCAGGCATTCCAAATACTGAACAGCAACAACAAAACCAACGAGAACCTCAACAACAGAAACATCAGCAGCCACAACTTCAACAACCGCAACAGCAACAATCTAGCAGTAAGAACTATATTCCTCCTCCGTCATTGTTATCCGAAGATATATCCTCAATGTTCTCCCAAGTAACCAACACACTCGTAGCAAATAAATAAAATATTAACACCTCTTGTAAATGCTTTGATGTCCATTGTGTCAGCTTTATCGTCCACCGTTCAGAAATAAATGTCGTCCTTACTGCAAATTCCCTTACAATCCTTTGGAATGCTAATGGACTAGTAGTTTTAAACGACCAGAACTTGACTTATTACTATATGACAAACGAATAGACGTAGTACTCATTACAGAAACACACTTTACGTCCAGGTCCAACTTCTACATAAGCGACTACACAACGTTCAGGACTGACCATCCTGACAATACTGCCCACGGTGGCACTGCTATCCTCATGAGAACTACCTTTTCCTTTTCTTTTCATTCCTATATTGCAGAAGATTTTCTTCAATCCACTGCAATATCAAATGACTGCTCTCCTGTCTCCTTAACTATTGCCGCAAATTACATCCCTCCTAATAAACCTATAAACTCCCTTGAATTTATAGGTAATAAACCTATAAACTCCCTTGGGACAACAAGTCCCATGAATTCCTCCAATATTAATGTTAATTCACTCCTAGATCTTAACTTTGATCATAGTCCTTTTCTACTAGTGCTCGATTCCCAATCCACTCCAAAAGTCAATGCGCCGACACTTATTAGTGGACCAATTGACTGGTAATTGTTCAACCAATATATTGACGAGCATTTAGACTTACGTCAAAGCTTACAAACAGGACAAGAACTAGAGGACGCGGTACACAAGTTTAAATGTTTACTACAAAACGCTACAGTCTTTTCTCAAAAAAGTAGAAACTCGAAACCTACACAAAACGTGACAAAACAACCATTCACAATTGGGCGTCTTATTGCAGAAAAACGAAAAGCAAGAGCTCATTGGCAACATACAAGAATGCCCAGCGACAAAACCAAACTGAACAAACTGCAAAAAGAACTACATGACGAAATCACAAAATACAATACAGAACATTTTAGAAACTATACTTCAACCCTAACGAAAAACATAACTTTGTCGACTGCTACAAGACAAATACTATCTTATAGAAAAGCAAAGCACCCTTTACGAAAAACTGACGGAACCTGGGCCAAAACGGATAAACATAAAGCAGACGCTTTTGCTGAATACCTTGCACAAACATTTACTCCACATGAGGACATATAAGACACGACTAATTGCACTACAATCGAGACGGAACTATCCATTCCCTTACCCATGAGTCTTCCCCCTAAGGCAATCACTCCTTCCGATGTTGCCAATTTAATAAAGCTCGGTCCCAAAAACAAAGCTTTTGACTATGATCTGATTATCTCCAATAATACTCCAACAACTCCCTAAAAGAGCAATAGTGTTCCTTGCCACAATATATAACTCCATCCTTAGAACAACACATTTCCCAATCCTCTGGAAATTTGCCATCATTAAAATGATCCCTAAGCCCAATAAACCAATAAACCGCCCCACTTCCTCCAGGCCAATAAGTCTCCTTCCACTGCTCTCAAAAATCTTTAAAAAAATCCTCCTTCGCCGCTTACATCCTCTACTCGAATCTTCAAATTTAATTCCTAATCACCAGTTTGGTTTCCGCGCCGAACACTCGACTACCCAGTACTGTCTCAAGTTGTCGATTTCATTGCATCCTCTTTAGAAATAAAAGAGTGCTGTCCCGGTGTGTTTCTTGATATAAGTCAAGCCTTTGATAGAGTTTGGCACCCGGGTCTACTCTGGGAACTCAAGAGGTTCGTTCCTTCCACCTATTTCCAAATCCTAAGATTATTCCTTTCCAAACGACACTTCAAAGTAAATGAATCCAACGAACTCTCCAATATCTCTCCGTATTGGCTGGGGTTCTTCAGGGTAGCTTACTTTGACCCATCCTCTACAACATTTACACATGCGATATCCCAATCTGCCCTAATACCTTCTTTGCTACATACGCCGATGATACCTTCCATCTAGCGAAAATCCCCAACATGCTTCCGAAAGTCTCCAAATCCAAACTCTCCAGAACTGTTTTACTAAGTGGAGAATTAAAGACAATGAACGTAAATCTCTCCAGGTTTTGAGACATGCCCTGCCATATACCTTAATGGCAATGCCATACCACAACACACCGACGCTCGGTACCTAGACTGAACTTAGACAAACGCCTGTTATGGAACCCACATACAAAACTTAAAAGACAAGAACTTAAAAGACTATACCTAAAACTACTTCGACTTCTAGACAAACGTTCCAAACTTACTATAGGCAGCAAAGTACTATTATACAATACCTTACTGAAACCCATATGGACATACGAACTAGAACTCTGGGGATCTACTTAGCCTTCTAATTCCCGTCCAATCCAATCCCTTCAATCAAAAATACTCCGTATAATTGTCGATGCCCCCTTTTATGTTCGCAATACTGTTATTCATCATGATCTTAAAGTCCCATTTGTTTTTATGTGGCAGTATCTCGCTATGAAAAGTTCCGTTCCCGTGTCCTCAATCATAATAATCCTCTTGTTCAAGAAATATCCTCCATTTCCTTTCCTAGAAATACCCATCGAAGACTTAAGCGTCGCTGGTCGCGTGATTTACTAAAATACTGAGGCCTAACTGAAACACACTCTAGCAGGAGGAACTTCATTGAATGTTTACTCCCCACAACCTTTCAAGTTAATTAATACTATTGCTCAAATTTGCTTATTACTATGTTGTAGTTGTAAATATCTAAAAAAACAAATTTAAAAAAACTATCAGAAAAAAAATCAATAAAACATATGTTAATCGACATTAAGAAAATCCAAAATCTTTAAATACGTAATTTACATAGGAAAAAAAGTTTTAATGGTAAATACATAAAAAAACTATACGAACACAATTTCTCTCAATACCGATGACTGTATAAAAAAAATTATATAAAATTTCATTATAACACGAACACACTTTCTTACAGTACCGGCAAATGCATCAAATTTTGTTAATAATAGCCAAAAATTGAATTTACTAAAAACTCAGGCGGCAATTCATACAATAAAATGGAAATGCAAGCGATAAAAAAACGTTTACAAATTTTTAGTTCACTTTTAATGCATTCACTTCCAAAAGAAAAACGCCATATCAATTTCTTAGTATTTTTATTCACTTTTAATGTCAACGAAAAAAAATATTTTTTCACACGAAAAATATTGCGAGCAGATGAATTTCTTTTAACAAATATACATACAAAATAGCAACAGTGCTCTATTATTTTTCATTTTTCTTTATTATATGTTCACAATCGAACGCTATAAAATATTCAAGAAACAAGTGCATATGCAAATAGAAATTATATTGTTTCAAAGGAGAATAAAAACTATATTGTGCCGGTGGCCAAATGGCCTCACGGTCGTGGCGCTATGAAAAGGCTCCTGGCATATGTCTAAGGAACCATGCAAGCAAACAAACTGGAAAAAATGGAAAAGTAAAACTGGAAAAAATGGAAAAACCTCTTATGATATGGATAGAAGACTGCAATGACAAAAACACTCCTATGGACAAAAGCATTATACAAAAGAGGGCACAAAAAATTTTCGATAATTTACAAATAACTGAACAATCGTCATCGGAAGATCAAAACTCATCTCACAATTTTTCTTCTAGTAGAGGATGGTTTGAAAATTTTAAAAAGCGATTCTCACTACATAATATAAAAACTCGAGGCGAAATTGCGTCAGCTGATGTAGAATCTGTTTAAAAAATTTATTCCAGAATTCGTAGATATTATAAAAAATAAGGGCTACACACCAGACCAGGTATTCAATGCGGACGAAATGGGATTGTATTGGAAAAAGATGCCCCAATGAACCTATATATCAAAAAACGAACAACACGCGAAGTGATTCAAGGTGGCAAAAAAAGAATATGCTTCCTGAGAAGCCCACAATGCCATACTCGCTAGAAAACCTGAGCTATGTCCATTAATATCGCTGGGCAATGCAATGAAGTCAACCACGCGATGGCACTTCTGAATAGTGGAGTATGCACTTCGAAAGGTAAATTGCTGATTGGAAATTATATTTTCGGCCTCGAGGATGGGATAGAGTCGTTTTAAAATCAATTTTTGACTATATTAACAAGAGTTAGGAGTAGGCTTCTGGGTCTATAAGAGGAATGAAGTTGAAGTCTATAACGGACTAACTTCACACCGACAAGAACTGCACGTACTGCTACATAGCAAAATCTAATAATAATTCATAAACCCAAAATATTAATATTTAGTCCGTTCGCATTCCAAAGACGATGGGAAGGGATTTATTAATTAGGGACAACATTTATTTTTTAGTATTGGCAGCAATTGAAAAGATACAATTTGTTAGAGCAATTAGCAATGTTGCTAGGAATATTGTTAATTATTGTACAATTTGATTGGTTAGTGTAGATTGAAGCGTTGTTAAGTCTGTCGAAGAGAGTAATGGGGGGAAGGGATAATAAAAACACATGGTTGCTGCTGCTACTGCTGCTATGACTGCTGTTATCGTTGCTGCTGCTGCTGTTGTTGCTGCTGTTACTGTTGTTATTCCTGGTGTTTTTGTTTTGTCGGATATTATTGTTATCGTCATTGTTGTTGCTGTTGAATATTAAAAGTTCCAGCGGCGACTGCAACAAAGAGAGGTGATACCTATGGAGTGGGCCTTATTATTTCTACTGGTCTTCTTGGTGCTACCTTCAATTTTACATCTATATGTTCCTTCCCTTGTAATTTGCGGGGTGATTACCATAGCAATGAACACATTTAACCGGGGTTTCCCTGGTTTTTGTACATTGAGCAGTCAAGTGTTTTCGCGCACATTCAATCTCTAAAACTTATATGTAAGTATGAGTTAGCTCTCGACCCATTCGTCGTTTAAAATTTTTTACGACACAATTTTGTTCTGAGAGTTGTGTTTGAACTCTTGAACAGAGCGGTCGGGTTTTTGATTTCGGTGTAGAAAAATCCATTGTGATAAATTATTATTATTGAAGTTAAAGTATTTCATCTAATTGCGTGGAAAAAAGAGAGAGAAAAAACAGTGTACAGACTATAAATGGACTACAAATAGAATAACTGCGTTTCGCCGAGTTAAATTTTCATAAGCAGAGGCTGCATAGCGGTACTCTGCTTGTGTACATTTTCAGTGAACAATAAAACTTGATAAACCAGAAAAGACAAGAGTTTCCGTACGCACGATTATGCCGCGTAAGCGATCAACGACACCGTCCGTTAAATCTACGGATTCCGTTACGGACTCTGCCACGTTCATAAAGCTGACTGGCAGAGATAGACAAGTATCGGGAAAGCGGCTCTCATCACCAAAAACTACAAAACCTCCAAAGAAGCAAAAGCAGGAAGCGGAGCCAACAACTAGCCAGCCATCGTGCAGCAACAGATTTGCTGCTTTAGCGCTTCCAGATGCAATTGCTTCTAATGGCGATATTGGGGCGGAGAAACAGAGTACACCGCCAATTAACGTTAAAAACGTCACCAATTTTGGTGATTTAGGCCGTGCCATTGACAAACTCATGTGTACGAGTGAATTCACATGCAAGGCCCATCCAAAAGATACAGAGAGCGGCGATTCTTACAGAAGTGTCGTTAAGTACTTGGACGAGACTAAATCGGAATTTCACACACATCAACCGAAAAATTTAAAGCCTTTCCGTGTAGTGATTTGCCACCTACATCATATTACGCCGGTGGAAGATATCAAAAACGAGTTGGAAGTGCTTGGTTTTCTTGTGCGCAACATCAATAACTTGAAAACTAAACTTCAAGAGGGTCGATCCCTACCACTATTTTTTGTGGACTTGGAACCCTCAGCGAGGAACAAAGAAATTCTGAAAATAGACACATTGTTCTACACAAAAATTAAAGTTGAGGAACCGTATCCGCAAAAGGATATTGTGCAATGCCACAAGTGCCAGGAATTTGGATACACCAAAGCCTATTGTAGGCACCTACCTAAATGTGTCAAATGTGCTGGTGAGCATTTGACATCTGCATGCTTAAAAGAGAGGACAAGTGCAGCCAAGTGCGTCCACTGCATGGGTGCTCATCCAGCAAACTATAAGGGTTGTGCCACCTACAAGACCCTACAAGCAAAAATAAAACCACAGAGCACAAATTCCGCATACAAGCTACGTAATACCTACCATATCATATGCATCAGTAGCATCAGGTGAACTTTAACAGCGACAACAGCAACAGCAATCACAACAGCAACAACAACACCAGATACAGCAACAGCAGCAGCAGCAACATCAACAACTACAGCAGCCACAACAACAACATCAACAAGGACAAAATTCTAAGACTAATATCCCGTCAGGAGTTCCCGAAATTCAACAAGAACTTAACCAACAGCAATATCAGCAGCCAAAATTACAACAACAACAACAGTATAGTACGAATTATATTCCCCTCCGTCATTTCCGTCCCACGATATATTCTCAATGTTTTCCCAATTAACTAACTCACTTGCACAGGAATTAAATAAAATACTAACAGCTCTTGTAAATGCGTTAATGTCCATTGTGTCAGCTTTATCGTCCACCGTTCAGAAATAAATGTCGTCCTGTACTGCAAATTCCCTTACAGTCCTCCTTTTGAATGCTAATGGACTAAGTTCAAAACGACCAGAACTTGACTTATTACTACATGACAAACGAATAGACGAAGTACTCATTACAGAAACACACTTTACGTCCAAGTCCAACTTCTACATACGCGACTACACAACGTTCAGGACTGACAATACTGCCCACGGTGGTACTGCTATCCTCATGAGAAATTCCTTATCCTTTTTTTCATTCCTATATTGCAGAAGATTTTCTTCAATCCACCACAATATCAATTGATTGCTCCCCTGTCCCCTTAACTATTGCCGCAACCTATACCCCTTCTAATAAACCTATAAACTCCCTTGAATTTAGGTCACTTTTCCAAGCTCTTGGGAATTCCTTCATTGGTGGAGGTGATTTTAACGCCAAACACCCACAATGGGGCTGTCGAGTCTCCAATCTCCGTTGGATTATTCTTAACCAAGTGCTTTCATCCTCTCCCTACCAAGTCATCTCTCCTCCGACTCCCACTTACTGGCCAACTTCCCGATATAAGCTTCCTGACATACTAGATTACTTTATAACAAGTTCCATGAATTCCTCCAATATTAATGTTAATTCACTCCTAGATCTTAACTTCGATCATAGTCCTGTTCTACTAGTGCTCGATTCCCAATCCACTCCAAAAGTCAATGCGCCGACACTTATAAATGGACCAATTGACTGGGAATTATTCAAACAATATATTGACGAGCATTTAGACTTACGTCAAAGCTTACAAACAGGACAAGAACTAGATGACGCGGTTTACTTCAAGTTTACATGTTTACTACAAAACGCTACAGCCTTTTCTCAAAAAAGTAGAAACTCGAAACCTACACAAAACGTGACAAAACAACCATTAACAATTGGGCGTCTTATTGCAGAAAAACGAAAAGCAAGAGCTCATTGGCAACATACAAGAATGCCCAGCGACAAAACCAAACTGAACAAACTGCAAAAAGAACTACATGACGAAATCACAAAATACAATACAGAACGTTTTAGAAACCACACTTCAACCCTAACGAAAAACATAACTTTGTGGACTGCTACAAGACAAATACTATCTTATAGAAAAGCAAAGCACCCTTTACGAAAAACTGACGGAACCTGGGCCAAAACGGACAAACATAAAGCAGACGGACATATTAGACAGGACTCATTGCACTACAATCGAGGTGGAACTATCCATTCCCTTACCCATGAGTCTTCCCCCTAAGGCAATCACTCCTTCCAAAGTTGCCAATTAAATCAAGATTCTTCCCAAAAACAAAGCTCCTGGCTATAATCTGATTACCTCCAATATACTCCAACAACTCCCTAAAAGAGCAATAGTGTTCCTTGCGACAATATATAACTCCATCCTTAGAACAACACAAAACCAATAAACCGCCCCACTTCCTACAGGCCAATATGTCTCCTTCCACTACTCTCAAAAATCTTTGAAAAAATCCTCCTTCGCCACTTACATCCTCTACTCGAATTTTCAAATTTAATTCCTAATTACCAGTTTGGTTTCCGTGCCGAACATTCGACTACCCAGCAGTGTCTCGAGTTGTCGATTTCATTGCATCCTCTTTAGAAATAAAAGAGTACTGTCCCGGTGTGTTTCTTGATATAAGTCAAGCCTTTGATAGAGTTTGGCACCCGGGTCTACTCTGGAAATTCAAGAGGTTCGTTCCTTCCACCTTTTTCCTAATCCTAAGATCATTCCTTTGCAATCGACACTTCCAAGTAAATGAATCCAACGAACTCTCCAATATCTCTCCGTATTGGGATGGGGTTCCTCAGGGTAGCTTACTTTGACCCATCCTTTACAACATTTACACATCCGATATCCCAATCTGCCCTAATACCTTCTTTGCTACATACGCCGATGATACCTTGCATCTAGCGAAAATCCCCAACATGCTTCCGAAACTCTCCAAATCCAAATCCAAACCCTCCAATGAACGTAAATCTATCCAGGTAACTTTCACTCTGCGTCTTGAGACATGCCCTCCCATATACCTTAATAGAAATGCCATACCACAACACACCGACGTTCGGTACCTAGGACTGAACTTAGACAAACGCCTGATATGGAACCCACATACAAAACTTAAAAGACAAGAACTTAAAAGACTATACCTAAAACTACTTCGATTTATAGACAAACGTTCCAAACTTACTATAGGCAGCAAAGTACTGTTATACAATACCTTACTGAAACCCATATGGACATACGAACTAGAACTCTGGGGATCTACTAAGCCTTCTAATTCCCGTCCAATCCAATCCCTTCAATCAAAAATACTCCGTACAATTGTCGATGCCCCCTTTTATGTTCGCAATACTGTTATTTTTTGTGATCTTAAAGTCCCATTTGTTTTAGATGTGGCAGTATCTCGCTATAAAAAGTTCCGTTCCCGTATCCTCAATCATAATAATCCTCTTGTTTGAGAACTATCCTCCATTTCCTTCCCTAGAAATACTCATCGAAGACTTAAGCGTCGCTGGTCGCGTGATTTACTAAAATACTGAGGCCTAACTGAAACACACTCTAGCAGGAGGAACTTCATTGAATGTTTACTCCCCACAACCTTTGAAGTTAATTAATACTATTGCCCAAATTTTCTTATTACTATGTTGTAGTTGTAAATATCTAAAAAAAAAATTGTTTTTGCGGCCAGATCTAGATATTGCTTATCTATGGTAGTAGTTTTTTGTAAGCTAAGCCTCCCTCACTGCCTGATCAGCCCGTTCATTAGTGAGGATACCTGCAATACGCAGAACCCAATGGAGGTTCTATTGTTCGAAGATTTAATGATCCACGAATGGCTTCTAAGGTTGCAAGACTATATGTAGAAATATTTACGCTTCAATATTTAGGGCGATTAATTTCAGTCTCAACTGCCATCCTGATTGGCCACATGAAAAGAGGAACTACCTATTAGGTAAGGTTCTATACTTTATATCGCGATGTTCACCACCAATAAGTTGGATGATAGCAAAGGATGCTGTGAGGTCGTCGACAGAAATGTCTATGAACAAAAATATGGAATAACCTAATTCTTCCACCAATTCCGGGAAACGTTTCCTATAGATAGACACCCTCAACCCTGCTACTAACCACAGTCTCCAATCCTGGTGTGGAAGGGAGATTTGGAAATTAAGAGAAAAATAGGAGGGATCTCTTTCCAACCCATATATCATTAAGAAAAGGGAGGACGAATTGATTTTTGAGTCGAATACAGAAGTTAACTAATCGAATACAGCAGTTGACCTCTCCTTCAACTTAGCTTTCAAACAAATTTATTTTTTTTTCTCCCGAAGATACTGTTAGTTAATACAGTGTTTTTAAATTAAATTTGTTCCCAAGTTAAGTATAAACCGATGATAGTAATTCACCATTATGATAAATCCTTGTAGATTTAATGTCCACAAGGAAGTCAATTTCAACCTTGTACATTTGTTGGTTTTAATATTGAGACTATATTCCTTGAGTTTAGAGAACACTTTTTTCGAATGTAGGATGTGTGCTTCTACACTATTGCTTGCAACTAAAATATTGTCCATGTAGACGAAAACAAAATACATATCCCCAAATAATTCATTAACGAAACCGTGGAATGTCTGAGTTGCGTTTCTTAGCCCAAAAGGCATATGCAAAAACTCAAACATTCCAAAGGTTATAGTAATATATGCTTTGTGTACATGTACAGGTGCAGTTGAAATTTGATTAAACGATCTACACAAATCAATTTTGGAGAAAACTTTACACCCATTAAGGTGTAAATTAAAGTTTTGGATGTGTGTCATTTTGGATGATAATTATCCACAATGCTTATATTATTAACACGCTAATCCTCATCTAGTTTAGCAACCATTTGAAGACCTACAAAAACCAACTTGACAAAGAGATTCAAATCCTTCTTTTGAAATTTTATATCTTTTAATATCTAATTTTCGTGAGGAAGTGAACGGTAGACGACCGTTGGTATAAATGTAATGTTAATTTGCACGTTTGGTTTCTGTAGTAAAATTGGAAGTTGTTGTAATTTCAGGATACTGCAACAAAATATTTGTAAATTTGTTAGTTCATCTAATTATTTAATTACTGGCTTTTTCTTGGGTTTATATTTCCAGACATTTGACGATTGGTAACAGGATCAATATATCTTTTATTCGTGATATCTACCATAATTCAGAATTTGGCAAGAAAATCAGTGCCAGTAATTGGTTTTGCAACTGCAGCTATAGTGAACCCAAGAGGAAATTCTTTCCGAGGAAATAGTGATATTTCAAACAATTTGCTCCCAAAAGTTGGAATAGTTGTATCATAGGTGGCTAAAAAGTTGATATTGTTTGCGCGTGGTTATTTCTGGCATAGACATTTTGGAATAACAGAAATGTCTGCCCCAGTGTAAAATTAAGCATTTAAAACGGGTTAATGGATCGAATATAAATAAACGGTAGTTAGTAATCTTCCCAATATTTTCCTTTACTACATGAGGTAGTATTAGTTGACATTTTTTACGGGAGTTTCGAATTGGCATGATGGAATACATTTTGTGCCTTAGTCCAAACGTTTTTATGATACCAGAAAAGTCCATTGACATGAGGTCGAGAGTTGGATCTATATTTGGAACGATTTATGAAACGGTTATTCTACCCAAATATTATTTTCATGTTTTCGTTTTTGTAGTTCAGCAATATCCATCCTGAGATGATTGACTTCTATAACCAATTCTGTTAAAGTGTTGAACAAGTTCACGGATATAATCAGAGACACTGGAGTCTCGGCAATGGTAGACACTTGTCGAATATTAATAACTCGCCAAATTCCATCTGCAATACCTACGAGTTTCGTAATGATATGCTTATCCGAAGTTGATATAGCGATTTGAATTACTTCAGGCAATTGTCGTACCTAGTCTTTTTAAGTGAAGATGGATTCATATACCTAGAGATCCCATCAATGCTGCCATATTTCGGAAAAACGTGGTAGGGCTTCTATAACCGATTTCGGAGTCCTGTAGAAATCGTTCCAATATTCTTTCTTCGCTGACCGAGTAACGTTCAAATCATTATATTTGTTCGCAGAAACTAGATTTTATATTTGTTCTACGAATCTGAATTTTTAATAATATATAGAATACTACTGATCATCTCGTGTTATACGGCACATATTACATGACGAATTTATTCGTCATGTAATATGTGCCCTATCTAAGGAGAAAACAAAGAGTACTCAACGTAAATATTGAGAATATTGAACATAGGAAAAGTAGAAAATTGAATTATTGAAGCTGTGAACTCTGTTGAGATAGGAATTTGGGTGCGGAATAGAGGGGTAAATAATATAATGCATAGTACCACTTTTATCGTAACTTGGTTTGTTATCAAGTAGCAGTTATAATTATCATATCATGGTCGATCAAATGAATACGACAGTTTGGTTTCTTGAAAGGCAACTATTTGGGAACCTACTGATTAAGTAGTAAGCTCAAACCCTTTAGGTTGTTCAAGATTTTATTTTAAAGACTGCTCATTGCGCCTCCGAACTCAATTCTTTCATCAACTTCAAGGGGCAAGATAATTGTTCTGCTCTGTCCTGGGATGATATTGGTGGAAACACGTTTTCAGGAGCGGTAATTTTAAAAGGAGAGAAGATTATTTTTTGTGGGAAGTTTTGGAGAGACGACAAGAATTTACTGATTTTAATGCATTTTTGGTTACGAATAGTTAGATATAATTTTGGTGTTATGGGAGTTGAAGGAGTGGGTATAGGTAAGACAATAGATATAGATGTGGAAGGTGTAGATTAGGAGGTAGAGGTGGAGGTTGTAGTTTTCTTGCGTTATGTTTGTGCTTGGTTCGTTTTGGAAATAAAATAAAGAAGAGTAAGCACGAAAAAAATCAGTGTGTTTGTTTAGCCAGGAAGAAAAAGAAAAAAGATTTAGCGTATTGTTCTTAATTAAGTTTCTTTATAAATTAGCTTATTTCTAAAAGTCGGAGTCAATTTTCAATAGTTACAAGGTTGTATTGTATAGAATTAAAAACTAAAATATTGAAAATTATTTCACAACAGCTCATCATTCATAATAAATATTAATTTTGTAATATCTAATTAAAGAAAATTTTTAATCTTATAAAATTTTACTTTAAAGCTATTTTAAAAAAAGAAGCAGTTAAATAAATATTTAAAACAATTATAGTGTTATGGTACACGTATAATTAAAATTGCATATATGATAACATAAAGTTTGATAAACTAAAAATTTTACGCGAAGTGAAAAGTTTTGATACTTTTTAGTGTAAGCAATAGTGAAAACGACAAAATGGAGGTGATTAGTTCTGAGTACGCCACACGGCAACAGATGAAACTGTTGAAGGCAAACAACGCGGACTTGTAAGTTATAATTTTTGAATACTTTTCTGAAAAATTTGTTGTGCTTTTGAACTTTTTATTTTAGTTTTCTCTAGTTTAAGTAAACTTAGATTAAATGCCTAATTAGTATATATATAAATTATTTTCCTAGAGTGGATGTTTACAATGCTAAATAAATTTTATTATTTTAAATCTTTACTAATAAAATAGTTATTTATTTATTACTCTTTTATTCAATTATAACATTCAATACGAGTTTTTAAAATCACTGATCCACCAAACTTTCGTTCCGTATTTTGCTGCCTGTGGTTGACATTACTTTTGTTTTTCCACGATATATTGTAGGGAAAAGTGTTTATTAACGGTAAAATATACCGTAAGTTGATATTATTTCCATTTATTTGAATTTCGCACTGCGCATAAGTCCCTTATTGGTTGCAGCCATATCTTTGTTTCTTTGTTTGTATATAAGGTCCCTTAGATATGAGCCAAAGCCATTTTCATAGCAATGATGGCTAGGCTTGATCCAGATCGCCAAATCTCACGATGTAATTTTCTGTATCAATCTACAAATCATCGTCGTGACTGTAACGAAAATAGGACCAATCAATATTCCAATAAAAATATTTGCAGTTAATGCGTTTCACTGATAAAGCAGTAAAATACAACTCTTGTGAATCTTCAACAAATTGAAAACGTACCAAGCAATCTAAATTTACTTTTTTCAAGTCAGATCCAACTTTTTAATTACTGCTGCTATAGCGGCTAACAGCCAGATATAGCCTAACCGCGGCTGGTTTATTAGAGACAATAATACTAAGCTCTCGTTTCTAGGAGTAAGAATTCTTAATTAAAGTCCGACAAATTGAGATTTTCACATGCAAAACTATAAGTAATGCACTGCAGACAAGACATTCGGATTTTATTTCGTAATTCAATTTATCCGTGACAAGCAGAACGTAGTTGCCGATTTTTAGTCACGTCCTTTCGGTTCGGAATTTTCATCCACTTTTATCTGGATTTAGAAACTTGAGCAAAATTTCAAACTACCGATTAAGAGCTACAAAGTATGTGGGTTCCATGTTAGTCTCTTATCCAAGTAAAGTCCCAAATAACGCACTTTATCATATTGCGGTATCATGTTGCTATTAAGGTATAAAGTTGTAGGTTTAACTTGACAAAGTGTGAAAGTAATGTGAGCACTCTTCTGTTCATTTACCTTCTCTCTCCATATCTTGAAACCAAGATTGAAGGTTGTGGATATGGGATTGCAAATTGTTGGAAGCTATGTCAGGATTTGAATGCGTAGCAAGTATGGCCGTATCGTATGTTATGCATAATTAGCAATGATAGTATTAGGATACTGCATTGTGGGACTCCGGCGAGAATGGGATATATTTCCGAGGATTCTGAGTTAATTGCAACTTGGAAATATCGTTGGGAGAGATATGAATTTATGATAAGGTAGTATTTTGAAGGAAGAAAGCTCTTGAGTTTCCAAAGGAGTCCAGGATGCCACACACGATCAAAAGCTTGGGAGATATCTAGAAATACTCTTGGGCAATACTCTTTCCTCTCGAAAGAGGATGCAATATGATCAACAATGCGATGGCATTGCTGGATAGTGGAGTGTTCAGATTGAAAGCCAAATTGGTGATCACGGTAGAGTCGTTTTAATAGGAGTTCATTAACTAGAACTGGGTAGAGTCGTTTTAATAGGAGTTCATTAACTAGAACTGGGTAGATTCGTTTTTTTTTCATTAAGTAAAACTGGGTAGAGGCGGTTTAATAGGAGTTTTTCAAATATCTTACCAAGAATTGGTAAGAGGCTGAAAGGTCTATAGGAGGAAGGAGAATTAATGGGTTTATTTGGCTTAGGAATCATTTTAATGACATAATATTTCCAGAGTAAGCGAAAATAGTTTGTGTTAAAAATATATGTGATTAAAACTGAAGCTTTTCGGGAAATTTGCTTCAGAATAGGAGCTGTTATTAGATCATAACCAGGAGCTTTTTTATTGGGAAGGCGCAGAATTGTATATTTAATTTCCGAGGGCTTAAAAGTTATCGAACAAAATTGTTAGGCCAAAAAAAATGAATCCCTTTACTTTCTGTATTATTATTTATAGCATGACATTCTTACTCAGCATTTGATTTGTTTTCACATTTTAAATCCTTGATTAAAACCAAAACTTTTGTTTTTACCAATATTCAATATTATGTTAATTTGGCTATTTGTCCTTGTTTTGCATTTTATAATTTGAATTTTTGGTTTTTGATTAAAGAGATTAATTTAGATTTTAGTATTAAAGTTATCATTAGAAACATTTATAATTGGAACACGATACGATGATTCCTTATAATACATGGCCAAACATCAACTCTGGAATGCCACATTTTGCGAAACTATGAACATGGTGATGCTGGCTGCCTTCGTGCTTTTTCGTACTTATGATCGTAGCATGTCGTCTATAACGTTAGTTTCGTTCACACGGCACGATCGTACGAGGGTTTCGGCAATTATAGGGCGGTTGCAGCTCGAGCTAAGATAAATTTTCATACGATTTTTAGCTAGCTAAATCGAAATCGAAAAATTTAGCTCACGATTTCGCCGGGCAGTACGCAGCTCGAGAGTAAAATGAAAGTGAAAACGAGAGTGAATCTACTGAAAAGGAGATGGCGGCATTGACATGTCTCCACGCGATTTCACTCTGGTTTTCACTACAAATAAATGGACGGGACAATAATCGAAGATAAATGCTACAGAAATTTTGACGTTTGTGTTTTATTTTTATCGTAGTAGTGATAACTTTCGTTGCAATGGACGAAAATAGCCTAATTTTAGAGGATTGTTTTGCAGTGAATTATGATGTCGATTATAGTGAATTTCGTGAAGAAATACCAAAAAAAGGACAAAGTGAAGAAATACCAAAAGAAAATACAAAAAAAAACATTAAAACAGAAAAAAAAGGATTTTAGTAGTAGTGAAAAAAAATTGTGTGCGTTGGTTGAAAAAAAAACCTGTATTTGGAATTTGCAGGATAAACTGCACCGAAATTGCCATGCTATTGCAGCGTCATGGAGCTCTATCTCATTAAATATGAACCGAGCAGGTAATAACAATAGTTTTGTTGTAATTTTGTTGTAAAGTATACTAAATTTTGTTCGTTTGTCTTTACTTTTTATAGCTGAAGAATGTAAAGCTGCGTGGAAATCCCAAATCGAAGTCTGGAAGTGCGGCTCCAGATTTCCCAACCATGGAGAATGAGCCAGGGCAAAATTAAGATGAGGTGGAATTGGGAATTTGCAACTGATATGTCCTTCATATCATCAGCTTCATGCTCAAGCAAGCGACGGTAATATAAATGCAAACATCTAATTTTATTACCTTTAAACATATTTTTTTTTTAAATTTGTAGAACTATATCAAGCAGCACAACTGCTGGCACATTTGAAGACGAAACACCTCCTGACAGTGCTGATATCGAAAATGAAATAAGCTGCTCCAACTTCTCATTTGTTATATTGTATTAAAGTGTAATATACAGGTAGAATACCAGATTATTGTTCTTAATTTTTTTCAGACCTCAACTAAAAGCAAAAAAAATCTCTGGAATCATCAGCGCAGGTCCTAACTAATGCACTAAGCGAGCTCATTGCTTTAAAAAAAGATAGAACTCCACTACCACCAGCAGAACCGGTATATGTTCAGAAATATGCTATCAAGCTGAACAATTTGGATAGAATGTTGCAGCAGCTGGATCCCCGAACTGTGGAACAAATAAATTTCAATTTTATAAAATTAACATTAAAAGAAATTAATAAAAAAGATTAATATTAAAAGAAAAAAACACTAATTCAGATTTTTACATATTTTATTTTTCTAAAAAACAGCTTCCCGTTACCATGGCAACGAACAGATGGTGGAATTCACATACAATTTTATTCTTTCTCTTACAATTTTTGCTTTAGTATTCTGACGCCCAGCATTAAATGTTACCTGAGTATAAAACATTGATTCATCGGTTATTCTTTTTCTCCATGCCCCTTCCACTAATTTTCCGTCACGAAAATGTTCCGCATTACTCATCGGTGGGTAATTTTTAACATTTCTGTTCAGCAGATAATTATGTAAAATACAGCATGCCATTATAATTTTTTGCGCTTTATCTGGACCACAAAACATGGTTCGTTTGAGACAGAGCCACTTAGAACATAAAATTCCAAACGAATTTTCAACAACCCGACGTGCTCTACTCAAGCGGTATTTGAAAATTCTTTCTTCATCTTTTAAAGGACTAGGCTTTTGCGGTACATACGGCTTCATTCTTTGCGTGTGAAGCGGGAATGCATCATCTGCAACAAAGGTGTCTATTTTACCTAATAAAAAAACTCTAGTCTATTTACCTTGTAATTATAAAATAAACTGCCTGAATTTGATGGGCATTTCAAAGCAACATGCTTTCCATCAGTTGCCCCCATACAATTTGGCAAATTCCATTTTTCACTGAATTCATTTGCGAGACTGATGAATTGTTCTTTATTTAATTGTGGCAATTCTTCCTTTAAACATACAAGAATAGCCAAACATACTTCGTCCAAAATTTTTCCGAAATGTTTTTTACTGATTCTATATTTAGATGCCATGTGCCTTTGTATTGAACCACTAGCAAAGTAGTTTGAAAGGGAATCAAACTCGTCAATATTCATATGGCAGTTCTCATGGAACACATTTGGGTTTTGCCTCATATCTTGGAACTGGAAAAAATATCATTATAAAACATGTCATGTCGTGATAAAGTATAATAGAATTTTGTAAATGCGTATAACTCTACTCACATCCACAGCGAATCGGCCTTTTTGCTTTCTATCGACTAACTACAGATTTACGTGCACAGAAGGTGATTTTTTCTTCGCCAATTCCTCCAGCATTAAAACTGCAACACTTGCAGTACTAATGATATTATTTTCTTCGTCACTTGAGTCCATTTTTATTTATATTTTTTTTTGCTCACAACACGACTATTCACTTCAATTATTTTTAAAATAACAACAAAACATCAACATCGAAATTAAAAAGTTCCAAAATGTAAAAATTTATCTCTACACAAAAAGTTTTCACTCTCGTTTAGCTGCGTTAAATGGGAGAGTAGTGGAGATCGCGTTAAAATTTATCTTACCTCGAGCTGCATACCGCCCTTATTCGATCAAACGTCATCGAATCAGGGAATTTTCTGACGATAGTGCTGTTAGAAGTACCAGAACTGTCCGAAAACCCCAGTAATAGGCTTGCTGATTTTTGCGCCAACCGGAGAAACTTCCAATGTCGCGCTCGAAGCAAGAATGATTCATGAACAAACATACAATTTTTCCGAAACCGAATGCGTTCGAAATGCAACCACTAACGCCAGTAAATGTACGTATAAAAATACGCATCGGGTTCGGAAAAATTTAAATTTGTTTAGAGCCATTTTTATTTTGAGTATAGCATTTTAGAATTCTCCGGTACTCATTGCTTCTTATGCTTAATATCCATTTTATTGCTTCTTAAAGGATGTTTTCATAATGGTAGGAACACATTTCCGACGACAACTAAAATAACTGTCCAAAAATAACGAATTTCTGTCGAAAATTAAATAAATTAATTGAATACAATTGATGTAAAATTTATTACTAATAAATCATATTTCATTAAATTTCTTAATAAAAGTACAAATAATGTATTGTCCTATTTTATTTCTATTTCAATTTTCAACAAAATACTGAAATGTATGGCATTACTTGAACTACAACTGCAAAATCACAACAAGATCTAATTCGGCGATCTTTATGGTGCGAACACAATTCCGTCTGAAACTGAACGCTACATCCAGTCAGACTGTCAAAATTTCAAAAACATCACAATTTTTTAGAAATGCACACAACTCCGACTGTTTTATCGCTGAAATAGATATTGTTTTAATTTTGCAATTGTAGTCCAAGTACTGCAATAAATTTCAGTGTTTTACTCTGTGGCAGGATTGATGTGTGACAGTTTAATTTGAAATATAAATAAGGTAATGAACTTAGATTAAAGAATACCTGGAGAGGCCCATACGTTAGACTTTCGTATATGTATACGCAATTTTCTGCCTTAATTATTGCAGAAGCGGCGAGAAATCATAACGCTTGCATACTTTTGTGTAGATTTTTTTATGTAGACCCACCATTACGAAAACCCCTAGTTTTCGTAATAGAAATTTATTGAATTGCAAAAGCATAATTTATATTCATTTTAATTCACTTATTGGAAACAAAAATACAATTTAAACACAACGACAGGCAATGTTTATTTTTTGTACAATCTTTTGATATGAAAGAAAATTGTATTTTAGGTTTATTATTTATTTTGTAAATATCAATCAAATATGAAGCGCCTCAATTTTGTAGACTTTCGGAGAGTTTTTAAATACGCCATTCTCCATGAAAGTGGTAGCATACCGAAGTGCTTGCATACTTTTGTTGTTTTTACAATTTGTTATATTAGCACTTATCGGAAAGTTCTAGTGAAAGTGTAGTTTTTATGTTCTTTGAAGTATTTACGAAAAAGTAAGTATTTATATAAATAGTTATGTTATTGATTACATTTAATAGAAAATTTTTCAATTGAATGAAGAAGCCGGGAATTTCTTTCTTTGGGTAAGTTGACATCTTTATTTTTACTAGAGAAATTAACAAAAATTTATTTTACAATATGTTTAATTGTCTTTTAGTGATTTGTTTTGTCCAAAAAGTGGTTAAAAAGTGAAAAGTTCGGCATTCAATAAATGTAAACATATGTGGTGTTGACAGTTCAATGTTTACAAGAAAATAGTTTAGTGCGTAAAGTATGTCTAAGAAAATTTAAGGGAATGAATTTTTCAGTCTGTTTTTCACTGCTGTTTTCATTGTGTTAAAATAAATAAAGTATATTCGATAGGCTTATTATTTAAATAAATTTGTTTGAATTTGTGCTTTCGCTTCCTCTAATGCATTTACTAAATAATAATGTTTTCAATTAATTAACAACTAATTAGAATATTATTTTCAATTAATTAACAACTAATTAGAATATAATTATTTAAGTACATTAAATTGTTCACCTTGTAATTTAGTATTAAAGTATTTGCTATAATGTTGTATACAATTAATTTCTATATTATTAAGAATTTGATGTAATATTCCATGTAATTAATGCTTTGTTTTTTAATTTAATTTAAATGCACATGCCTATTTACAATACCTTTTCAATTCACAAAACACATTTATATTATAAAGAAGTTTTCAATATCTACATATGCTTGTTTAACATTTAAAGGCTGGTATGCAGCTTGAGCTTAGATAAATTTTCATACAATTTTTATCTAGCTAAATCGAAATCGAAAAATTTAGCTTACGATTTCGCCGGGCAGTACGCAGCTCGAGAGTAAAATGAAAGTGAAAACGAGAGTGAATCTACTGAAAAGTAGATGGCGGCATTGACATGTCTCCACGCGATTTCACTTTGGTTTTCACTACAAATAAATGCACGGGACCTTAGCTTAAAGAAGAACTGGATAGGCCTCTACACAAAAATTCTGTCGGAATTTTGTGGCAATACATTCGTAGAACGCACACACATGCAACACATCAGAAACGGCGTAAACCATTCGGAGCCAATTTTAAACTTCAGTATGCGATTGAAGCGGTTCGTTCAAAACCATTTTCATATGCGATGTCATTTATGCGTAAACGAATAGATTTTATTTATTTTAACACAATGAAAACAGCAATGAAAAATAGACTGAGAAATTCGGTACCTTAAACTTTCTTACACACACTTTATGTACACCGGCACTGTACTATTTTATGGTAAACATTGAACTGTCAACATCGGATTTGTTTACATTTGTTCAATGCCGAACTTTTCAGTTTTTCACCACTTTTTGGATAAAATATATCACTTAAACCCATATAGGCACATCACAAATAACATTTTTGTTATTTTATTTACTAAAACTACAGATATCAACTTACCGAAAGAAAGAAATTCCCGGCTTCCTCATGTCATTGTAGGAAAAACAATTCTTCACGAAACACTTCATTTTCTGTAATAAAAACTTCTTATTAAATGTTATCAATAATAAAACTATTTATAAAAATACTTACTTTTTTTAAATACTTTATAATACATAAAAACAACACTTTAAATTCAACACTTTATTATTTTTATCAATGACAAATATCAAAATGACACCGCTAGTTAGATTAGTTCGAGTTGTAATCACTTTCATGGAGAATGGCAGGTTGTAAAACTCTCCGAAAGTCTACAAAATTGAGGCGCTTTATATTTGAATGATATTTACGAAATCAATAATAAACCTAAAATAGAATTCCATTTCATATCAAAAGATTGTAAAAAAAATAAAAATTGCCTGTTGTTGTGTTTAAATTGTATTTTTGTTTCCAATAAGTGAATTAAAAAGAATATAAATTATGCTTTTGCAATGTATTAAATTTCTATTACGAGAACTAGATGGCAGTGAGTGTCATGTCTACATAAAAATATCCACAAAAAGCTATGTGATAAATGCCAATTCTCGCCGCTTGGCATGTAATTCTTACACAAAATTGCGTATACATATACGGTATGGGCCTATCCAGGTATTCTTTAATCTAAGCACGGGACAATAATCGAAGATAAATGCTACATAAATTTTGACGTTTGTGTTTTTTTTTATCGTAGTAGTTATATATTCATATAAACAACACCATTAAATAAATTTTTAAATTATTATTTTGAATTAATTGATTAATACAATAATAGAATAACTTTTTAATGAATTATAAATTTTTTGACCTCCTATAAATTCTGATCATCCTTGACGAACATTTTTTTATATTTGACTTCCTAAAAATAAAGGATAATAAATAATTCCATAAGTAGAAATATAAGGTATAAATCATATTCTCCCTAAATAAAAAATTATACTTTATTGATTTATTTAAAAAATATAAAGAAACATTTGAAATTAAATATCCCACAATACCCCCTATAATACAAACAAATAAAGTTATTAACTTGAAATAATCAATAAATGAAAAAATGCTAATTTAAAAAATCCTATTGGTAAAATTCTTATTATTAATCCTAATTGACTCAACGTAGATACAGCAATAATCTTTTTAAATCAAATTCAAAATTTGCCCCTATACCTGCCATAAATATTGTTAATCCAGATAATAATAATAATAACTGTCCTATTCAAGTTTCTACTAATAAAATATTAAATCGAATTAATACGAGGGTCGTTCAATAAGTCCTTAGAAAATCCGAGAAATTGCGCTCGTAATGTAGGAAAGCTGTCAAAATTTCAGCTCGATCGAAAGCGTAGGTCAATTTCTATCGTCGATTAAAGTTAACGACATTTATTTGTGCATAACAATGGAAAAAAGCGAGTTTAGGGCTGTCATCAAACATCTCCATTTGAAAGAACCCGAATGCGTTCGAAATGCAACCACTAACGCCAGTAAATGTACGTATAAAAATACGCATCGGGTTCGGAAAAATTTAAATTTGTTTAGAGCCATTTTTATTTTGAGTATAGCATTTTAGAATTCTCCGGTACTCATTGCTTCTTATGCTTAATATCCATTTTATTGCTTCTTAAAGGATGTTTTCATAATGGTAGGAACACATTTCCGACGACAACTAAAATAACTGTCCAAAAATAACGAATTTCTGTCGAAAATTAAATAAATTAATTGAATACAATTGATGTAAAATTTATTACTAATAAATCATATTTCATTAAATTTCTTAATAAAAGTACAAATAATGTATTGTCCTATTTTATTTCTATTTCAATTTTCAACAAAATACTGAAATGTATGGCATTACTTGAACTACAACTGCAAAATCACAACAAGATCTAATTCGGCGATCTTTATGGTGCGAACACAATTCCGTCTGAAACTGAACGCTACATCCAGTCAGACTGTCAAAATTTCAAAAACATCACAATTTTTTAGAAATGCACACAACTCCGACTGTTTTATCGCTGAAATAGATATTGTTTTAATTTTGCAATTGTAGTCCAAGTACTGCAATAAATTTCAGTGTTTTACTCTGTGGCAGGATTGATGTGTGACAGTTTAATTTGAAATATAAATAAGGTAATGAACTTAGATTAAAGAATACCTGGAGAGGCCCATACGTTAGACTTTCGTATATGTATACGCAATTTTCTGCCTTAATTATTGCAGAAGCGGCGAGAAATCATAACGCTTGCATACTTTTGTGTAGATTTTTTTATGTAGACCCACCATTACGAAAACCCCTAGTTTTCGTAATAGAAATTTATTGAATTGCAAAAGCATAATTTATATTCATTTTAATTCACTTATTGGAAACAAAAATACAATTTAAACACAACGACAGGCAATGTTTATTTTTTGTACAATCTTTTGATATGAAAGAAAATTGTATTTTAGGTTTATTATTTATTTTGTAAATATCAATCAAATATGAAGCGCCTCAATTTTGTAGACTTTCGGAGAGTTTTTAAATACGCCATTCTCCATGAAAGTGGTAGCATACCGAAGTGCTTGCATACTTTTGTTGTTTTTACAATTTGTTATATTAGCACTTATCGGAAAGTTCTAGTGAAAGTGTAGTTTTTATGTTCTTTGAAGTATTTACGAAAAAGTAAGTATTTATATAAATAGTTATGTTATTGATTACATTTAATAGAAAATTTTTCAATTGAATGAAGAAGCCGGGAATTTCTTTCTTTGGGTAAGTTGACATCTTTATTTTTACTAGAGAAATTAACAAAAATTTATTTTACAATATGTTTAATTGTCTTTTAGTGATTTGTTTTGTCCAAAAAGTGGTTAAAAAGTGAAAAGTTCGGCATTCAATAAATGTAAACATATGTGGTGTTGACAGTTCAATGTTTACAAGAAAATAGTTTAGTGCGTAAAGTATGTCTAAGAAAATTTAAGGGAATGAATTTTTCAGTCTGTTTTTCACTGCTGTTTTCATTGTGTTAAAATAAATAAAGTATATTCGATAGGCTTATTATTTAAATAAATTTGTTTGAATTTGTGCTTTCGCTTCCTCTAATGCATTTACTAAATAATAATGTTTTCAATTAATTAACAACTAATTAGAATATTATTTTCAATTAATTAACAACTAATTAGAATATAATTATTTAAGTACATTAAATTGTTCACCTTGTAATTTAGTATTAAAGTATTTGCTATAATGTTGTATACAATTAATTTCTATATTATTAAGAATTTGATGTAATATTCCATGTAATTAATGCTTTGTTTTTTAATTTAATTTAAATGCACATGCCTATTTACAATACCTTTTCAATTCACAAAACACATTTATATTATAAAGAAGTTTTCAATATCTACATATGCTTGTTTAACATTTAAAGGCTGGTATGCAGCTTGAGCTTAGATAAATTTTCATACAATTTTTATCTAGCTAAATCGAAATCGAAAAATTTAGCTTACGATTTCGCCGGGCAGTACGCAGCTCGAGAGTAAAATGAAAGTGAAAACGAGAGTGAATCTACTGAAAAGTAGATGGCGGCATTGACATGTCTCCACGCGATTTCACTTTGGTTTTCACTACAAATAAATGCACGGGACCTTAGCTTAAAGAAGAACTGGATAGGCCTCTACACAAAAATTCTGTCGGAATTTTGTGGCAATACATTCGTAGAACGCACACACATGCAACACATCAGAAACGGCGTAAACCATTCGGAGCCAATTTTAAACTTCAGTATGCGATTGAAGCGGTTCGTTCAAAACCATTTTCATATGCGATGTCATTTATGCGTAAACGAATAGATTTTATTTATTTTAATACAATGAAAACAGCAATGAAAAATAGACTGAGAAATTCGGTACCTTAAACTTTCTTACACACACTTTATGTACACCGGCACTGTACTATTTTATGGTAAACATTGAACTGTCAACATCGGATTTGTTTACATTTGTTCAATGCCGAACTTTTCAGTTTTTCACCACTTTTTGGATAAAATATATCACTTAAACCCATATAGGCACATCACAAATAACATTTTTGTTATTTTATTTACTAAAACTACAGATATCAACTTACCGAAAGAAAGAAATTCCCGGCTTCCTCATGTCATTGTAGGAAAAACAATTCTTCACGAAACACTTCATTTTCTGTAATAAAAACTTCTTATTAAATGTTATCAATAATAAAACTATTTATAAAAATACTTACTTTTTTTAAATACTTTATAATACATAAAAACAACACTTTAAATTCAACACTTTATTATTTTTATCAATGACAAATATCAAAATGACACCGCTAGTTAGATTAGTTCGAGTTGTAATCACTTTCATGGAGAATGGCAGGTTGTAAAACTCTCCGAAAGTCTACAAAATTGAGGCGCTTTATATTTGAATGATATTTACGAAATCAATAATAAACCTAAAATAGAATTCCATTTCATATCAAAAGATTGTAAAAAAAATAAAAATTGCCTGTTGTTGTGTTTAAATTGTATTTTTGTTTCCAATAAGTGAATTAAAAAGAATATAAATTATGCTTTTGCAATGTATTAAATTTCTATTACGAGAACTAGATGGCAGTGAGTGTCATGTCTACATAAAAATATCCACAAAAAGCTATGTGATAAATGCCAATTCTCGCCGCTTGGCATGTAATTCTTACACAAAATTGCGTATACATATACGGTATGGGCCTATCCAGGTATTCTTTAATCTAAGCACGGGACAATAATCGAAGATAAATGCTACATAAATTTTGACGTTTGTGTTTTTTTTTATCGTAGTAGTTATATATTCATATAAACAACACCATTAAATAAATTTTTAAATTATTATTTTGAATTAATTGATTAATACAATAATAGAATAACTTTTTAATGAATTATAAATTTTTTGACCTCCTATAAATTCTGATCATCCTTGACGAACATTTTTTTATATTTGACTTCCTAAAAATAAAGGATAATAAATAATTCCATAAGTAGAAATATAAGGTATAAATCATATTCTCCCTAAATAAAAAATTATACTTTATTGATTTATTTAAAAAATATAAAGAAACATTTGAAATTAAATATCCCACAATACCCCCTATAATACAAACAAATAAAGTTATTAACTTGAAATAATCAATAAATGAAAAAATGCTAATTTAAAAAATCCTATTGGTAAAATTCTTATTATTAATCCTAATTGACTCAACGTAGATACAGCAATAATCTTTTTAAATCAAATTCAAAATTTGCCCCTATACCTGCCATAAATATTGTTAATCCAGATAATAATAATAATAACTGTCCTATTCAAGTTTCTACTAATAAAATATTAAATCGAATTAATACGAGGGTCGTTCAATAAGTCCTTAGAAAATCCGAGAAATTGCGCTCGTAATGTAGGAAAGCTGTCAAAATTTCAGCTCGATCGAAAGCGTAGGTCAATTTCTATCGTCGATTAAAGTTAACGACATTTATTTGTGCATAACAATGGAAAAAAGCGAGTTTAGGGCTGTCATCAAACATCTCCATTTGAAAGAACCCGAATGCGTTCGAAATGCAACCACTAACGCCAGTAAATGTACGTATAAAAATACGCATCGGGTTCGGAAAAATTTAAATTTGTTTAGAGCCATTTTTATTTTGAGTATAGCATTTTAGAATTCTCCGGTACTCATTGCTTCTTATGCTTAATATCCATTTTATTGCTTCTTAAAGGATGTTTTCATAATGGTAGGAACACATTTCCGACGACAACTAAAATAACTGTCCAAAAATAACGAATTTCTGTCGAAAATTAAATAAATTAATTGAATACAATTGATGTAAAATTTATTACTAATAAATCATATTTCATTAAATTTCTTAATAAAAGTACAAATAATGTATTGTCCTATTTTATTTCTATTTCAATTTTCAACAAAATACTGAAATGTATGGCATTACTTGAACTACAACTGCAAAATCACAACAAGATCTAATTCGGCGATCTTTATGGTGCGAACACAATTCCGTCTGAAACTGAACGCTACATCCAGTCAGACTGTCAAAATTTCAAAAACATCACAATTTTTTAGAAATGCACACAACTCCGACTGTTTTATCGCTGAAATAGATATTGTTTTAATTTTGCAATTGTAGTCCAAGTACTGCAATAAATTTCAGTGTTTTACTCTGTGGCAGGATTGATGTGTGACAGTTTAATTTGAAATATAAATAAGGTAATGAACTTAGATTAAAGAATACCTGGAGAGGCCCATACGTTAGACTTTCGTATATGTATACGCAATTTTCTGCCTTAATTATTGCAGAAGCGGCGAGAAATCATAACGCTTGCATACTTTTGTGTAGATTTTTTTATGTAGACCCACCATTACGAAAACCCCTAGTTTTCGTAATAGAAATTTATTGAATTGCAAAAGCATAATTTATATTCATTTTAATTCACTTATTGGAAACAAAAATACAATTTAAACACAACGACAGGCAATGTTTATTTTTTGTACAATCTTTTGATATGAAAGAAAATTGTATTTTAGGTTTATTATTTATTTTGTAAATATCAATCAAATATGAAGCGCCTCAATTTTGTAGACTTTCGGAGAGTTTTTAAATACGCCATTCTCCATGAAAGTGGTAGCATACCGAAGTGCTTGCATACTTTTGTTGTTTTTACAATTTGTTATATTAGCACTTATCGGAAAGTTCTAGTGAAAGTGTAGTTTTTATGTTCTTTGAAGTATTTACGAAAAAGTAAGTATTTATATAAATAGTTATGTTATTGATTACATTTAATAGAAAATTTTTCAATTGAATGAAGAAGCCGGGAATTTCTTTCTTTGGGTAAGTTGACATCTTTATTTTTACTAGAGAAATTAACAAAAATTTATTTTACAATATGTTTAATTGTCTTTTAGTGATTTGTTTTGTCCAAAAAGTGGTTAAAAAGTGAAAAGTTCGGCATTCAATAAATGTAAACATATGTGGTGTTGACAGTTCAATGTTTACAAGAAAATAGTTTAGTGCGTAAAGTATGTCTAAGAAAATTTAAGGGAATGAATTTTTTAGTCTGTTTTTCACTGCTGTTTTCATTGTGTTAAAATAAATAAAGTATATTCGATAGGCTTACTATTTAAATAAATTTGTTTGAATTTGTGCTTTCGCTTCCTCTAATGCATTTACTAAATAATAATGTTTTCAATTAATTAACAACTAATTAGAATATTATTTTCAATTAATTAACAACTAATTAGAATATAATTATTTAAGTACATTAAATTGTTCACCTTGTAATTTAGTATTAAAGTATTTGCTATAATGTTGTATACAATTAATTTCTATATTATTAAGAATTTGATGTAATATTCCATGTAATTAATGCTTTGTTTTTTAATTTAATTTAAATGCACATGCCTATTTACAATACCTTTTCAATTCACAAAACACATTTATATTATAAAGAAGTTTTCAATATCTACATATGCTTGTTTAACATTTAAAGGCTGGTATGCAGCTTGAGCTTAGATAAATTTTCATACAATTTTTATCTAGCTAAATCGAAATCGAAAAATTTAGCTTACGATTTCGCCGGGCAGTACGCAGCTCGAGAGTAAAATGAAAGTGAAAACGAGAGTGAATCTACTGAAAAGTAGATGGCGGCATTGACAAGTCTCCACGCGATTTCACTTTGGTTTTCACTACAAATAAATGCACGGGACCTTAGCTTAAAGAAGAACTGGATAGGCCTCTACACAAAAATTCTGTCGGAATTTTGTGGCAATACATTCGTAGAACGCACACACATGCAACACATCAGAAACGGCGTAAACCATTCGGAGCCAATTTTAAACTTCAGTATGCGATTGAAGCGGTTCGTTCAAAACCATTTTCATATGCGATGTCATTTATGCGTAAACGAATAGATTTTATTTATTTTAACACAATGAAAACAGCAATGAAAAATAGACTGAGAAATTCGGTACCTTAAACTTTCTTACACACACTTTATGTACACCGGCACTGTACTATTTTATGGTAAACATTGAACTGTCAACATCGGATTTGTTTACATTTGTTCAATGCCGAACTTTTCAGTTTTTCACCACTTTTTGGATAAAATATATCACTTAAACCCATATAGGCACATCACAAATAACATTTTTGTTATTTTATTTACTAAAACTACAGATATCAACTTACCGAAAGAAAGAAATTCCCGGCTTCCTCATGTCATTGTAGGAAAAACAATTCTTCACGAAACACTTCATTTTCTGTAATAAAAACTTCTTATTAAATGTTATCAATAATAAAACTATTTATAAAAATACTTACTTTTTTTAAAATACTTTATAATACATAAAAACAACACTTTAAATTCAACACTTTATTATTTTTATCAATGACAAATACCAAAATGACACCGCTAGTTAGATTAGTTCGAGTTGTAATCACTTTCATGGAGAATGGCAGGTTGTAAAACTCTCCGAAAGTCTACAAAATTGAGGCGCTTTATATTTGAATGATATTTACGAAATCAATAATAAACCTAAAATAGAATTCCATTTCATATCAAAAGATTGTAAAAAAAATAAAAATTGCCTGTTGTTGTGTTTAAATTGTATTTTTGTTTCCAATAAGTGAATTAAAAAGAATATAAATTATGCTTTTGCAATGTATTAAATTTCTATTACGAGAACTAGATGGCAGTGAGTGTCATGTCTACATAAAAATATCCACAAAAAGCTATGTGATAAATGCCAATTCTCGCCGCTTGGCATGTAATTCTTACACAAAATTGCGTATACATATACGGTAAGGGCCTATCCAGGTATTCTTTAATCTAAGCACGGGACAATAATCGAAGATAAATGCTACATAAATTTTGACGTTTGTGTTTTTTTTTATCGTAGTAGTTATATATTCATATAAACAACACCATTAAATAAATTTTTAAATTATTATTTTGAATTAATTGATTAATACAATAATAGAATAACTTTTTAATGAATTATAAATTTTTTGACCTCCTATAAATTCTGATCATCCTTGACGAACATTTTTTTATATTTGACTTCCTAAAAATAAAGGATAATAAATAATTCCATAAGTAGAAATATAAGGTATAAATCATATCCTCCCTAAATATGTTGATAAAAAATTATACTTTATTGATTTATTTAAAAAATATAAAGAAACATTTGAAATTAAATATCCCACAATACCCCCTATAATACAAACAAATAAAGTTATTAACTTGAAATAATCAATAAATGAAAAAATGCTAATTTAAAAAATCCTATTGGTAAAATTCTTATTATTAATCCTAATTGACTCAACGTAGATACAGCAATAATCTTTTTAAATCAAATTCAAAATTTGCCCCTATACCTGCCATAAATATTGTTAATCCAGATAATAATAATAATAACTGTCCTATTCAAGTTTCTACTAATAAAATATTAAATCGAATTAATACGAGGGTCGTTCAATAAGTCCTTAGAAAATCCGAGAAATTGCGCTCGTAATGTAGGAAAGCTGTCAAAATTTCAGCTCGATCGAAAGCGTAGGTCAATTTCTATCGTCGATTAAAGTTAACGACATTATTTGTGCATAACAATGGAAAAAAGCGAGTTTAGGGCTGTCATCAAACATCTCCATTTGAAAGGCTTAAGCCCGAAAGAAATCAAAGCCGAGTTGGATGCAGTTCATGGCACATCTGCACCTGTGTTTGCGACGGTTTACAATTGGGTGAATGAATTTAAACGTGGCCGTTCATCCACAAAAGATGAACATCGTTCAGGACGCCCAGTTAAGGTGTCTACTCCTGAAATCATCGACAAAATCCACGATCTGATTTTGAACGATCGGCGAATTAAAGTGCGCGAATTAGTTGAGGCCACGGGCATATCACAAGGTACAGTCGCTTCAATTTTGCATGAAAAATTGTCTGTGAAAAAAATTTCGGCAAGATGGGTGCCGCGTTTGCTCTCAGAGGAGAATAAGCGCAATCGTGTAGTGGACTCTGAGGCTATGTTGGCACTCTTTCATCGCAATCCTGCCGAATTCCTTCGTCGATATGTCACTGTGGACGAAACCTGGATACACTACTACACTCCAGAAACGAAGAGACAGTCATCACAGTGGATTTTCAAGGGTGAACAAGCTCCGAAGAAGGCAAAAACTGTGCCATCGGCCGGCAAGGTGATGGCCACGGTCTTTTGGGATTCGCAGGGCTTTATTTTTATCGACTACTTGGAAAAAGGAAAAACAATAACAGGAGCGTATTACGCGTCGTTATTGCAACGGTTGAGCGAGGAAATCAAAGAGAAACGCCCCCATCTGAAGAAGAAAAAAATCCTCTTGCATCAGGACAATGCGCGTGTGCACACCTGCGCTGTTTCCATGGCCAAAATTGTGGAATTGAGAATGGAATTGTTGCAGCATCCCGCTTATTCACCAGATTTGGCCCCGAGTGACTATTTTCTTTTCCCCAATCTGAAGGAATGGCTTGGCGGACGACGGTTCACTTCCAACGAGGACGTGATTGCTCAAACGGATGAGTATTTTGCAGAACTTCCGAAATCCTATTTTTTGGACGGGATAAACATTTTGGAAAAACGGTTGGAAAAGTGTATAGAGCTTAAAGTAGATTATGTTGAAAAAGAAAATTATTTTTTTTTAAAAACAGTTTTTTTCCATCATTTTCGAAGGACTTATTGAACGACCCGCGTAAATATACACCAGCAGTCACTAAATTTCGATGTTGATAAATAATTAATTTTAGTCACAACACGACTATTCACTTCAATTTTTTTTTAAATAACAACAAAACATCAACATCGAAATTAAAAGTTCCGAAATGTCAGCTGCGCTAAATGGGAGAGTAGTGGAGATCGCGTTTAAATTGATCTTAGCTCGAGCTGCATACCGGCCTTAAATTTATATTTACTAAGTCGTGGTGTGGTTTTAATTTCAACATAATATCATATTCTCTCATTTAATTCATTTTACATTTTTTGAATGGATTATTATTTGTGCACATAATTGTTTTGATATAATCAAATAACTTGCAATTTATATTTTAATATGGGCTTCCAATTTATAATTCTGTTTTAATAATTAATATGTAGTGAAATAAATAATATGAAAATTTAATAAATAAATAAATAATATTTTGAAATAGCATACTGTGTTTTATTCAAATTTCCAAAACTAATTCCATCAAACAACAAAACCCGAAATATGAAAAAATCTATTTGTTTACATCACATATGAAAATGGTTTTAAACGAACCACTTCAATCGCATACTGAAGTTTAAAATTGGCCCCTACTGATTTACGCCGTTTCCGTTATTTTGCATGTGTGTGCATTCTACGAATGCATTGCCAACAAGATTTGGCCACAATTTTTGTGAAGAGCCCCATCCAGTTCTTCTATAATCTTAGGTAATGAATACATTATTTGTAGTCATATTTAAATTTTTTGTTAAACATCATTTATAAAAATTAATTTTATTGCAATTGTATGGTAATCGGTTAATTTGGATGAAATTCGTTTATTTTTTTTGACACAATTTTCTGGTTTTAAAATAGTAGTAACTAGGAAACGGTGATGCGATGGAGCTGTTCAATAAATTTGTCAGGTTTTGTTTGGTTTAACTTTTTAGATTTTTTGGAGATTAATAATAATAACAAAGAATTATTAATGTTATTAGCCATTATTTAGAGTTTTGGGGGTTTATTTTGTTTTGATACTTTTCTCTATAAGTACATAGATGTGTATGTGCATATTTTTCTATAATAAAAATTGCACCGTGTCGTTTTCAAACATTTGTATTGTTACTATTGTAAATACGTATTGATAGTATTCGAAAGTATAAAATACTTTTTCAAAAAAAATTATATCATATATTAATTCATAACATAATAGAATTTTCATTAAAGTAAATATTTTTCTTTTCATAAAAAACTTTAATACTATAAATATTATTAATAATCAAAAATTATATTAAATTGCAATCAAAAGAAATAAATTATATCAATTGTTGGTAAATTTGCATTCGGTTTAATTGCTATAAAATGTAAACGTTTATTACGATATTTCTTGATTTATAGTAATAATATGTATAGATATTATGTTACGCGATAACAATGGTTTTTGTGCATATATATTTTTGTTTGGTTAAATACGGTTCACTTATATTCAATTTAAAGCAATGCTATGTAATTATTATCTTCATTGTTACTATTGTACAGCTGCTAATCGGTTTTCCTATCCCTAGCAATTTTTTGGTTGCCTTCACCAGTATATCAGGCAAAAGCAAATTAAAAAAATTATCTATAAATACCACCTTGATCAAAAAGTTACCGGATTTTATTCAGAAAATTAAAAATACAAGTTTATTCATCTAAATCTATATTCAAAGTAATCCCCATTGACTTTACCATACCCATGCCAGTCCTTGAAAATTCTGTTCTCTTTTGGCGAATTGCTTCACGCAAACGTCTTATAACGCCCAAATAATACTCTTTGTTTACTGTCCGGTCTTCTGGCAAAAATTCATGATGCCCAACACCGTTGTAATCCATGAAAACCGTGAGCATTGCCTTCTTTTTTGACTGAAAACGACGTGGTTGTTTTGGTCTCGGCTCATATCGTGAACGCCATTCACTTGCTTGATGTCTGGATTGCGTGTCGTACTCATAAAACCACGTCTCGTCTCCAGTAATGATCCTTTTGATGAATGTGGGATCGGATTCAACCTCGCAAATCATGTCTTTTGCGACGTCAACACGGTCTCTTTTTTGCATGAAATTGAGGTCTTTTGCCACCAACTTTGCTGCTACACGACGGAAACCCAAATCATTAACCAAAATGTCTTGGACGGATCCATAGGCAATGTTCAAGTCCTCCGCTACCTCTCTGATGGTTAATTTGTGGTTATTGACCAACATTTCTTTTACTTTATCAATTTTTCCGTCGGTTTTCGTTGTGTTTTAAATGAAACGAATTTGATTAAAAAAATAAAAAAATCTATCTTACATGGTATTTTATTATTACTTATTATTTAATTTTTTTAATTTAAGTTAGTTCAATTTGTATTTGTTTTTAAGCTACATAATTTTTTTGTTCTCTACGTTTTAGTTTTTCATTTGTTTGTCATAATATAACTTTCCATAGTTAATAATTCGGTAAATTTTTATTGGTTTATGGCGATTAAATATTTCAACTTAATTTAACTGCTTTCCTCTCATTTATTTGTACAATAATTGGAAAAAAATGTTCTCACAAATGTTCCGAAAGTTAAATAATTTTGTAAATTTTTATTGATTAATAAAGTATTTTCAGTTAATTTAACTTGTAATACGTCTCGATATTTAATAATGCAGACTCAATGTCGTTGTAAATTTCTTTTATTTCAATTATGTGCGACTCCTTGTAGCCGTGTTGACTGGCTGATCTTAATTCTGACAAATAATCCAGAAAATCTATACAAATTTTTTACTTATAATATTCCTTGTACATAATCTAGGAATGTAACTAAGCAGAAGTGCATGGAGATGCACTTATCTAGAAAGTTAAACTATGACAAGTGTTATCTCAGGAATTCACATTCCTTCAATTGTAGGAACACAAATAGTCCCACGAATGATAAGTGCACGGATTACACTTATTCATATGTTCTATGGAAATTTATCATTTTGTAGCAATTATAATTCAGAACTCTTTAACGTGATTATCATAAAGTGTTCTATCGTAATCATCTCACTTGAAATCAGAAACCTTTAGTCCGAGTAAAATTAGACTGAAGAAATTCACTTGTTATCAGTTTTCCCATAGCACGTGTGCATTCGTATCATGTGAGAATAGATAGAAGCAATGTCTTGTTGAAGATAATTAATATTTGAAGTGTGGGCGTAGTAATATTTCATTCAAAATCGTCAATATGTATGTATACCTGCAATTTTTTTTCTTTATATAAATCAATTTAAGGGACTATTCTAACATATAAGAGGATAAAGTAAACATTAAACTAAATAAATTCTATAGCCAGTAAAGCTCGGATATAAATAGTACGTATTTTATATATATATAATTAATCACACTTCCATCATCATTACTATTATTTAAAATTTAAATGAAACGAATTTGATTAAAAAAATAAAAAAATCTATCTTACATGGTATTTTATTATTACTTATTATTTAATTTTTTTAATTTAAGTTAGTTCAATTTGTATTTGTTTTTAAGCTGCATAATTTTTTTGTTCTCTACGTTTTAGTTTTTCATTTGTTTGTCATAATATAACTTTCCATAGTTAATAATTCGGTAAATTTTTATTGGTTTATGGCGATTAAATATTTCAACTTAATTTAACTGCTTTCCTCTCATTTATTTGTACAATAATTGGAAAAAAATGTTCTCACAAATGTTCCGAAAGTTAAATAATTTTGTAAATTTTTATTGATTAATAAAGTATTTTCAGTTAATTTAACTTGTAATACGTCTCGATATTTAATAATGCAGACTCAATGTCGTTGTAAATTTCTTTTATTTCAATTATGTGCGACTCCTTGTAGCCGTGTTGACTGGCTGATCTTAATTCTGACAAATAATCCAGAAAATCTATACAAATTTTTTACTTATAATATTCCTTGTACATAATCTAGGAATGTAACTAAGCAGAAGTGCATGGAGATGCACTTATCTAGAAAGTTAAACTATGACAAGTGTTATCTCAGGAATTCACATTCCTTGAATTGTAGGAACACAAATAGTCCCACGAATGATAAGTGCACGGATTACACTTATTCATATGTTCTATGGAAATTTATCATTTTGTAGCAATTATAATTCAGAACTCTTTAACGTGATTATCATAAAGTGTTCTATCGTAATCATCTCACTTGAAATCAGAAACCTTTAGTCCGAGTAAAATTAGACTGAAGAAATTCACTTGTTATCAGTTTTCCCATAGCACGTGTGCATTCGTATCATGTGAGAATAGATAGAAGCAATGTCTTGTAGAAGATAATTAATATTTGAAGTGTGGGCGTAGTAATATTTCATTCAAAATCGTCAATATGTATGTATACCTGCAATTTTTTTTCTTTATATAAATCAATTTAAGGGACTATTCTAACATATAAGAGGATAAAGTAAACATTAAACTAAATAAATTCTATAGCCAGTAAAGCTCGGATATAAATAGTACGTATTTTATATATATATAATTAATCACACTTCCATCATCATTACTATTATTTAAAATTTTAATTTAAAATCTATAGTTATGTCTATGTTTACGCAGTTATTGCTCTAATTATTTATTTACTGAATCTATTGAATTACTTATCTTTTGATTTAATTGTATATTTATCCTTTATTACTGGTGTATTTTATTTTTATAAAAAATGTTCCATAATTAAAGAATAGCTCAAAAAATGCGATATATACTAAAAAAAAGTACGATTAGGTCTCAAAAGCGATAAATATTCAAAATAAATAAGTACTCAAAATAAACGATAATCTAAAAAAGTGGTAAAATTTATATAAAGCAATAAATACTCAAAATAAACGATATTCTCGAAAAGCGGAATAAAGCCCGATGTCAACAAAATATATGTAATCTAAATAACAAAAATCATCAAAAAATATAAATACTCAAAAGTATAAACTCCAAGCCCGATATCACCAAAAATTCAAATCAATGAATAAATTTATATAAGTAAATTTTTCCGTTGTTCTTAAATTCTAAATATTCCATACATACATTAATAAGTAATTATTTCGCTAGATAATTATTAGCAAATTTCAACCATAATTGAATTTCTTAAATTTTAAGTTTACCTAAAATTAATTACAATATATATAGATAGAATGTAAAAAAAATTATATATGAAAATACAAAAATAAATTTAGCGCAATTTTTAGATAAAATTAACGAGTATGTAAAAGTTCCCTTTTATATGATTTTTTTTAAAAATAAGTAATCTTCCTAAAATATGAATCATAAAAAAGATAAAGACGGCTAATAACTATGAAAAGAAGGGTAAGAAGAAGAAAGAAATAGTTTATAGATTGACAATAATTCAAATATTTCTCCCTGTCTTAGGCAAAATATCCATTCTTTTTCTATTCAACAATTATATTTCTACTTTATATATTTATATAAATTTTTATTCAGTTCGTCAAACCTATTTTGATGCAACCATTGGGCTTAATTTCTTAAATAACTAATTTCATCTTTATATTCTTAATTGTCTTAAAACTATTTTTGATTTTCCTATTGATAATACTACTTTATTTGTCCATAACAATGTGCTAAGTGGAAGGTGTTTACGTCACGCTGCAGGTACAATAAGCCAAACACCGGACCGTTTAGCTACAAGAAACTTATTCTATCATTGTTGGCTGGACTCGCTAATCTAGCTAGTTGACAATACGCGTCGAAAACAATACAGTAGAATTTTTTCACCCGTATTTGGATATGTTTTTTCATATTTTAAATCCTTCATTAAAACCAAAACTTTATTTTTATCAATATTCAATATTATGTTAATTTGACTATTTGTCCTTGTTTTGCATTTTATAATTTGAATTTTTGGTTTTTGATTAAAGAGATTAATTTAGATTTAAGTATTAAAGTTATCATTAGAAACGTTTATAATTGGAACACGATACGATGATTCCTTACAATACACGGCCAAACATCAACTCTGGAATACCACTTCTTGCGAAACTAGAAACATGGTGATGCTGGCTGCCTACGTGCTTTTTCGTACTTATACCACGTCGTCTATAACGTTATTTTTGTTCACACGGTACGATCGTCCGCGGATTTAGGCAATTATTCCTATATTTTAGAAATGTACACAACTCCGACTCACAATCTTTTAGAAATGTACACAACTCCGACTGTTTTATCGCTGAAATAGATATTGTCCTAATTTTGCAATTGTAGTCCAAGTACTGCACTACATTTCAGTGTTTTACTATGTGGCAGGATTGATGTGTGACAGTTTAAATTGAAATATAAATAAGGTAATGATTTGAGTACATTATTTATAGTCATATTGTAAAATTTAATTAAACATCATATATAAAAATTAATTTTATTATAATTGTATTAAATTGGTTAATTTGGACGAGTTCGTTTATTTTTTTTGACACAATTTTCTGGTTTCAAATAGTAGTAACTAGGAAACGGTGATGCGATGGAGCTGTCGTTCAATAAATTTGTCAGGTTTTGTTTGGTTTAACTTTTTAGATTTTTTGGAGATTAATAATAATAACAAAGAATTATTAATGTTATTAGCCATTATTTAGAGTTTTGGGGGTTTATTTTGTTTTGATTCTTTTTTCTATAAGTACATAGACGTGTATGTGCATACACAAAGAAGTGGATTTTCTTCAAACATTTGTATTGTTACTATTGTAAACACGTATTGATAATATTCGAAAGTATAAAAATAAATTATATCATATATTAATTCATAACAGAAAAGACTTTTTATTGAAGTAAATATTATTTTTTCATAAAAAACTTTAATACTATAAATAAAGGGTTTTTGAATAAGAACTTGATAACTTTTTTTTAAATATCCGGCAAACCATTTGAGATATATCAAAACTTTTATTATTGGCTTAAAGTAGTACAATCAATGCAATTAAGAATGGAACTCGTCGGTCATATGTCCACCACGGGCACACTTGCAGCGGTCGATTCGTTGAAGCCAATTTTCGATGACGGCCACACAATTCGATTATTTTGAGTTTTGACAGTTGCTATGTTTACTGTGCGCCTACCTTAGATTATAGAATACCTGGATGGGCCAGAATGTCATATTTTCGCATAAGTATACGCAATTTTGTGTCTGAATAATTGCAAAAGCGGTGAGAAATCGTACTGATCAGGAAGCGAGAAATGTGGTTACCAGTCTCAGTCGGCCAGCTAGTGAGGCCATACCGTCTGCGTCCGGTATATATAGACAGGTTTTGTACTGAACGGAAATTGCTACGTTAAAACGTGAACCAAATTTGCTGTGGAAGTCGTACTTGTTTCTCCAGTATGACCAACATTCTCGAGTGGTGACTCAACCTTACAAGTTTGGAGCGTAGAATTTTTTTTATACCATTCGATTGAAGTAATTTTACTTCCTCCTACTGGCTCAGATCGTGTTACATAGCTTGCCGTCCAAAACCTTCTGCAACACACGGACGTGTCATTCACGCACCATTCTCATTCTCCTCTCAAACAGTGCCACGGCGAATCTATTCAGGCATTCGTATCTCTCTCTCACACCCAACCCACCACTCACATCCACACCCGCCTCATTTACCACGATTCCACACGCCTCTAAGTCACGTAAGTCCCCGGACAGGACTTAGACACGCCTCTAAGTCCACACTCCACGAGAAGGCGCTTGGCGTTCTCAAATAATATGGCAGTACACTATCTGGGCACAGACGTGTGAACCGCCCAGAAGGAATCCTACCCGGTAGCAAGTTACCCGACTGAGAACGGTTGGGCAGCGGACGCTTGGACGATCCTGTGCATTAAATGTAGGTAGGTCGAAAAAACCATAATCATTCAGATGAATGTGTAAAACGTCTTCCAATGTCTCTATTATAATTACAGTATTTTTAAAAACGAAAAGGTGGTAATAACAACCGGCGTGTATAAAAATAATAAATGATTTTTTTTTAAATATTTGTATGTTGAATTAACAGGTGGAGAAATATGTGCGTGAATGGCCGTTGTCGTAATTCCTGAGGAAGTTTTAATCTCCGCTACTTGTACCATTCCGTCAGATCCTGCAATTATTCGAAGCATTCTTCCGAGCCGCCATCTTTGACTAAGTATATCGCTGTCTCTTAACATGACCATAGTATTGGGAATCAAATTTGGTGAAGACCTGGTCCACCAATTTCAAATCGGTAATTCGGACAGATATTCCTTCGCACATCGTTGCCAAACATTCTTATTAATTTGTTGCCCTATCTTCCATATAGTTTATAAACATTGATTTGATTCTACTGCCTTGTTGGTAACGATAGACGTTGGTATAGCTTCTATGAGAAAATGTCCAGGTGTTGATGTTTCCACATCTTTCGGGTCATCCGATATGGGAGTGAGTGGACGAGAATTTAAGATTATTGCTACTTGAACTATCACAGTTTCCATTTCTTCCGTAGTAAACTTAAATGCTAGTAATATACTCGTACGTTGCAAATGGTATAAATATGTTTGCATTCATCTTATTTAATATTAAATCGCAATATATATTTTTAATATTTGATTACAGTACTTTTAAGTGTACATTTAGGTTTGCAATTAAATTGCATAAGAAAAAAAAGGGAAACATTTTTTATATATGTAATAAAATATATTGGCGCGTAATTCCTTTGTTTATTGATTTCTATTTTTTTGTCTTTTTCTTGAAGAAAGTAAACACAACTACACATATATGTATTTTCAACAAAATGTGTCCATACGGATTTTATCAATTTCTTCCCATTTTTCAATTCAGGTCTCTCCACTTTTTTTTTAAAAAAAAGAGTACAAAATATTCCAAAAAAAAATTCACCAAAAAAAACTATTACATATTCTTAATGGATTATTCCCTGTCTTCACAATCACTCACTCAAAACTCGACTTCCTGCCTGTTTAACATTCTATTGCTTTCTTCTATCTCATCTCATGCCTAATGGAACATCCTATTCTGGAATCCTCTGCGTGTGCAACTTCACCTCATTTGGCTATCTGCTACTCTTGCTCGGCGAATAAGTCATCTGCATGAAATTTGAAAAAATTTAAGTCAAAACAGCTGACCCACCGGTGTTTTTTTTTCAATCGCTTAAAAGTACTCGTAGTTATGAAATCAAATTATTGAAATATTCTAAATAACATTGATTTCAACATAGTATGAGAATTTATTGTGGTTCTGAATATCTACTTTGAGTAAATCTAATGAATTTTGGACTTTCTATAACAATTAATATGTATATCATATTCACTTATTTCGTAAAGATTAAAGGATTGTATACGAAAAAAGTTAGATTATCTATTTTGTGGACAATATTGTGTAGACGTAATTCTGATTAATTATCGATTTTCTTCCGTAGCTCCTTTAAATAACATATATTGTAGCTTTGATATATGCGACATTTCAGTATTTTGATATGTGGCTGGATTGAAACGGAGACCCTTAAATATATCAACATATGAGAAAGTGGACTCATACCACTTTCAAACACAACGGCTCATATAACAGTAAGACAAAAAAATAATATTTTTACAGAAAATGTCATACGAATGATATTTCACAACAACAGAAATATTTTTATTTCTATTGTAATTTGTTTAATATTTTCGGCTAGTCCCATTAAGTTGTGAAGGTTTTAAGATTTTGACAGTGGTAAATGTGTGCAGTTTTCAGTTGCCGTCAGAATTGAAACTGAAAACTTTCTTCAGTCGGACATTTCAAAATTTTCAAACGTTCGCAGTCTTATAGAAATTCAAAAAATTCGGACTGTTTTACCGCCGAAATAGATGTTGTTTTAATTTTGCAGTTGTAATCCAGCACTTCCGTGTATTTCAGGGCTTTTTGATATGGCAGGATTGTTTTTTGACAGTTGAAATGGTGAGTGAATACATTATTTGTAGATATATTAATAAAGTGAATAAAACCTTATTTATAAATAATAAATTTGTTGAAATTTTATTTAATTGGTTAATTCGGACGAAATTCGTAATTGTTGTCAGTATTTCTAGTTCAGTTTTCAGTACTTTTCATACTAATAGCTCAAGAGTATTTTGCACAAATTTGAGTTTTCGATAAAACGGTATTCTCTTTTTTCAAATTTACTATTCACGCTCAAACATAAGGACCGAACACAATTCCGCTGATAATCCTTATCGGTGGACGAGTAGCGATAACTCAAATCTTTAGATTATAGAGTTTAAGGATAGACTTTGTGTATGGTATGCGAATTTTATTGAAGCTAAAAAATCTCGCGGAATTGCAATGAAAATGAACTAAATCTGCCTCTACTTATCTATGAAATTAAAATTAAGCTACGAACTCAGTTGTTTTAAATAAACACATATATTAAATGATTTTAAAATGACAAAAAATATAATTTTACTTTGAAAAATTATTAAAATTCAATACAAATACTTTGGATCACAAAAAAAAAACAAAGGGTAATTAACGAAAATACTTTAAAAAAGTTGATAAAAATCTTTTTTAATTGTTGTGCGTGATATCTATTTGTACTTATAAAATAACGAACCATTTTTTTGATGGGCGGAGCTTAATTTATCCTTTAATTTGCAATTTGAAATATCGAATTAAGCAATCGTTTCGTGCAGACTAAATTATAATATACAATAATATTGTGATTTTTGCCCCATAAAAAGTGTAGTTATTATAAAAAGTTAGGTGAAACAAGATAATATTGTAATTATAGAAATAAAACATTTTATTAATTGAATATGTTGAAATATTTCCAGAAAATGAAGTGTTTGGCTTGAACGTGGTTTAGTTATTCCGAAGTGAAGGACTCGCATATTTCGTTTTTCATGTATGTTGACGGTAAAAATAAATTATATATTTAAGTAAAGGACATAGCTGTTTATCATTAAACTAATTTTTATTGGATTTCAAGTGCTATAAGTGCTTAAAATCTACAAAATTCTTGTCCAACATTGACTGTAAACAGACGATTAGTTGTGATCAAAATGACGTTTCAATAACGGTAGCTTGATTACTTTCGGATCGGACTTTTTTTTGTATTTTCACTAAGTTAAAAATTGTAGCTATTAATTTGCAATTTTCATACATGTAAAAATATAAATCTATATATAGTGCCTGGAAAAAATCTAATGTAAATTTCCTGTAAAATCATGTGTATAGATCATTTATAAGAATATAATTTTGAATTTTTGCATTTTTATATAATATTATTATATTTTAGCTCAATGCTTATATACTTCCATTAGAAAACATGACGATGTGCGGAAAATACTCATCATAACAATGATTCAAAGATCCTATTTAGATTTTTTTTAATGTATTTTCAGAATTAGTCAGATTGTACAAGTTCTGTTTCATGTGTTTAAAAAAGTAAACTTTTATATACAAATAAATTAATTCTCAGTTAAAAAACTATTTAGTTTCTATTTCCAAATTAATTAAATTTAATAACCATTGTGAATATTTATATAATTTAAATAACCAATTTTAATATTTTAAAATATGCGCCTTGTCATAGTGTTGATAATTTGTTCGTTGCCTTAATTTAAAATAAGGAACGCTCGTAGATGTAGTTTATTTTACTGTATAATAAAAATTACAAGTTATTAATAAATTATTTAAGTGTACGATTTATTTAATTTATAATTACATCCAATCATATTAATACATTAATTAAAGAGTTGTTTCTAATTTTGTTGAATTAAACTAAAATTATAAAGTGGCGCCAAGATTGATAAATAAACATTTGACAATTTTCATAAATGTCCAAAACATTCGTTATATACGTACAAAGATGATTATCTATCCCTTACAGAATCTTGGTGTGGCATTTTAATTCCATAGTGAATTGGAATTGTACTATTGCATGAAACTGAGTTAGTGTCAATACCGAAAAAAATTAAAAATATAATTATATTCCATTTTACTTGTTAATAAACTCTTTTTTATTTTGACTGCAGACGTACCTACTATAATGCAGTATAGCTAAATGATACCGAATCAGAATAAGAGTCTATTTGAACAAAGGTTATCAATTTAATAATTATATACTTAAATAAATACTGGATGTGATTTAATTGACCATGTATTAATTATTTACTAAATCGATCATTTTAAGGTTATATAATTGATAATAAATTGGATGAATTTATTAAAAGTATGAATTAATTTCCTTTTTATTATATTTTTGCTTTTAAAATATTTTGAAGATATATTTTAGATATACATTAAAATTATATTATGATTTAACTCTGGTATCAATATTTGTATAATAGATTATATTCAGACCGTGTTAATAGTGTTTCCACGTGTGAATGTACATTATCATAAGTTTTATACGAGTATTCATAATATCAGATATATCAATATGGTATTTGAGACCCTTTTTACGAATATCATTCTCACGATTTTATTTTAATGACAGGAATAGCTGCCGAACATTTCATAACGAGCGTATTTATTGTTTTAAGTCTGGATATTCCCAGTAGAATAAAATATTTATGTTTGTGGTGATACGAGGGTCGTTCAATAAGTCCTTAGAAAATCCGAGAAATTGCGCTCGTAGTGTCGGTAAAGATTACCGAGAAATTTCAGCTCGATCCATAGCGTAGGTCAATTTCTATCGCCGATTAAAGTTAACGAAATTTATTTGTGCATAACAATGGAAAAAAGCGAGTTTAGGGCTGTCATCAAACATCTCCATTTGAAAGGCTTAAGCCCGAAAGAAATCAAAGCCGAGTTGGATGCAGTTCATGGCACATCTGCACCTGTGTTTGCGACGGTTTACAATTGGGTGAATGAATTTAAACGTGGCCGTTCATCCACAAAAGATGAACATCGTTCAGGACGCCCAGTTAAGGTGTCTACTGCTGAAATCATCGACAAAATCCACGATCTGATTTTGAACGATCGGCGAATTAAAGTGCGCGAATTAGTTGAGGCCACGGGCATATCACAAGGTACAGTCGCTTCAATTTTGCGTGAAAAATTGTCTGTGAAAAAAATTTCGGCAAGATGGGTGCCGCGTTTGCTCTCAGAGGAGAATAAGCGCAATCGTGTAGTGGACTCTGAGGCTATGTTGGCACTCTTTCATCGCAATCCTGCCGAATTCCTTCGTCGATATGTCACTGTGGACGAAACCTGGATACACTACTACACTCTAGAAACGAAGAGACAGTCATCACAGTGGATTTTGAAGGGTGAACGGGCTCCGAAGAAGGCAAAAACTGTGCCATCGGCCGGCAAGGTGATGGCCACGGTCTTTTGGGATTCGCAGGGCATCATTTTTATCGACTACTTGGAAAAAGGAAAAACAATAACAGGAGCGTATTACGCGTCGTTATTGCAACGGTTGAGCGAGGAAATCAAAGAGAAACGCCCCCATCTGAAGAAGAAAAAAATCCTCTTGCATCAGGACAATGCGCGTGTGCACACCTGCGCTGTTTCCATGGCCAAAATTGTGGAATTGAGAATGGAATTGTTGCAGCATCCCGCTTATTCACCAGATTTGGCCCCGAGTGATTATTTTCTTTTCCCCAATCTGAAGGAATGGCTTGGCGGACGACGGTTCACTTCCAACGAGGACGTCATTGCTCAAACGGATGAGTATTTTGCAGAACTTCCGAAATCCTATTTTTTGGACGGGATAAACATTTTGGAAAAACGGTTGGAAAAGTGTATGTTGAAAAATAAAAATTTTTTTTTTTAAAAACATTTTTTTTCCATCTTTTTCTAAGGACTTATTGAACGACCCTCGTAAGAACTTGAAACATAAATTGTCATTCACAAGTAAGTTCAAATTAACATATCCCCGATTTTATTTCAAATTATGTTCGATTTTTTATCCTACTTCACCGATATGCCTAGACATAATTTTTACTAAGAATTAATGCCGATTTTCTTGGTTCACCATTACTCTTATTTGAATATATTATCTAACTGCACCAAAAGCTACTTGCAATCGAGCACTCACGCTGCTTATGCTGAATAATAACATATTGGTTGGGTTTTAAGTATTCTCATTTATAAAGCTCTCAACAAAATACTATATATTAATATTTTAAAATATCGATACAAATTATAATTAATTATTAAATGTGAATAATAAATATTATTTGTACTATTATTGAGTACATATAACAAATATATACTATTATTGAGTACATATAATAAAACTATACTATTATTGAATACATAATTATGTTTTTTAAATATGCTTAAAAACATTCAATACGATACGAAACAAATTAGTTGAGGCCACGGGCATATCACAAGGTACAGTCGCTTCAATTTTGCGTGAAAAATTGTCTGTGAAAAAAATTTCGGCAAGATGGGTGCCGCGTTTGCTCTCAGAGGAGAATAAGCGCAATCGTGTAGTGGACTCTGAGGCTATGTTGGCACTCTTTCATCGCAATCCTGCCGAATTCCTTCGTCGATATGTCACTGTGGACGAAACCTGGATACACTACTACACTCTAGAAACGAAGAGACAGTCATCACAGTGGATTTTGAAGGGTGAACGGGCTCCGAAGAAGGCAAAAACTGTGCCATCGGCCGGCAAGGTGATGGCCACGGTCTTTTGGGATTCGCAGGGCATCATTTTTATCGACTACTTGGAAAAAGGAAAAACAATAACAGGAGCGTATTACGCGTCGTTATTGCAACGGTTGAGCGAGGAAATCAAAGAGAAACGCCCCCATCTGAAGAAGAAAAAAATCCTCTTGCATCAGGACAATGCGCGTGTGCACACCTGCGCTGTTTCCATGGCCAAAATTGTGGAATTGAGAATGGAATTGTTGCAGCATCCCGCTTATTCACCAGATTTGGCCCCGAGTGATTATTTTCTTTTCCCCAATCTGAAGGAATGGCTTGGCGGACGACGGTTCACTTCCAACGAGGACGTCATTGCTCAAACGGATGAGTATTTTGCAGAACTTCCGAAATCCTATTTTTTGGACGGGATAAACATTTTGGAAAAACGGTTGGAAAAGTGTATGTTGAAAAATAAAAATTTTTTTTTTTAAAAACATTTTTTTTCCATCTTTTTCTAAGGACTTATTGAACGACCCTCGTAAGAACTTGAAACATAAATTGTCATTCACAAGTAAGTTCAAATTAACATATCCCCGATTTTATTTCAAATTATGTTCGATTTTTTATCCTACTTCACCGATATGCCTAGACATAATTTTTACTAAGAATTAATGCCGATTTTCTTGGTTCACCATTACTCTTATTTGAATATATTATCTAACTGCACCAAAAGCTACTTGCAATCGAGCACTCACGCTGCTTATGCTGAATAATAACATATTGGTTGGGTTTTAAGTATTCTCATTTATAAAGCTCTCAACAAAATACTATATATTAATATTTTAAAATATCGATACAAATTATAATTAATTATTAAATGTGAATAATAAATATTATTTGTACTATTATTGAGTACATATAACAAATATATACTATTATTGAGTACATATAATAAAACTATACTATTATTGAATACATAATTATGTTTTTTAAATATGCTTAAAAACATTCAATACGATACGAAATACCAAAAATCAGTTCAATCAAAGTTATGAAGAAGCCAAAATAACGAAACCATGTAACGTTCGACAACTTTACATAGCGTAATTCTTTATAATCTAAGCTCATTAATTATGTATAAAAGATATGATTCAAAAATGTTGTTAAATTAAAAACATTTTATAAAAATTTAAATCAAAACTGACGTCTGATGATGATTTAAATAAAACTTACTCTAATATATATTGGTTATTTATTATTAAGAAAAATACTCTCATTAGTATTTATTAAAATAAAAATTATAAAATTAACATAATATTGTGCTCATATTGTGTAAATATGCACATTCAATAATAACAATAAATAATAATTATAAGTGAAAAAATGTTGAAATTGTCATTGAATAATTAACATTAAGAATGTTAATATTGAAACCATAGTATCTATAAAAAGTTTACACTCCAGAAAGCCTGGGTTTGGAATTTTGTCCATACTTTTTTGCAGTTGTTTAGGTACTTATAGAAATGCTACTATATGAATGCACACTGGCTTAGGTGTTGTCAAAAATTAATTTGTTTTGTTACAATAATTAAATTAAGCGCAAATACTCATTTGGTATTATATGCCGACGATACCTTGTTTACAGTGCATCAATGCGACCTAAAGTGTCATTGCAAGCTATTAAGGAATCAGTCAATAAACCGACAGAATACGATAAGGAATGGGGTCTTCCAGTAAACATTTCAAAAAAATTTTTGTTGGAATGTTTACTTGAAGACAAGAGTGCTTGTGCCTCACGCCGTTAGGGAAGAAGAAATTCTTAGACTGCGAGTTTGGTGATAAAGGTAACTTGGTAATGAGACGCGTGAATAATCTTAAGTATCTAGGCTCAAATCTTAGGAACCTCAAATTCAACTCCTTTGTCAGGGATAATATTAAAAATGCCAACGATATATATTATCTGAAAATGTATCGCTCAGAAATCCTACGCAAGGACGTGAAACTCATTATTTATAAGCAATTTATAAGAGCATATTTATGTTTAGACTTCCCATCTGGTTATCTTTTCCCCCAAAAGTAGCAACAGAACCGCACATGATATAAAGGAAGATCTTACTAAAAGCCGCAGGGCTCGGCAGATCAAGACGGACAAATCATTAGTCCATCATATAACAGGGAAGTAACGTAGCTAACGGAACACAAAATTCTACAAATGCTGAGAAATTCCAAGTATCTGTCACCGTTACTTCTATTTGAGGACACAGAAGAAGCTCTGGAGCAACATCTGTAGATCTTCAAGAAGACGCCAAACGGACAACATCGAGGTTAGCAGTTACATCACATGAGGTCGGAGGGAATCAAGAGGACACATCAAACGCAGCAGTTGCCGGATTCAAACATAGAATTTAGTTTTTAAGATTTGTTTTAAAAATAATTATAGGAAGCACCGAAGGGAATCAAAAGGACACATCAAACGCAGCAGTTGCCGGATTTAAACATAGAATTTAGTTTTTAAGATTTGTTTTAAAAATAATTGTAAGAAGCACCGAAGGGAATTAAGTGGGCACATCAAACGCATCAGTTGCCGGATTCAAACATAGAATTTAGTTTTTAAGATTTGTTTTAAAAATAATTGTATAAAAACGCATGTTTAATTTATAAGAGTTGATTTAAGGGTTAAAGTTAAAACATTTAAAAAATGTCATAATAAAGTTAACGAAAATATTTCATTATATTTGTATTAGAAATAAATTCACGAATAGCAGGAAGCTAAGAACTAATAAGACAGAGATTGAGCTAGGTTTAAATATTCTTACGAGAAAATAGTATTAAGATTGTATTATAAGAAAAATGTAAAATGTTAAGGATATACCATACAATAAAGTAAACTTGAACTTGAACTTGAACTTTCTTCAAAAATGAAAAATATCCGTACAACTTATGAATAAGTGCAATCCTAGCACTTATTCATAAGTTGTACGGATATTTTAGGAATGTTAATTCCTCATAACACTTGCCATGGTTTATCTTCTCAGAGAAGTGCATCGATTTGCACCTCTAATGATGCACTTTCTAGTACTATGAATAACTTTAGCATTTAGTATTAGTATACATATCCCAGTTTTTATAATTAAAATTTCAAATCGACAACAAATCGAAACTATTTTAAATAAATAAAGACGTTTGTAAAGATTCCAATACTTTTGTATGTATTAAAAATCGGCCTGGCGGTGTACAACATTGGCTTTTGTTTTACAGCCCATCTTTAATTTCACAATCACTGGCATGGACACCAAATGCCTTAATGCTCAACCTAAGTCTGGGTTGAGCGGTGATTCCATCTTTTCTTCAACTAGGAGAGTTGTTGGTAACAGTCACTTTTCTTTTGTAATGAAGAAAATTAAAGAAGAAAATCAAGCATCTTTACAAATGAGGTCAATATTATGAACAAAAATAAAATTAAAAAGAACGCCAAGTAATTTGAAAAGGAACCAATGGAAGATACAAAGGATATTATAATAATTTTTAGTGGGAATCTGGTATGGATTCTATAATATAAACCTCCGTTGAAAATAATGGATGATGATCAAGTGATCGATCTCATAAAGGAGTATTATTCAACTCCGCACGAGGGATACAATGACATAAAAAGACGCATTGCTAATTTCAAACAGCATTATGTATAGAAGGACATGAACAAAATGGTTAAGCAATATACAAATGGTTGCGAAAATTGTTCAAAGAATAAAGTTAATAAACATATAGAGGACTCTTTGAAAATAACGCCAACTCTTAACAGTACCTTTGAATTTGTATCAGTAGACACAGTTGGACCACTAAGACCATCGCAGGGAAACAGACATATCCTGACGATGCAGTACGAGCTAACCAAATATAAGAAGTAATTCACACGGAATCAAAAGATGCTCTAACTGTAGCAAAAACCATTGCAAAAAAATATATTTTAAGGTACGGATATTTTAAAACATTAAAAACAGACAAAGTTACAGAGTTTAACATCGAGCTATTTAAAAACTTGTGTAAGATGCTAAAAAAGTTAGAAACACTAGGCTGGATTCAAAGAAACCACAGAAAGCTTAACGAATACCTTTTGTTATTCGCAGATACAAATATTTACGAAAAAACAATATAAAAAACTAAATATATTTTTACACAATATCCTCGTGCATAGTGTTTCTGTTTATAGCAATGACAAGTTTACTTCTTTTGATATTACTTGTTTTATTTTAAATGTTCTGTATAAAATGTATTATTATGGACGCACTTATCATCCTATCATAAACAATGTATCATCCTCCACGGTGGTTCAAGATAAAAAAGATGACCATCCGTCTACCACCTCTCGCCACTTCCAGTTTTCCGGACTGTTAACGCAATATTACTCCATGTAGGGTGCCGTTATTCGGAAGTCTGTAAAAATTGAATAATTTCACATCCGCAAAAAGTGCAAAATCTATAAAAATTAAATAACGCGACAACTTGACCAGGGTCGATTTGAGATATTGAAATTTCCAGACACGAATATGTCAAGAAAATATTCCTAAGCGTATGTTTTGTATATATTTCCTTAGAAAATAGTCTCATCTATTTTTTATCTTATATTAATATAGTTATTTTGTTCGTTTTTTTTTGTTTTCAAAATTTCAGTAGTATACTATATATTATTTTACATTTTCCATATTTTTTGAACGCACTCTAATATAAAATTTTTTTATTATGATTAAATCTATTTGTATATTACATTTATTATTTTTACAATATAACAAATTTGACTTTTTATATTTTATTTTTGTTCCTGTTAAAACTACTATACTAAATCTAGACGTTTCGTTCTCTTTAAAAAGTAAATTTTCAATTAAATATATACTATAATGAAATTTATTCGTGTATTTTCATATACGAGTATAATGTTTTATTTTCTACATTAAGTTTTGGCTTAATAAATAATAATTTGAATAATATAAATAGTTATGCTATCCGCTTCTTTTCTTCTTCTTTTTTTCTAAACAATAATTTGAATAATATAAATATAATAGTTATGCTATGCGGCATATTTATTTTTATTTTTTTTTTTTTGTGATTTTGATATTCTGAACGTTATTTGTTCTTATCTGTTTCATAGAACGAATAATAAATGACAAAAACATCATTCAAATTCATCACCAAATTTGTGTTGTGACAAGCATCACCAAACTTGTGTTGTGGCAAGTAAAACATATGTTTGCTTATGCATCGATTATGAAAAATTTGCTCGTAGGCATACAGATGACACAAAAATGGGACGTCCAAATAGAGGATTTAGTAGAAGAAAATTTCTCATGACAATTCGTTGAAGAGAGAAACGAATTAAGAAATGCAGCAAAGGTTCAAATTTTGATGGTTCAGAGTGCAAATAAGCGAACTTTCGACAGTAAGCGTAAAAAGGTAAATGCATTTATCATCGACAAAATGGTTGCAATCAAATGGATGCAGTGCACTCGTATCGTGTCGTCAAAGTAAAACCGAACGAAAGATATGATGTTATCAAAGAATAACACGAAGGGCCAAGTGGTACATAAACCAACGTAGAATTCATGAAATGTTGGCAGACATCTCGGTCCGATGATAATCTGGACGTCCGAGTGTAGGACGGGAGCTGACAATAGTCATGGTGCGTCGCTATTGCAATTAACGAACGGATGCGTTTGAATCAAAATAATCGATAAAATTAGTAATCATAGTCGGCCAGTCTATCATCATTTAGTTCTTATAACCAACGAGGTATGACGGATTATTCAGCTTGGGGTCGTACATATATATATACAGACCCCGAAAATAATCGGATTATTAACGAGCAAGTTTTTTTGTTTATTTATTTACACAGATGCAAAACTGTGCACATATTTTTTAAAATTGGTTGATGTTTAGGATGCGCTCAATGGCATTGAAAATTCAATTTCTTTAGGAAACTTAAACTTTTTAGCAGTTTTCAATAATTTTTTAATTAAATAAATCATTTTACCACTAATTAATCTTTTACGTTATTGTAGATTAGGGGGAAAAAATATGTAGCCAAATTTTATACCAACGACATCAATAAAGTGACATACGGAGAAAGTAGAAAAGTCTTAATTTGAAAACATTAATTTTGACTATCAAGGGTTAGTTGTAAATTTCCGAATGCGTTTCTCCGGAGTTGGTTTGATAACAAAATAAAGTGCGAAACCCGTTTGCATCCGTACTGTTGCGAAAAGTTAAATACATGTCGTGCTGATAGAAAAATACGTGTAAACTGAGCTGTGTATCCGTGTAAAATTGAAACTTTAGCGTGCAATAAATTTGAAATTAATTTCTAATCAAATCACAAATCCAAATAATTAAGAAAAAAAATTGATAATTAAATTAATAATATAAATCTAAATTATAATTTCACTTATAAAAAAAATTAATTATCCATATAATTATAAAATGAAACTTACAAAAAAAATATACAGGAAAGATGGGAAACATAAATAAATGAACAAAACTTGTTCATTTATTATTTGTTCTTGCGATGACAATAGCTGTATTCCATTGGACCAATTTTGCTACTTCATTAGTTGTGTATCTGTCATCATCTACTTTACCTCGAACAGAGCAGTAATTTTCATTTGGAGTTACGCATACAATGTACAGTAGGTGGATTGTAGTTGCTACAGTGAAAATAGATATATTTGCGGGTTCGTTGGTTACTTAGATTAAAGAAGTACTGGATAGACCTCTACACAAAAATTCTGTCCAAATTTTGTTGGCAATACATTCATAGAACGCACACACATGCAATACAACAGAAACGGCGTAAATCATTGGGGGGCAATTTAAAAGTTCAGTATGCGATTGAAGCGGTTCGTTTAAAACCATTTTTCATTTGTGATATCATTTACACATACACGTATGCGTAAAGAAGCAGATTTTTTAATATTGCGGGTCTTGTTTGATGGAATTAGTTTTGTAAATATGCAATAAAATACAGTATTCTATTTTTAAATATTTATTTATTTATTATGTATTTTCATTTTATTTATTTCACTGTATATTATTTATTAAAACAGAATTTTTAAAGTGGGGAATAGTATATAAAAATATGAATTGTAAGTTATTTGATTATATGAAAGCAATTATGTGCACAATAAGATGTTAATCGTATATAACATTAAAGGAAATGCTTTAAAACTAAATTACAATATGAAAAATTTAATGTACTTTAAAAATTTTAAAAATCCATTCCAAAAATGCAAAATTAATGGTAATTTAAATAGGCATGTGCAATACACAGTATTCTATTTTAAAATATTATTTATGTATTTATTTCAATATATATTATTTATTTTAACATAATTATAAAGTGTGGAAGAGTATATAAAAATAAAAATTGCAAGTTATTTGATTATATGAAAACAATTATGTGTACAAAATTAAATTAATTTCAAAAATGCAAAATGAATTAAATGAGAAAATGTGATATTTTGTTTATGTTGAAATCAAACCACACCGCAACTTATTAAATATAAATTTTAATCTTAAACAAGCATAAGTACCATAGATGGAAAAACCTTAATTATAATATAAATGTGTGTTTATGAATGGAAATGGTAATTTAAATAGGCATTGTGCATTTAAATTAAATTAAAAAATTAAGCAATAATTACATAGAACATTACAATACATGAAGTTCTTGATAATATATAAGTTAATCGTATACAACATTAAAAGAAATGCTTTAAAACAAAAATAGAAAATGAAAAATTTAATGTACTTATATTCTAAAAATTAAAATATTATTAAAATAATTAATAACTTATATTCTAAAAAAAATGAAAACAATATTATTTAGTAAATGCATTATAATATGGTCTAATAGAGCAATCAAAACAAATTTATTTAAATAATAAGCTTACCGAAGAATAAACTTTATTTATTATAACACAATGAAAACAGCAATAGAAAATAGACAGAAAAATTCGGTCCCTTAAACTTTCTTACACACACTTTATATACACCGGCACTGTACTATTTTATGGTAAACATTTAACTGTCAACATCGGATTTACAAATGACAAAGCTAACCCCCAAGTCTCCACTTTCATGGAGAATTAAAGTTTTCAAACTCTCCGAAAGTCTACAAAATTGAGGCGGTTTATATTTGATTGATATTTACGAAATGTATAATAAACCTAAAATAGAATTCCATTTCGTATCAAAAGATTGTACAAAAAATTAAATGACCTATCGTTGTATTTAAATTATATTTTTGTTTCCAGTAAGTGAATTAAAATAAATATAAATTATGCTTTTGCAATTAAATAAATTTCCATTACGACACATAGATGGCAGTGGGTGTCATGTCTACATAAAAATTTTTTGACAGTCATATCCCCCTAGTAAAAATTTGTACACAAAATTGCGTATACATATATGGTAAGGGCCTATCCAGGTATTCTTTAATCTAAGTTTGGTTATGTTGAAATGTCATATTTTTGTTTTTATTGTTTATGTGTGAATAAACTCAGTATTGTCGGTGACTATTGTGAGATTGTATTTTACTGCTGTAGTGATATGTTCATTTTATTGAGAGTCTACAGCGCTGTAGCAAAATTGGTCCAATGGAATACAGCTAATAATTTGGTACGGTTAAATATTTTTTAAATCCATAGGGTATACGTGTACATTCAAAAATTACAAATAAAAATAAAATTAATTAATCAATACAACTTTATAAATAATACAATATTAGAATTTGTAATACAATATCGAATTCGAAATAAAATGTTTGTCATGTAATTGTAAAAATAAAATATTCTATTTAAAAAAGAAAAAAAGTTAACTAGAATTTAAGGAAAAGAAGTAGCAGAAGTAAAATTCACACGGACTTCACGGAAAGAGTCCACGAAACTAAGGCTGAGGCTACCATAATAATCCTTTCATTCGAGTTCTTGTTTGTGCGTTTCCTAGGTTGTCGGACGCTTTGATTTTTGTATCGGAAATTTGTGCGCAATATTTTATTTGGATAATTTGGCTATATTGTCTTAAAGTTACTCTAACTTTCGTTTATGGGGTTTGATTTCGTTCAATAGGATAAGGTTCATTTAAGCTGTAATATACTTAGATATTGTTGCTGTTTATTTTTGTATTTTTTATAGATATTATTGTCATTATTCGAAACTCCCATAGTTGCGACGAAGATAGTCTCACCGCTCAACCCAGACTCAGGTTGAGCATTAACGCATTTAAGTCTTTGTCATTTAAAGATGGGTTCTATAAAAAGACTCATTAATGAAGGCCGCATTTCTTGGCCGTTTTTAAATCAAACATACCAATGTTACGTTATAAAATTATAATTCGTTCTTGATGTTCAATTGTACTCCAACTTGAATAGAACTAGACTGAGATAAGCCTAATACTAGTATTCTAAATCTGGAGTATTTATACTGATTCTTAATTCTAAAATACGTAATGATGTATGGTGACGGTAATGATAGTAAATTTAATGGTTAGCATCAGTCAGTCATCAATAGTAATCATGTCACCGGTACAAACTATTTTTCAAGTTACTACATCCCACTGGTACAAAAAGAGAAAAATAATTTTCAAAAATAGATTCAAATTAAAATGAAGGTGTTGTTGTCTACTTGCCAATAGCTTTCACAATTGTTGATTACAGTAATTTGGTAATATTATTTTTCTTCTTATATTTATACTATTTATATTTTAATATATTCATTACTTATCCTATATATTTGAATAGTTGTTGATTATATGAAATTTGTCTTCTTATTTCTAACCTTATGTGTATACGCTATGGTACATTTTTCGATCTTAATGTCTTATTTATTTATTTATAATATTTTCTTTACATTATAATTGATTTGTATTTCTTTATTTATAATATTCTGTTTACATAAAGGTTACTTAATTTAGATTATATTTTATTTTTAAATGGATTTTATTAATATTTATATATTGTATTATATCTTAACATTTTTAACTTTAATATTTTGTTGATTCTTATATTTAACAAATTCAATTCATTAATTTTAATATTTTTTTTAAAAATTCATTTATTCTTAATTTTTATCATTGTAAATGCTTTAACTTTAATATAATGGTAATTTTTGTTTTTTAATAAATGTTTATTTTTATACAATTATCTGTTATCGTTAAGTTTTGTCTACACACAAGTGTTTATTTTAGTTGTACTGTTTACAATGATATTATGATATCATTTTATTCAATTAGCTGTATATTTCTTTAAATTATTATTATGGACGATTCTCAACTTGTTTTTGATTATTGAGTTGACGCCGCCTCGTTTTATTATTTCATAGGGGCCTTCGTATGGACCCTCGTTTTTCTTACGGTTCCCGGATTCAAGGTAGATAAGATCACAAACTTTTGGCGTAGCAGGTTTCATAGTTCGATTTATATATTGTTTTGACTTAATTTCCCCTGCATAAGTCGTTCTTTCGCTGTCGCTAATGCTCTTTTTAGCTTAAGTTGTAATTCTTTGCAATAGTCATCAGTATTATATAGTATTGTTGGCTTCGATTTTGATGCGACAAATAGGATAGATGGTGTTTTCCCAAATAATTATGCACAAAGAGTAAATTTTGTTTTAGTGTGGCGAGTGGTGTTGTATACTAAAACGTAATATGGTATCCAATCATTCCAATTGTCGCCTTTTATGAACGGCAATAGATATTCATTTAGTGTTCTATGATTTCTTTCTATAAAACCTAAGGATTCATGGTGGAATGGTGTTGACATTACGTATTTAATATTTAGTATTTTGCACAGATTACTGAAAAATGAATTATTAAATTCTGTTTATTTACCATACATTTACTTTAGCGTTCCTTTTATTTAAATTTTAATTCATAATAGTTGGTTCACCTATATGTTAAAATTGGATACGTTTTACGTTTCTTATATCTGATATTGAGATACACTCACATGTATATTTTCCCTTATAATCTTTGACAGCATTCATTCCACGGGTAACTTTATTGACATTTTTGGGAATGAGCTTCTCTAATTGCGATATATCTTTAAATCGCGAAAGAGTGTCGACTTTAATGTTTATTTTGCCTTGTTTATAAATAATCTCGAAGTCGTAGTCTATTAGACGAGTTTGAGTTAGCTTGGATGCGGGATTTTTGTATATAAATAAACTCACTAGTAGGCAATGATCGTTTATTATTTGGAACTGTCTGCCATATAAGTATGGCCTAAAATTGTTAATATCCCAATGGATACCACATTTCTATAAATGGCTTGTTTATCTCATATTTATTAAATGTTTTGCTGGTGTATGGTATTGGCATGTCTTTGCCAATGTCTCCCTGTGATAAAAGTGATCCGAGAGCATAATCTGACGCATCAGTTGTAAGTATGAATTGTTTCTCAATAATGGGATATTGGAGTAAAGGTGGGCGTATTAATAATTTACGTGTTTTATTGAATGTCATTGTGCACATGGGTGTCCACGTAAATAATATGTTCTGTTTTGTTAGTTGGTTCACTAGTCGTGCTATAAAACGTCTGTAATAACGACATAATGCTACGAACCGTTGAAGCAATGGAACTACATTTTGCGGGGTTTAGTTTTAGTTTGTATTCACTAAATTTTTCCAATTCCCTACCTAGGTTTTCATTTTGGTTACGTAGGTCTGGAACAAAGACTATGATGTCATCAATATATATAAATGCACACTCATCCAAACCAGCTAATGCAATTGGTAGCATTCATTGGAAACTGTTGGTGGAGATTTTTAGACCATTTTGAATTGGTTATGTCCCCTATTGGTGGAGAATGCAGTGAGTGGTCTAGACATTTTGTCTAGCTCAATCTGGTAGAAGGAACTTGTCCTGTTGAGACTGGAAAAGAATTTTGCCCCTCTTAATTTATCCAGGACGTCATCAAGGCGAGTTAATGGAAGTTTTTCATTCACTATTTTCTTATTTCGTTCTTTTTCTCTTATTCTATGTTTCCCTTTGGAACAACTAGGAGAGGAGAATTGTATGGGCTCTAAATGTACTTCGGGTTCTTATCGGTACATATTATGTACTGGGTGTAAAAAGTATTCGTTGGTAGTCGTTCGCCCTCCAGATTAAATACATCTTGGTATATCATATATAATCACTTTCTGCACAATTAAGCATTTGGACCTCTCAGATTTAGCTCGTTTAGTAGTAATTTCATTCTGTTAGAACGCTTCGAATTGCCCATGTAAAATGTTTTCATATCACTCTTTTGGTGTACATTTTCATTGTTGCCCCCCATCGGTACAGCATTGACCCTCAATTCCAAGGTGAACGTTTCGTAATTAATCTTTGCTGGATATTTCACTAGGAAATGCATCCTTTTATACCACCTGTGATTATTGACATATTATATAATTATTTAATTTTGGTTTATTAGGGAATTGTGTATTATGTTATTTTTATAAATAAAAATAAAAGAAAAGTTGTATTATTATATTTGAAAGGTTGTATTATTATATTTTAGTAATATAATAATATTATTATTATTATTTAATAATAATATTATTATTTGCAACTATTAGAAAAGTTGCTTTGTTATTAATATATTTTAAAATTATATAATTATACTTACTTAAATTTGTATTATTGTTATTTCTAAGAATATATTTACATTTTCCGCAGAGCTTCGGTTTGTTTAAATGTGTACTGTTATTTGGCGAGTTATAATTTTTTTAATTTGTAACAAGCACTTGTTCTTACATTATTTTGCATTGTTTAAATGTGTATTATTATTTTTCGAGTTAAAATTTTTTTGCTACATAAAATTTGTAACAAGCACATTTTTTAAGGAAAGATATAAGGACATGAAGACATGCCCTTATATCTTTACAACGGGTAAAACAATCATCGATTTCTCCCTAAGAACAGGCTAATTTATTTTATAAGTTTGAAGAATCATGAGACCATTGCCGTTTCAAGCGTTGATGGGTCTATAATGGAAAGGTGGGACTGAATAGTTCGGTTGCTAAATCATTACGATACGAATAGAATTTCTTATATCAGCATATACATAATTCACGAACGAATGGAACATTTAGATGATAATGGAAAACAGTATTTTTGAAAAATTATTAATGCTCCATAAAAAGGAGCATTAATAATTTTTCAAAGTATTCGGGACTAAGGGGAATTGGAATGATTGGTCGAACTCCAAAGTTCGAGACCGTATGTCCATATCGGTTTCAGTATCGTATTGTATAGAGCTAATATTAATGTCAGTTTTGACTTACTGCCTAGAAGTAGTAGTAATTGTTTGTATCATCCGTTAAGTTAATTTGTCTAGTTTTCGTGTGAGGGTTTGTAGAATAGAACTCAAGGTAATGCACGCTCGCTTTTTTTTCTAACATGATTAGATTTTTGTTCATTTACCACCACTCTCCACCTTTTGAATCAGTTTTCTAAGGAGTGGATGTGGTTTTGCGGGACATTGATGGCCGTGGAAGGATCTTTGTAATGTGTAAGGATGGCTGTATCGTCAGCATATGTGGGGATAAGGATATCACAACACATCTTCGGCATATGTTGCGATAAGGAGCGAAGATGCTATCCTGAGAGACACCGGCAGAGATATCGGTATGAGAGATAACATTTAAGGATAAGGAAATAAGCAGAAAGTGAGACTTGATGCAACGTCCAAAGCAATCCAGCATGCCATACACTGTTGAAATGTCAAAAAATATGCCTGGGCAGAATTCCTTTCGCTCTAGTGAACACGCTATGTAATCGACTACGCGATGACATTGTTTCGAAATCCAATTTGGGGTGCTTGGTGTTATAATCTCCTTCCGCGATGAAATTCTTTCCAAGTGAGTTCAAGAATGACGTAAATTCACAGTCAGTTAAAATTTTATTGTAAGGAGAGTACACTGATGCAACTTTGAAGGTAAAGGATGTACATTGGAGGGTTATAGCTACCGACTGTAGGAAATCCGTGACGAGGAGTTATTTAGGAATTTTCTTATTGGGAAGGCAGGTTCACCATGCTCTGTGTTGTCTGGATGATCAGTTTTGTTTATTATATAGTCACATATAGTAATGAAGGACCTGGTCGTAAAGTGTTTATCGATTATAAGTGCAATGCCCACACGTTTGTAATACAACAGTATATCTTGTTTTTGTCTGTGTTGATTCAAACCATTCGCAATCCATAGTAGGATGAAGAGGGAGTTTGTAATATTCGATAACATTTATTTTGGAACAATTTACTTAAATTTGGCACGACAGAAATTACAAGCTTAAGAGGGAAGTTAAAAAGTTTGGGATTTCTTGAATAAGATTATCCGTTAGTTGTGCGAATATTGTATAAACATCTTTGGATGACGGAATGGGATAGGGGAATATATATAACTAGGTAAATTGCTGCTGCTGCTGTATTTGTGGAGCTGCTAATATTAATGGTGTAGTTTTTGTTGTTGCTAATGATGTTGTTTGGTGCTATAGTTGCTGCTGTTGTTGTTGTGGTGATTGCTCCTCATTTTGTTGCTGTTGCTGATTCTGTTGAAAATTTGCAGCGGCAACTGCAGCGAAAGGATACCTCTGTTTATGGTTAGGCTGTGTCCAATGGTTTGCACTAGTCTGTTTGGTAATATTTACTTTTGGAGTTCCTTGTACGTGGTACAACCTTTATAGGAACATATTTGACCGTAGTTTCCCTGATTCAAGCTCAGCCGTCATGTGTTTACCCATACATTTCACACACTTGGGTGAGTGCCGGCAGTACGGCTTAGTGTGCCCGTACTTTCGACATTGTAGAATGTCCCTTACCGGGTGAGGCTTTCCCATTTTTATTTTAGAAAAAGAAGGCTGTCCAGATTGAATATATTTTTATTATTGGCAGCCGGTTTTAAATACACAAAAAAAGAGGAATTGATCTGTTTTTTTTGTTTTATCCTGGAGACTATAATTCCCTCTGAATGTCTATTTCCTTCTTAATGTATTTTATCGTAGTAGACTAAAGTAGGTGTCTGATGACTACCTTATAGGTTGTCTCCTCCTTGGGTTGATATGTGTAGTAATCAGCATTTGTATCGTCGAGTTATTTCATGGTACTTCTATCTATAACCAGCTGACGTTTTTACGTGAATTGCAAGGCCTTTGCAAATAAATTGGCCAGCGCCAATGAGTTTTGGCGTTGCAAATAAATTGGCCTGCCAATGAGTTTTGAATGGTACACCCTGTAGTTATTAAATTCTTTAGGTACTTCACGTATATGGGCGGTTTTTGCTCTTGTCAACTTTAAAAGTTAACAGATTCCATATTTTTGCATTACTAGTAGACGGAGTGTTCGTTGTGCTAGTATTAGTGATTGTCGGTGTGTTTTTTTAGGTGTTGGGCGACGAAATCGGTGTATTTGCGGTAGAAAACCGTTTTGTCTTGCGAGGTCGTCATTTCAGCATCCGATTGTGTTCGCCGTGTAGCGGAAACACTGCCTTTCCGTCATGCGAATAATGTTTTTATTTATTTATTTATTTTTTATTTTTTTAATATACCCACGGCACTGATTGTTCGTTAATTTAAGGTAAATAAATTCAATCACTCAGTATCAATATCATACGTGCAATCACTTAAAAACTAGACACAACCGTTATAATGCACTTTCGACATATTCAAATGCAACTTCTCCTAAATCTGTATTTAGCTTAAGTCAGCAATTATTATTCCGATCTTATTTGCGAAACTTTACGAGAATTTCCCGGTTTAAGTGCTGCTAATTTGGGTTGAAGGTTAAGTGCTTTATTTTGTATTTGAAATTTTGATTTAAAAATGTCTCTTAGGGAATTAAAGTCACCAGACGCAATCTCTGTGACGGTATTTGTTTTTGCCCATTTTAATAATCTAGCACACCAAATAAGCTTTATTAAATGGGACGTTTTTCAACAGTTAAGGGTATATTGTACATTCCTGCCAATTCCAAGAAATTTTCAGTGTTATTTTTATCACGGGAAAATTCTCAAATGATCTTAATAGCAGATGCAAGCTCCAATTTCTGTAAATGTTCCATTGTAATTAATTAAATGTCGGTATGCTCTATAGTATCTTGTTCATCGCAGGTTAAGAGTTGTTTAATTACTCTTAATTAATTTAAATGAAAATTTAATTTAAAAATGTTTTTTAGGGCATTAATGTCATCGGTGCAATCTCTGTCACTATCTTTGCTCTTGCGTTTTTCAATAATCCATCACACCAAATAAATTTTATTAATTTGGGACGTTCTTCAACAGTTAAATAATCATGGTACATCTGTGCCCATTCCAAGAAATTTTCGGTATCATTATTATCACCTTAAAGTTCTGGAATGATCTTAATGGCAGAAGCTAGATCGATTTTTTGTAAATGTTCCATGATATTTTCCTCAACGTTGGTTTTCTCTATAGTGTCTTGTTCGTCCCAAATATTTTGACTATACCTTTCTATACTAGAATTATGTTTGGCTGTATTCAAGAAGTATTTATCTTTTATTTTATTAAGTAATTTTTTGTGTGTGCAATCACTTTGACCGATAGCGATTATTACCTTTCTGAAGGTACTATTTTATCAATAATCTTTTGGGCCGAAAATACTTTATTTGTATTCTTTGAGAATGTTTCTTTTATTTTTTTTTAGCTTGTAAACAATCTCTTTTAATTCATCCCCCATTTATACGTTCTTGATATAAGCAATGCTTCTACTCACAGTTCTTGTTATTATTTTATGCAAGTATTTTTTTTGTTGATATGATATCAAAAGAAAAATTCCAGTTATAATTAGTGCAGTTCGTAGGTGGAAACCAATTTCAGTTTCTATACTATTGCTGCTTCCAGCCTGGCTTACTATGATTTCTTCTTTCGAAAATGTGGCTCCCATATCGGAATGTAATGCATCAACAGAATGTATTCGTTTATAATATTACTTTTATAATCTTTAAATGTCTTTTGTACCTTTTTTTTGTATACTAATTTTATAAAGTAAATTCATATTAAATTTTGTTTTATTGAATGAATAGGTATGCACGTTAATAATTTTTTTTTTGGTAGTTGGTTCAGTGGTCGCGCTATATCGTCAAATTGCGGTATAAAACGTTTTTAATAGTTACAAAATGCTTCAAACCGTTTGACTTCATCGGCATTTTTCGGAATAGGATAAATTTTAATTACGATGTTCTTATTTGTATCCGTTTTCATACCATCTGCTGTGAGTAGGTGGCCTAGGTAAATGACTTCTTTTTCTAGTAAACTACATCTTGCGGGGTTCAGTTTGAGATTGTATTCGCTCAATCTTTACAATACCTTATTTAGGTTTTCATTATGGTTACGTAAAAGACTATGATGTTATCAAAGTATATGAAACCAGCTATTGTTATAGACAACATTCGTTGGAAACTATTGGTAATTGCCCCTATTGGTGGCGAATGCAGTAAGTTGTCGCGATGTTTTATCAAGCTCAATCTAGTGAAAAGAATTTGTCATGTCGAGAGTGGAAAAGAATTTTGCCTCTCCTAGTTTATAAAAAAAATAGTTCGTGTGAAAATTTCCATGAACCGTTTGGCTTCTGGCCCTCTTTGCTAATCTAGCACACCAAATGAATTTTATCAATTTCGGGGAGTCTTCGGTTTTTAAGGATTTTTAAGAAGTTTTCGTTTTCAATATTGGTATCTGACAATTCTGGTATAATATCTATTACAGTTGCCAAATTGAAATTTTCTAAGCTTGTCATTTTCATCGGTTGTTGTGGTGTAAATGAGAATCGGAATTTTTTCGTTGTATTTTATAAAAGTTATTATTTATAGTGCTTTCTTATTATTTTTCAAATAAAGGTCTTTTAATATATATATTTAATTTATTATATAAAAATTTAAGTATGCCTCTTGTCGTCTTGGATTTTCCCCTGGGTTGATTTTCTTCATCATCCTAAGCTCGCTATCTTTCTTCATCATCAAAACCCGCAGTCGGCAGCGTCTGTAGTACGCTTCGATTTAATAGCTATTTGTTTTTGTATTTTTTAGATATTATTATCATTATTCAAAACTTTTATAGTTTTGACGAGGATCTCACAGCTCAATCTAGACTCAGGTTGTCCTTGCTAGTGATGAAGTTAAATTTTTTAAAGATAGGCGCTATAGAAAAGCCAATAATGAAGACCATGTTTAAATGATACATACCGAAGTTACATTATATAATTATCCTTTATTCTTAACGTTCAATTGAACCTTAACTTGATTGCAACTAGACTGATATAAGATTGAGAATAGCATTCCAAATCTGAAGTATTTATACAGATTATTAATTCTAAAATACATAATAATATTCATTCTACATAATGAATGTACTTATTGTAAAGTATTTGTTCGTACTTGTCGTTGTTGCGAACGCTGATGTTTGAGACGATCCTTTTATATTGGGTTGGCAACTAAGTGATTACGGATTTTGTCAATAGATGGTATTAGCACATTCTTTTGTTTGGTCAACGCGTTCAAAGCACCTAACCTATATTGTTTTCTTGTTGTTTGGACTTCCGCCTTTAATGTAGTGAAAAATTGAATCGTTTAGCTATTTAGTTTTGTTTTCATCCAAATTTAAAAATGGAAGGACAGGACGTGCATTTTAGACGTATTTTATTGTATTATTTCCGAAAAGACAAGAACGCATCGCAGGTACACAAGAAGTTATGTGCCGTATATGGGAATGAAGCCTTGAAAGAAAGGCATTGTCAAAATTGGTTTGCTAAATTTTGTTCTGGTGATTTTTCACTAAAAAATGCGCAACGATTCAATTGAACAAATTCATCAACATGAGACAAGTGAGATTGCAGAGAAGCTCAATGTATCGCGCACATGCTTTGAAAAAAAATTAAAACAGCTTGGCTATGTTAAGAAACTCGATTTATGGATTGCTCATCAGCTTAAGGAAATTCATTTGACGCAACGCATTAGTATCTGCGATTCGTTTCTGAAAACGACTGATAACTGGCGGCGAAATGTGGATAGTTTACAACAACGTTAATTGGAAACGATCATGGGTGATGCGAGATGAACCACCTCACAATAAGTGTTCATCTGTAGTCTTTTTTGTTTATTATGGCTTTCAATTTACTGTTTTTATTTTCTGAAGATTTCGCACTTAAGATTTTCATGTAGTTTCGTTTTAAAATATAGAAGTTTCTGGTAGTTAATCCACTGCGATCTACCGAAAAATATATTGGATGGTTTTGGTTTTGTAAAGGAATGAGATGTGTTATTATACCTATCCACGGATATATTAACAATTTCTTTTAGAGAAAGATCTGGGTTTTATCTCTGAAGGCATCTGCTAATTTCCAGTACAGTTCAGGGAACTCGCTCTATAGCGCCGTTTAATTCGCGTTTCTTTGGTAGTGCTAGATAAATAGTTATATTTAATAATTTAATATTATGGGACTTATGAAGTGACCTCATGTCCGACACTAATAATTTAATACTTTCGTTATCTTACCGCGCAGGTGTAAAACAGATGTATTTTTAATATCTTCTGAAATTAAATGTTTATTATAGCCTCACTTAAAACCGCTATTAAGCTATCCGTATTTATTTATTTTTGGCAGGCCATTATAGTGCCAGTTATAATTTGTATGGGGGATTCAAAGCAGCTATTTCCTTACCTTCTGAAATTAAATGTTTATTATAGTGCCAGTTATAATTTGGATGGGGGATTCAGAGCAGCTATTTCCTTACCTTCTGAGACAGTATCTGTCCCCTATAAATGTTTATTATGGCCTCACAGCAAGGTTTTAAATCGCTACTATCTTCACCTGGGCTGTGGGCTGTTTTCGAGGCACTTGACAACATGTTTGCTTCAATTTGCAATCGAGACAGAGTATCGGCAACCACGTTGGTTGGACCTGGCCTATACACCAGCTCATAACTAAATTTCTCAATTCGTGATTTCCACCTATTGAGTTTGGAATTACGATTTCGATTGCTGAAGGTAAATGTTAGGGGTTCATGATCGGTAACAATTTTTATTTTCTTAGGCCCATACAATATAATCGCAGTTTGTTAAGGATCCAAAGGATAGATAACATTTCCTTCGCCCCCATAGCATAATTTTCCGCGGTTTTGTTTACTGAATTTGATATGTACACGTAGCTAATTGGCCTATCTTTATCAATTTCTTCTTGTGATAAAACGGCTTCAATTGCGTTGTTTGAGGAATCTGTCGTCAAAATGAAGGGTTTTTCAAATTCGGGAAACGATAGAATTTGCGAGGAAGTGAGTAGTTCCTTCAAAGAGTTGAAGGCTTCCATTTCTGGTTTTCCCAATTCGACCTTTTTTTCCCTAGACTGTTAATGTCCTTACCATCTTAGCAAAATCCTCCAAAAATTTCCGGTATTAAGAAGACAAATCAAGAAAAGCCTTTAAGTCTTTTGGATTCTCAGATGGTCTTATTCGGCTAATGTCCACAATTTTAGTTGGGTCGTATAGAATTCCTTTTTTAGAAACGATATATCCCAATAATTTGATGGGATATATCGCTTCTTCAAGGCGTCCAAGTATTTTTCTTAAGTCTGCTAAATGTTTCGTCTCCGTTCTACCAAGACCAATAATATTGTCTATATATACATAGAATATTTTTCCAATAAATGGTTTCAATACGTCGTCTATCATCCTCTGAAAGATCGCCGGTGCACTTCTAAGACTAAAAGGTAGTATGTTAAACTCGTACTTGTCGTTTGCCGTTGAAAAGGCCGTTTTATGGATGTCTTTTCTCTCATACTGATTTGATGAAATATTTTGACTCGCCAAGGCCCGCTAGTATATTAGTAAAATCTGGAATTGGGTAAGTGTCATGTACTGTTACTGCGTTCAATCTATTTAATTCCGCAACCAATATGTACTTATCGGTTTTTTCAAAGAGCGGAATTGTGTGGTTTTTTGATGGACGCATGATTCCATTGTCAAGTATTATTTTTGATTTGTCTTTCGACTTATGCCGTCAGATTGACAGAATGAGGATATGATTTGGTGTAAATTGGTTCAGATATTGAGGTTTTTATCTCAGGTCTGACATTAGTTTCTATTACCCCCCCATCACAAATTGATCCAAAAATTGTTGGGAGTTCACTCAATATATTGTGCAATTTTTGCCTTAATATGCGACCCAATTATGACGGATAAAAAATTCCTATGACTAAGTATGCAGAAGTCTATAAATACCAAAGTAACATGTCAGTCCTATCAAAAGATGTACCACCAGCTTAAATTGTATCCGCTCAGCCTAGTCAATCAATCGAATTAGCCACTAAAAAAACTATTTTATCCATCATTCCTAGGGTTGCACTAATTACTACTACCACAAAGTATACCGTTCCACCTATTATTTCTGCCACAAAGTCTAGCGTTCCACCCATTGTTTATGCTACAAAGTCTACCACTGAATTAAAAAAATCTAAGGTTACGTTACTTGTTCTCTGACAAAAATATATGAAAATGCGTATATATGTTATCGACGATTGCTTCCTCAAATGGATTGGAAGCTGCCTTTCGGCAGTCCACCAAATAAATGCTACTGTTCCCAGGGCTCAGTTCTGTCTTCGACCATTTTCTAATTTTCATAAATGACCTCTTATCTGTTACTTCTAATCCAATCCATTGTTTTGCTGATGAAGAGTACTCTTCGGCCATGGAAATATATCGATAACTAAAATAATTAAATTCCTATCTAGACAGTATATTACTATGTAGCTCGAAGAACAGAGTAGAATTTAATACTTCCAAAATATAGACCTATATTTTAAGCGAACATCGATATCTGCAGCCATTATCCATGAATGACACCTGCATAACTGAAACTGAAAAACTTTTCATTCTTGGTATGTGTGTCAATGCAAAATTGTTGGTAACGTTGGTAATATTTTGCAAAATTGTTGGTAATATTAAAATATTTAATATTACCAACAATTCTGCAAAATGTTTAAGTTTCCTTAAGCGATATAAAAAGTTTTGCCCTCCATCTGATTTAGCTAATATGTACAAGGCATATATTCGCCAAAAGATGGAATATAAATTACATGTATGGGCAGTCTCTTCTAAAACGTTATAGCGTTTAGTAAAACTTACTAAAGGAATACAAAATCATGCGATGAAATTAATAGGAGACAAAAATATTATAGAGTCATTGGACTCACTGGAACACCGATGTACTGTCTCTTGTCTTGTGTGTTGGTTAGTTGCGTTCCCCCATTATAATTATTTCACCGTAATACCCGTTTCGCCACGAATGCACATTAGTTTTCCCTGAATCCTCTTTTCGGACGTACTGTAAGATATAGAGATTATTTTTTTAATTGTTCAATCCGAATGTCGAATGCTCTGCCTGACTCGGTTTTCCCAAATCTTTACAATCAACAACTATTTAAGAGTGAAGTGCACCGACATCTCTTCCAATACTTTCTACACGCGCGATGTACCATACCATTATAATAATATTCATAATTCCTTTAGGGCAAGTGGTTTATAAAAAAAGCGCATTATCACCAATTCTAATCGTGGGCAGTTTTATTTGATAGTACTTCGGATTGGTTTCCAAATATATGGTCCGAGAAGTGTGATTGCAGTGTTTTGGGAGAAAGGTGTTGCTGGAAAACCATGTTACATGAATGACTTCCCCCAATTTCTGAGGCATATAGGGTATGGCCGTAACTGTTTGTCGTTGGAGCGCAGGCTTTGCCAGCAAATGGGCCGGCTCATTTCCTTAAGTATCCACATGACCTGGAATCCAACCAAGTCCTACATGGTTATTTTTAAATAAAAGGTGGTGAATGTGGTCCAGGTTAGGGGCGCTCTTTATATCCATAATGACATTGATTACAGAAACCGAATCAGTTAAAATTAAAATGTTTGTACGTTTTTCTCTGATGGGCATTAAAAATGACTGCTATATCAATGACAACACTGAAGGCCCCACTTCCACGGTACTCAAAGAAGAAATACTAGTATTTAAGCTTATACATGGTATACCGTATGCCACCCACAGAAATGGTAGCCCATATACTGGATAACACTAAAGAGCTCTCCGGCGTTCACGGTCGCATCTGTAAAAAGTAACATGATATTTTTCGTCTCATTAAGGTCGTACAGGAAAAGTTTCCTTTATAGTTTCGCTTTTCCTGAAGCTGCTCAGTTCGGTCGATATATTTAGCATCGATCTCACCCACGGCTTCCAAATCGTAATATATAGTGTTAGTGGATAACCCAATGATGAAAGGATCGTCCATGAGTAAGGAAAGAGTGGAGATATTTTTCTCCGATAGGAAAGAGTGGTTACGAGGGATTTTATAGTGGAAAAGAGGAGAATGATTGTTAGTTAAATTTTTGAAGAAATAAAGAATTAAGGCATTTTTGATATAATTAAGTGTGAATGTCTCAATGAACATAGATCCAACTGGCTACTGGCCAACCGAATATAACGGCTTACCACCGCCTCTAGTCGCCGTACTGTTACAGCTGGAATACCAGCGCAATTCATGAAATAATTATAATTAGGTATTAGTTAATAGAAGATTTGGGATCAAATAGGAGTTTAACGAAATTGTAAATGGTATTAACCCTGTCAATAGAAAGTTTGATGTTGAGATCTCATCTGCCTCCGCGAGAGATTATTACTCACAGAACACAGATAGTATCGGTGCGGTGGAGGAATATGTTTCCCCGCAAGAAGATCATACTGTTACAACATTCTCCTTGCGGCAAACATGCAGATAAGATGCGTTATTGATGTCGATTATGGATCCATTATTGCTGCACCAGAATTAAATTTTGGTGCAAATTCTTTTGAAAATAGCTGCAGCCTTAGATTAGTGTTTTCTGCAAATTACATTAAAAATGTTATCAGACAGAAATGTTATCAGACAGAATGCCCACACGTTTGTAATACAACAGTATATCTTGTTTTTGTCTGTGTTGATTCAAACCATTCGCAATCCATAGTAGGATGAAGAGGGAGTTTGTAATATTCGATAACATTTATTTTGGAACAATTTACTTAAATTTGGCACGACAGAAATTACAAGCTTAAGAGGGAAGTTAAAAAGTTTGGGATTTCTTGAATAAGATTATCCGTTAGTTGTGCGAATATTGTATAAACATCTTTGGATGACGGAATGGGATAGGGGAATATATATAACTAGGTAAATTGCTGCTGCTGCTGTATTTGTGGAGCTGCTAATATTAATGGTGTAGTTTTTGTTGTTGCTAATGATGTTGTTTGGTGCTATAGTTGCTGCTGTTGTTGTTGTGGTGATTGCTCCTCATTTTGTTGCTGTTGCTGATTCTGTTGAAAATTTGCAGCGGCAACTGCAGCGAAAGGATACCTCTGTTTATGGTTAGGCTGTGTCCAATGGTTTGCACTAGTCTGTTTGGTAATATTTACTTTTGGAGTTCCTTGTACGTGGTACAACCTTTATAGGAACATATTTGACCGTAGTTTCCCTGATTCAAGCTCAGCCGTCATGTGTTTACCCATACATTTCACACACTTGGGTGAGTGCCGGCAGTACGGCTTAGTGTGCCCGTACTTTCGACATTGTAGAATGTCCCTTACCGGGTGAGGCTTTCCCATTTTTATTTTAGAAAAAGAAGGCTGTCCAGATTGAATATATTTTTATTATTGGCAGCCGGTTTTAAATACACAAAAAAAGAGGAATTGATCTGTTTTTTTTGTTTTATCCTGGAGACTATAATTCCCTCTGAATGTCTATTTCCTTCTTAATGTATTTTATCGTAGTAGACTAAAGTAGGTGTCTGATGACTACCTTATAGGTTGTCTCCTCCTTGGGTTGATATGTGTAGTAATCAGCATTTGTATCGTCGAGTTATTTCATGGTACTTCTATCTATAACCAGCTGACGTTTTTACGTGAATTGCAAGGCCTTTGCAAATAAATTGGCCAGCGCCAATGAGTTTTGGCGTTGCAAATAAATTGGCCTGCCAATGAGTTTTGAATGGTACACCCTGTAGTTATTAAATTCTTTAGGTACTTCACGTATATGGGCGGTTTTTGCTCTTGTCAACTTTAAAAGTTAACAGATTCCATATTTTTGCATTACTAGTAGACGGAGTGTTCGTTGTGCTAGTATTAGTGATTGTCGGTGTGTTTTTTTAGGTGTTGGGCGACGAAATCGGTGTATTTGCGGTAGAAAACCGTTTTGTCTTGCGAGGTCGTCATTTCAGCATCCGATTGTGTTCGCCGTGTAGCGGAAACACTGCCTTTCCGTCATGCGAATAATGTTTTTATTTATTTATTTATTTTTTATTTTTTTAATATACCCACGGCACTGATTGTTCGTTAATTTAAGGTAAATAAATTCAATCACTCAGTATCAATATCATACGTGCAATCACTTAAAAACTAGACACAACCGTTATAATGCACTTTCGACATATTCAAATGCAACTTCTCCTAAATCTGTATTTAGCTTAAGTCAGCAATTATTATTCCGATCTTATTTGCGAAACTTTACGAGAATTTCCCGGTTTAAGTGCTGCTAATTTGGGTTGAAGGTTAAGTGCTTTATTTTGTATTTGAAATTTTGATTTAAAAATGTCTCTTAGGGAATTAAAGTCACCAGACGCAATCTCTGTGACGGTATTTGTTTTTGCCCATTTTAATAATCTAGCACACCAAATAAGCTTTATTAAATGGGACGTTTTTCAACAGTTAAGGGTATATTGTACATTCCTGCCAATTCCAAGAAATTTTCAGTGTTATTTTTATCACGGGAAAATTCTCAAATGATCTTAATAGCAGATGCAAGCTCCAATTTCTGTAAATGTTCCATTGTAATTAATTAAATGTCGGTATGCTCTATAGTATCTTGTTCATCGCAGGTTAAGAGTTGTTTAATTACTCTTAATTAATTTAAATGAAAATTTAATTTAAAAATGTTTTTTAGGGCATTAATGTCATCGGTGCAATCTCTGTCACTATCTTTGCTCTTGCGTTTTTCAATAATCCATCACACCAAATAAATTTTATTAATTTGGGACGTTCTTCAACAGTTAAATAATCATGGTACATCTGTGCCCATTCCAAGAAATTTTCGGTATCATTATTATCACCTTAAAGTTCTGGAATGATCTTAATGGCAGAAGCTAGATCGATTTTTTGTAAATGTTCCATGATATTTTCCTCAACGTTGGTATTCTCTATAGTGTCTTGTTCGTCCCAAATATTTTGACTATACCTTTCTATACTAGAATTATGTTTGGCTGTATTCAAGAAGTATTTATCTTTTATTTTATTAAGTAATTTTTTGTGTGTGCAATCACTTTGACCGATAGCGATTATTACCTTTCTGAAGGTACTATTTTATCAATAATCTTTTGGGCCGAAAATACTTTATTTGTATTCTTTGAGAATGTTTCTTTTATTTTTTTTTAGCTTGTAAACAATCTCTTTTAATTCATCCCCCATTTATACGTTCTTGATATAAGCAATGCTTCTACTCACAGTTCTTGTTATTATTTTATGCAAGTATTTTTTTTGTTGATATGATATCAAAAGAAAAATTCCAGTTATAATTAGTGCAGTTCGTAGGTGGAAACCAATTTCAGTTTCTATACTATTGCTGCTTCCAGCCTGGCTTACTATGATTTCTTCTTTCGAAAATGTGGCTCCCATATCGGAATGTAATGCATCAACAGAATGTATTCGTTTATAATATTACTTTTATAATCTTTAAATGTCTTTTGTACCTTTTTTTTGTATACTAATTTTATAAAGTAAATTCATATTAAATTTTGTTTTATTGAATGAATAGGTATGCACGTTAATAATTTTTTTTTTGGTAGTTGGTTCAGTGGTCGCGCTATATCGTCAAATTGCGGTATAAAACGTTTTTAATAGTTACAAAATGCTTCAAACCGTTTGACTTCATCGGCATTTTTCGGAATAGGATAAATTTTAATTACGATGTTCTTATTTGTATCCGTTTTCATACCATCTGCTGTGAGTAGGTGGCCTAGGTAAATGACTTCTTTTTCTAGTAAACTACATCTTGCGGGGTTCAGTTTGAGATTGTATTCGCTCAATCTTTACAATACCTTATTTAGGTTTTCATTATGGTTACGTAAAAGACTATGATGTTATCAAAGTATATGAAACCAGCTATTGTTATAGACAACATTCGTTGGAAACTATTGGTAATTGCCCCTATTGGTGGCGAATGCAGTAAGTTGTCGCGATGTTTTATCAAGCTCAATCTAGTGAAAAGAATTTGTCATGTCGAGAGTGGAAAAGAATTTTGCCTCTCCTAGTTTATAAAAAAAATAGTTCGTGTGAAAATTTCCATGAACCGTTTGGCTTCTGGCCCTCTTTGCTAATCTAGCACACCAAATGAATTTTATCAATTTCGGGGAGTCTTCGGTTTTTAAGGATTTTTAAGAAGTTTTCGTTTTCAATATTGGTATCTGACAATTCTGGTATAATATCTATTACAGTTGCCAAATTGAAATTTTCTAAGCTTGTCATTTTCATCGGTTGTTGTGGTGTAAATGAGAATCGGAATTTTTTCGTTGTATTTTATAAAAGTTATTATTTATAGTGCTTTCTTATTATTTTTCAAATAAAGGTCTTTTAATATATATATTTAATTTATTATATAAAAATTTAAGTATGCCTCTTGTCGTCTTGGATTTTCCCCTGGGTTGATTTTCTTCATCATCCTAAGCTCGCTATCTTTCTTCATCATCAAAACCCGCAGTCGGCAGCGTCTGTAGTACGCTTCGATTTAATAGCTATTTGTTTTTGTATTTTTTAGATATTATTATCATTATTCAAAACTTTTATAGTTTTGACGAGGATCTCACAGCTCAATCTAGACTCAGGTTGTCCTTGCTAGTGATGAAGTTAAATTTTTTAAAGATAGGCGCTATAGAAAAGCCAATAATGAAGACCATGTTTAAATGATACATACCGAAGTTACATTATATAATTATCCTTTATTCTTAACGTTCAATTGAACCTTAACTTGATTGCAACTAGACTGATATAAGATTGAGAATAGCATTCCAAATCTGAAGTATTTATACAGATTATTAATTCTAAAATACATAATAATATTCATTCTACATAATGAATGTACTTATTGTAAAGTATTTGTTCGTACTTGTCGTTGTTGCGAACGCTGATGTTTGAGACGATCCTTTTATATTGGGTTGGCAACTAAGTGATTACGGATTTTGTCAATAGATGGTATTAGCACATTCTTTTGTTTGGTCAACGCGTTCAAAGCACCTAACCTATATTGTTTTCTTGTTGTTTGGACTTCCGCCTTTAATGTAGTGAAAAATTGAATCGTTTAGCTATTTAGTTTTGTTTTCATCCAAATTTAAAAATGGAAGGACAGGACGTGCATTTTAGACGTATTTTATTGTATTATTTCCGAAAAGACAAGAACGCATCGCAGGTACACAAGAAGTTATGTGCCGTATATGGGAATGAAGCCTTGAAAGAAAGGCATTGTCAAAATTGGTTTGCTAAATTTTGTTCTGGTGATTTTTCACTAAAAAATGCGCAACGATTCAATTGAACAAATTCATCAACATGAGACAAGTGAGATTGCAGAGAAGCTCAATGTATCGCGCACATGCTTTGAAAAAAAATTAAAACAGCTTGGCTATGTTAAGAAACTCGATTTATGGATTGCTCATCAGCTTAAGGAAATTCATTTGACGCAACGCATTAGTATCTGCGATTCGTTTCTGAAAACGACTGATAACTGGCGGCGAAATGTGGATAGTTTACAACAACGTTAATTGGAAACGATCATGGGTGATGCGAGATGAACCACCTCACAATAAGTGTTCATCTGTAGTCTTTTTTGTTTATTATGGCTTTCAATTTACTGTTTTTATTTTCTGAAGATTTCGCACTTAAGATTTTCATGTAGTTTCGTTTTAAAATATAGAAGTTTCTGGTAGTTAATCCACTGCGATCTACCGAAAAATATATTGGATGGTTTTGGTTTTGTAAAGGAATGAGATGTGTTATTATACCTATCCACGGATATATTAACAATTTCTTTTAGAGAAAGATCTGGGTTTTATCTCTGAAGGCATCTGCTAATTTCCAGTACAGTTCAGGGAACTCGCTCTATAGCGCCGTTTAATTCGCGTTTCTTTGGTAGTGCTAGATAAATAGTTATATTTAATAATTTAATATTATGGGACTTATGAAGTGACCTCATGTCCGACACTAATAATTTAATACTTTCGTTATCTTACCGCGCAGGTGTAAAACAGATGTATTTTTAATATCTTCTGAAATTAAATGTTTATTATAGCCTCACTTAAAACCGCTATTAAGCTATCCGTATTTATTTATTTTTGGCAGGCCATTATAGTGCCAGTTATAATTTGTATGGGGGATTCAAAGCAGCTATTTCCTTACCTTCTGAAATTAAATGTTTATTATAGTGCCAGTTATAATTTGGATGGGGGATTCAGAGCAGCTATTTCCTTACCTTCTGAGACAGTATCTGTCCCCTATAAATGTTTATTATGGCCTCACAGCAAGGTTTTAAATCGCTACTATCTTCACCTGGGCTGTGGGCTGTTTTCGAGGCACTTGACAACATGTTTGCTTCAATTTGCAATCGAGACAGAGTATCGGCAACCACGTTGGTTGGACCTGGCCTATACACCAGCTCATAACTAAATTTCTCAATTCGTGATTTCCACCTATTGAGTTTGGAATTACGATTTCGATTGCTGAAGGTAAATGTTAGGGGTTCATGATCGGTAACAATTTTTATTTTCTTAGGCCCATACAATATAATCGCAGTTTGTTAAGGATCCAAAGGATAGATAACATTTCCTTCGCCCCCATAGCATAATTTTCCGCGGTTTTGTTTACTGAATTTGATATGTACACGTAGCTAATTGGCCTATCTTTATCAATTTCTTCTTGTGATAAAACGGCTTCAATTGCGTTGTTTGAGGAATCTGTCGTCAAAATGAAGGGTTTTTCAAATTCGGGAAACGATAGAATTTGCGAGGAAGTGAGTAGTTCCTTCAAAGAGTTGAAGGCTTCCATTTCTGGTTTTCCCAATTCGACCTTTTTTTCCCTAGACTGTTAATGTCCTTACCATCTTAGCAAAATCCTCCAAAAATTTCCGGTATTAAGAAGACAAATCAAGAAAAGCCTTTAAGTCTTTTGGATTCTCAGATGGTCTTATTCGGCTAATGTCCACAATTTTAGTTGGGTCGTATAGAATTCCTTTTTTAGAAACGATATATCCCAATAATTTGATGGGATATATCGCTTCTTCAAGGCGTCCAAGTATTTTTCTTAAGTCTGCTAAATGTTTCGTCTCCGTTCTACCAAGACCAATAATATTGTCTATATATACATAGAATATTTTTCCAATAAATGGTTTCAATACGTCGTCTATCATCCTCTGAAAGATCGCCGGTGCACTTCTAAGACTAAAAGGTAGTATGTTAAACTCGTACTTGTCGTTTGCCGTTGAAAAGGCCGTTTTATGGATGTCTTTTCTCTCATACTGATTTGATGAAATATTTTGACTCGCCAAGGCCCGCTAGTATATTAGTAAAATCTGGAATTGGGTAAGTGTCATGTACTGTTACTGCGTTCAATCTATTTAATTCCGCAACCAATATGTACTTATCGGTTTTTTCAAAGAGCGGAATTGTGTGGTTTTTTGATGGACGCATGATTCCATTGTCAAGTATTATTTTTGATTTGTCTTTCGACTTATGCCGTCAGATTGACAGAATGAGGATATGATTTGGTGTAAATTGGTTCAGATATTGAGGTTTTTATCTCAGGTCTGACATTAGTTTCTATTACCCCCCCATCACAAATTGATCCAAAAATTGTTGGGAGTTCACTCAATATATTGTGCAATTTTTGCCTTAATATGCGACCCAATTATGACGGATAAAAAATTCCTATGACTAAGTATGCAGAAGTCTATAAATACCAAAGTAACATGTCAGTCCTATCAAAAGATGTACCACCAGCTTAAATTGTATCCGCTCAGCCTAGTCAATCAATCGAATTAGCCACTAAAAAAACTATTTTATCCATCATTCCTAGGGTTGCACTAATTACTACTACCACAAAGTATACCGTTCCACCTATTATTTCTGCCACAAAGTCTAGCGTTCCACCCATTGTTTATGCTACAAAGTCTACCACTGAATTAAAAAAATCTAAGGTTACGTTACTTGTTCTCTGACAAAAATATATGAAAATGCGTATATATGTTATCGACGATTGCTTCCTCAAATGGATTGGAAGCTGCCTTTCGGCAGTCCACCAAATAAATGCTACTGTTCCCAGGGCTCAGTTCTGTCTTCGACCATTTTCTAATTTTCATAAATGACCTCTTATCTGTTACTTCTAATCCAATCCATTGTTTTGCTGATGAAGAGTACTCTTCGGCCATGGAAATATATCGATAACTAAAATAATTAAATTCCTATCTAGACAGTATATTACTATGTAGCTCGAAGAACAGAGTAGAATTTAATACTTCCAAAATATAGACCTATATTTTAAGCGAACATCGAAATCTGCAGCCATTATCCATGAATGACACCTGCATAACTGAAACTGAAAAACTTTTCATTCTTGGTATGTGTGTCAATGCAAAATTGTTGGTAACGTTGGTAATATTTTGCAAAATTGTTGGTAATATTAAAATATTTAATATTACCAACAATTCTGCAAAATGTTTAAGTTTCCTTAAGCGATATAAAAAGTTTTGCCCTCCATCTGATTTAGCTAATATGTACAAGGCATATATTCGCCAAAAGATGGAATATAAATTACATGTATGGGCAGTCGCTTCTAAAACGTTATAGCGTTTAGTAAAACTTACTAAAGGAATACAAAATCATGCGATGAAATTAATAGGAGACAAAAATATTATAGAGTCATTGGACTCACTGGAACACCGATGTACTGTCTCTTGTCTTGTGTGTTGGTTAGTTGCGTTCCCCCATTATAATTATTTCACCGTAATACCCGTTTCGCCACGAATGCACATTAGTTTTCCCTGAATCCTCTTTTCGGACGTACTGTAAGATATAGAGATTATTTTTTTAATTGTTCAATCCGAATGTCGAATGCTCTGCCTGACTCGGTTTTCCCAAATCTTTACAATCAACAACTATTTAAGAGTGAAGTGCACCGACATCTCTTCCAATACTTTCTACACGCGCGATGTACCATACCATTATAATAATATTCATAATTCCTTTAGGGCAAGTGGTTTATAAAAAAAGCGCATTATCACCAATTCTAATCGTGGGCAGTTTTATTTGATAGTACTTCGGATTGGTTTCCAAATATATGGTCCGAGAAGTGTGATTGCAGTGTTTTGGGAGAAAGGTGTTGCTGGAAAACCATGTTACATGAATGACTTCCCCCAATTTCTGAGGCATATAGGGTATGGCCGTAACTGTTTGTCGTTGGAGCGCAGGCTTTGCCAGCAAATGGGCCGGCTCATTTCCTTAAGTATCCACATGACCTGGAATCCAACCAAGTCCTACATGGTTATTTTTAAATAAAAGGTGGTGAATGTGGTCCAGGTTAGGGGCGCTCTTTATATCCATAATGACATTGATTACAGAAACCGAATCAGTTAAAATTAAAATGTTTGTACGTTTTTCTCTGATGGGCATTAAAAATGACTGCTATATCAATGACAACACTGAAGGCCCCACTTCCACGGTACTCAAAGAAGAAATACTAGTATTTAAGCTTATACATGGTATACCGTATGCCACCCACAGAAATGGTAGCCCATATACTGGATAACACTAAAGAGCTCTCCGGCGTTCACGGTCGCATCTGTAAAAAGTAACATGATATTTTTCGTCTCATTAAGGTCGTACAGGAAAAGTTTCCTTTATAGTTTCGCTTTTCCTGAAGCTGCTCAGTTCGGTCGATATATTTAGCATCGATCTCACCCACGGCTTCCAAATCGTAATATATAGTGTTAGTGGATAACCCAATGATGAAAGGATCGTCCATGAGTAAGGAAAGAGTGGAGATATTTTTCTCCGATAGGAAAGAGTGGTTACGAGGGATTTTATAGTGGAAAAGAGGAGAATGATTGTTAGTTAAATTTTTGAAGAAAAAAAGAATTAAGGCATTTTTGATATAATTAAGTGTGAATGTCTCAATGAACATAGATCCAACTGGCTACTGGCCAACCGAATATAACGGCTTACCACCGCCTCTAGTCGCCGTACTGTTACAGCTGGAATACCAGCGCAATTCATGAAATAATTATAATTAGGTATTAGTTAATAGAAGATTTGGGATCAAATAGGAGTTTAACGAAATTGTAAATGGTATTAACCTTGTCAATAGAAAGTTTGATGTTGAGATCTCATCTGCCTCCGCGAGAGATTATTACTCACAGAACACAGATAGTATCGGTGCGGTGGAGGAATATGTTTCCCCGCAAGAAATTGCTGCACCAGAATTAAATTTTGGTGCAAATTCTTTTGAAAATAGCTGCAGCCTTAGATTAGTGTTTTCTGCAAATAACATTAAAAATGTTATCAGACAGATAGCTAATGTATATGTTGAAATGGGATAATCTCTGCGAAATTCCATTTTCCATTTCTGATAAATTCCATTTTCACAGTAATGATACTACCGGAGAAGTATGTTCTAAGTTGATATAAGATAGAAATACCCACACTCCAATTAACCAACTGTATTAAAATCCTGTATGGGCAGATTCGGTCGTATGCCTTCTGTATATGATGGAAAATAAGGATATTATACTGGGTTCGTCTGCGAGCCCAGAAAGCATGTTTGTTGGGTGGGAAGTTTTCTTCAAGTACGGGATGTAATCCTGAAGTTATAAGCCGAGGGGTTTGCACAGGAATCGCTACCGAAAACTCCACGCTATTTGGAAAGGTGGAGCATACCAGCACATGATTAAAATAATTCAAGATGAAATTGAACTAAAATAGTGACAAAAGTTTCGCCTCTTTGGATAGTGGCCTCTGTGATGCTTAATATTCTTAAAAAAGTGACTGGAGACAGGGCTGCATCAAGGAGAATAGGTAGACGATTGTTACTCTCGAGGAAGCTATTTGTATTCCAATTAAAAATTCCCATATGACGTGCAGTAACAAATAATAGATCCAGGCACGAAAATACGAGTATATAATTAATGGGAACAAATGTGTAAGAACTTTATTCATACGAATATGGTTATGGTTATGAATAGTAAGCTATTTCTCGAATATTTTGTCTCCAACAGGTTCTAAGAGAGCTCCACATCGAGTTATGAGCATTAAAATCCGCTTTAAATGTTCAACCAGTCAGAAAGTAAAAATTTTAGGGAATGATCAATATACATATTTGGTATGTGCAAAGGTGCAGAAGTGTGTATCTGAATGATCGGGGCTAAAAAGGTAGTGTTAAGAGGGATAGTCGTAAAGGATTATAAATCCCATTCCAGCTTTCCTGTTATTATCCGGTTTGTTCAAATAATTCTAATGAATGATGGCGTACCAGAGATATTTTTAAATATTTTTCTGACCTTCATACTTGCCATTCCTGAATCAATGTTTGACTTTCGCCAACATCGTCCGTGGTAGGAAAGCAAGGCTTGGCTGCTGAGTGAGAATCCACTGCAGCCTCCATTATAATGGCGGAAAAACCATCATTAAGTACAAATTAATTTTTAAAAAAAACCATAAAAATAAATCTGGAATATAACACTGTTAGATTTTAGCACTTCAACAAGTATAGAATAGTAGTAAAACTAGTTTTATTGATCGAACAATTAGGTCTATAATCAGATCTATTTATAAAATCGGCGTAAAAGCACTAGCAGAAAACAAAACCGTGCGAATATAATCGTTGTCCAAGTAAATAAACTCTGCGGTAAACTTATTAGAAGTTCGAAATTGAAATGCTATTAAACATTGTTCCCAATAGGTATATTTTATGCAATAGAAATATTTTTATTAAAAACTTTTGAATTAAATAAAATTAAATCAATGAAAATTTTTAACCAATTTTTATTTTTATGGTAAACTGAAAAGAAGGTAAAGACTGAAAGAGCTAGTTTATTCTATAGGCATTCGTCTAACAACATTTACATTTAATTTATATTCCTATTAAATTTGTATGCAACCAAACTTAATCAAGGAGAAATTAAGTTAACAAGAGTTTTTTTCTAGGGTTAGATATTGACGCGTATAAAAATAAAAGAAATGACCAAAAATGTTTTAAATAATATTTTGGAAAATATGACATGACCACATCAATCACCCGATCTCAACCCCATAGAAGTTTTATGGGATGAACTAGACAGAAGAGTAAGAGAGTTCGGTCCATAGTCCAAGGAAGACTTTGCGAGGATTCTTTTTCAATGCCTGAATAGTATTTCAAGGGATACTATAAAAAACTGATCGATCGTATGCCTATAAAAGAGGTGTTGTAGAAAAAATCAATTTGATAATTTTTTTCAAAATTGTATTTTGAATTTAATAAAATTCAGTCAATACAGACTATTGTATGAATTGTATATGGGAATGCGAAAAGTGGTTAACGCAGTGCAGTTTTTGGAATATTTGTCCTTCCTCTCTTTCATATTGGTTTCGATACTTTCCAAATCCAAATTTGCATCCAGCGTAAGAATACCGTAATAATCGGTTTCACATATAATCCAATATACGATCGTTTTTTGAAATCTAATTTTTTTATGGCGCCAAAAAAATGGTCTTATTGAAAGTTAGCAAAATACTCGTTTTCAGATCAATCACTATTAGATTGTTCTTTTTCTCATCAAATATTCGGGATTTACATTTTACCCAATATGAAATCATTTTGATTCAAAAATGCTCAAAAAACAGCATAATAATTCATCGTATTTATTCCCACAACATTAGTTTATTCCTTTATTATTATAAAATTGTCAACTTTACAATGGAGGCAAAGTTATTATAAAATGTACTTTTTTTAAGATTGAATACTTTCTAACAAAAATTAAAATAAGGAATAGCAACTTGAATATATTGGCTACTTTCTTAAATATGTGTTATTATATATAAAACGTATATTATAGTATAAGCTATCAAAAGTTGTCCGAGGGAAGGAAAAAAAATTTAATCGGCAAAAAGACCGGAATTGTATGGTTTTTTGATGGACGTATGATTCCATCGTCAAGCATTATTTTTGATTTGTCTTTCGACTTATGCCGTCAGATTGACAGAATGAGGATATGATTTGGTGTAAATTGGTTCAGATATTGAGGTTTTTATCTCAGGTCTGACATTAGTTTCTATTACCTCCCCATCACTAATTGATCCAAAAATTGTTGGGTATTCGCTCAATATGTTGTGCAATTTTTGCCTTAATATGCGACCCAATTATGACGGATAAAAAATTTCTGTCCGAGGGAAGGGAAAAAAATTTAATCGGCAAAAAAAAATTCACACAAAAGTAAATATACCTACGTAACTTTTACTCTCCGCCACGAATCATGTCCTCCCATATACCTTAATGGCAGCGAAATACCACAATACACCAAAGTTCGGTACATAGTACTGAACTAAGACAAACGCTTGACATGGAACCCATATACAAGACTTAAAAGACAAGAATAAAAATGATGATACCCACAACCAAAATACTTCGACTCCCAGACAAATGTTCTGAACTTACTATAGAAGCAAATTACTTTTATACAATGCCCAACTGAAACCCATCTGTACTTACAGACTAGAACTCGGGTCGACGCAATACACTCAAAAATGTTCAAAAAATAAAACAATAATTCATCGTGTTTATTCCCACACTTCGACGGTACCCCAAGAAGAAATAAACCGTATGCCGCCCACAGAAAAGGTGGCCCATATACTGGATAACACTAAAGCACAATTGTGTCGACGCTTCCTTTTATGCTCGCAATACTGTTATTCATCGTAATCGTGAAGTCCCATTTCTTTTTGATGTGTCTGTGTTTCATTATTAAAATTTTCATTCCTGTATGTCAAATCATACTAATCCTCTTGTTCAAGAACTATCCTTCAATTCCTTTTCCAGAAATACCCAACGAAGACTTAAGTGTCACTGATCCTATGATTTAGTAAAATACTAAGTTTTAACATAAGCACATGCTAGCAGGAGAAGCTTCCATGGATGTTTACTCCCCACAACCATTCGTGTTAATTATTACTATTATACAAGATTTGTATGGTTGTAGATATCGGTAAAAGTTTAAAAAGAAGATAACGAACCATATTTTTTAAAATTCCCTTTCTTACAGTTTTATTAATTATTTATTATTACCTTTCTTTTTAATTTCAAGAATTCTTATTCCATTTTTGCTCTTCTCTGTTTTCGTTTATTATATATGAATTCATAAATTATTTAAATCGGTATATCATAAAATAATATTATATATATTTGTTTATATGATTATATATAAGTATGGATGTATTTTTGTAAAGTAATTATATTAAATATTAGCTTTATTATTATTAATTAGAAAAAATTGGTTTTGAGTACATAATGTTTCGTATGTAGCTCTTATTATATGCCTATTTCGTAGTTTGGATTTGTTCACTTTCTTTCATTTCTGCGAGATGTTCCCTTTATTTTCGTTATAGTTTTCTTGGTGACTTCTTTTCGAATGGTTACTTCTTGTTTTTGAATATTTTCCATTAATATTCAAAATATAAATGAAGAACAAATGCCAATGCAAGTTGAAATTCAAAAATTTCTATTTTATTTATATTATGCTAATGTTAATACTAATATCGGTTATGTATAAGTTTAAGTTAAATTTTTAATCATAAACAAATCAAGAACACAAATACACTTGTATTTGGTTAAACACCATAGCCAATGCATGTGGAAGATTTTAAATTTATATTTTATTTACGCATATTTTCCTCCAGCCACGACAAAAGCTGTCCAGCTTCTCTGACTCTCTCCCACCGACTGATTTCGGATCAAAAAAGATTTTAAAGAAATAACTTCCTCTAGTATTATATTTGTGCAAATTAAGAAACAGAAAAAATCGCACAATGGTCTTATGAATATTGCAGATATGTAGTAATTCCTAGCGCAATTCATACAATCTCGCCGTTGTCATATCTAATGTGCATTGTCAGAATTATTTTGATTGGCAAAATGAAGTATTTTCTGTTTATTAAATATTTCATTTCTTTAATTATGATGCGCACTTTTCTCTTTTCACAGTGGTCTGACGTACCTAGAGGCAAAAGTATGGTACATATATCGGGGTCGGATGTGGGAAATAAGTTCAATTTTTAATGTGATAACTGTCAATGTCAGGAATTCGTGTCGGCTTAGTTACAAGCTTGGTCAATTTGTTCGACTCAGTAAAGATCTCAGTATACATTCCCTCGGATATTGTCCGTACGGAATGGCAAAGCCAACCAGAATTGTGTACATTAAACTTGCCCGTAATAACGATTCCAGTGTGAGGACAAAGATATACAATTCTTACTCTAGAATTGGATAGCGCATCCAACTCATTTATGGTAGAGCTACTATCCAGACGGGGCTTCGTTAAATAAAGCAATGATTAATGGATTGCACATGGACATTAAATTTTAACCAAATGAAATTAAATTCTTGGTCGGAACAAATACCATATTTTGGAAAAATTTGTGATTTCAATAAGACCTCATAAGCATACCCGTAAAACTAATGAAAAAACCGTTAAAATTGTTAACTTTTTAAAAGTTAAAACACTATGTCCCTTATGCAAAGCCTCAAGCAGAGTATACTTTACGTCCCTCTCGTAAAACATTAAGCAGAAAATACTACTACAAGGACCATTTTGTTTCACAATTTTTACAAATTTCTGATCCTTACTTGCTCATAAACATCTTATGTAGAGCTTATTGATGGGTGTTTTGGCTCATATGTTTTTAAAGCTTTTTTTCTCAAAAACTCTTCAACTTTGGAACTATAAAAGTCTTACCCAATGTTTCGACTACATACTTTGACTTTCGGAACCATGTCTACTAATTGATTTCCGAATTTATTGATTTGTACAGAAAGAATAGATTATGTACAGAGATAAGTTCACATATTTAGAGGAGATCATAATTTTAGATCTAAAGCCTCTTGCTTATCTAGGGTTGAAAAAAATTTCTTTTCCTATTAGAGTAAATTTCTTTTTCCTATTAGAGTATATTACTGTTATAATAAAAATTACTTCTGTACAGGACTTTGGGAACTTAATTTCTTAACAAAAATATAATATTTATAAAAGGGTGTTTTCGAAAAGATGATTGTAATAAAAGACCGTAATTAGTTATATGCAATGATCACATTTATGCTAGAAGAAGAGATCAACATATTCATCTCGATAGCCATCAGCCAGTGCTACCGACATATATTGTATATGTTGGCACTAATCAACTGGATAATATCTAAACGAAATAGAAACGCTAGCAATTATGTGATTCAAAAGACTTTAACCAGTTAACCAGGCTTCCGATTTATCCATATTTGCGTTAGTAATAATTTCAAAAAAAGTGAAATAACTGTAATGAAATTAATTGCAATAAAATACTTTTCGATATTTTTTTCAGAGACGTATCAATTTGAACTATAGCTTTCATATATAGATAGCTTTCACGATGGTTTGTTGACCTTTTTTTTCCATTGTAAATTATTTACAATTATTTATAGTACGTGTAGTATGTTTTCATTAATTAAATATAATGAAATGAAATCATAGGAATTTAATGTTGCCGATAGAAGAAGAATGATTTACCCAGACAGTTAGTTTGATTTGTTAATGCGAAACTATGGTTTTCAATCATGTTTTCAGACAGTTTTGCCTATTTAGAATTTTGGAAAGCTCGTCGAGCTTATTAATTGAATGGAGGAAGAAGAATATTCACTATTAAGCTTCTTCAATGGATACCAAATATAAAATATTCTACAGTTAATGTAACAAAATTTAACGAAAATGGGCAAAATGAAGAAAGCTTGACAGTAAAATGTAATTAATTTTTATGACATTTGAGGTGTTTCGTCACGTTGAAATTGTTCACTTATTTTGGTTAGCATAAAAGAACTCTTCCATCTCAATTAAGATTTCTGTTATGTTACTTATAAACTTTATAATATCAAGATTATAAATACGTTTCAACTCGTTTACTCTAAACAACTACCAAAGCAAACAAATTTTCAGATAGTCATTATAATCATACTGTAATCAATAAATATGTATAAAAATAACGCATGTGAGTTCTTCGTTGTTTTTGTCTTAGGCCCATATGCTCGCAAGTTTTTTGTTTTCATTTATAGTGTTCTATATTTTTCATTTTAATGCTTTATTTGTTATCTATTTTTGGCCAATCAATGCCCTTTTTTTCTTGACGCACTTCAATCTTTCCTACATTTTTATTCATGCTTTTGTATTTTATTCTTCTTTAATTTTGAATTTAGAAAAATTCTTTTTTATGTTTTTTAAGTTTGAAGTGAAATTTAATAAATATTTTACGCTCTACGAATTTTTATATTCAGCTTTCTTATTTCAGTTTATCATTTCTTTTTTGATTATTTTGCTATAGCTCAGTCATTTTAAAAAGTAATTTTTGTTATAGGTTAAAACCTCACTAAAAATCATGTATTTATTTACTGTTTTATTTTTAGTAAAGTTTTTTTGGTAAAATTGTTTTGTTTATAATTATATAACTGATGCTTTTTTGTTTAATCTTTCTGCAGTTATTTTAAACTATATTAAGTTATATAAAAATATTTATATTTAAAAAGATATTTTTAATACAAAGGCACTTTTCACCAAACGAAAGTAAACCTTTATGCTTTTGTGCTACTAGTCTGTACTCACTTTCAAACTCATTCCACATGACATTTTCTCCTCAACTCATTCTACACGAGACTTTAATTTCGAGTGACACTTACGTGTGCATCAGATCAACCGCTACGCGATCGGCATTGGCGTTCACTCAACAAAGCATCGGTTGAATTCTGGAATTTTCCACTGGCATTATTGCTAAAAACAGCAAAACTGATAAACAATTATTAATTATTATGGTAGCTTTTGCCAAATCTCTAAGATTTGATCGTTGCCTCAAGCTAATTTGATAACGCAAAGTTTCGTTCACACGTGAGTTTTTTGCAAATCAACTAATCGTGAGATATCAACTGACACCGTGAGATCTAATGCAGCTAAAAAGTTTTCCATTATTTTAAATAGATATCGAGTCAGATATAATTCTATAGATCAATTAAAGTTAAGTTTTAAGCTTTTCTCTGTTAAGTTAGGTTATTGAATAATAAAATTATTTATTTTAAAACTACAAGTTTATATCTTGCGCAATTGGTAGAATTTCAATCGAAAAATGAAATCCATTGGGAATTACTGAACGAAAAGAAAAAATTGCACAAACAGAATTTTATAAAACTGAAAAAGTGCAATACATGATAATAGGAAAATAAAATTAAACAAAATAAACAGTTGTAATAGAATGTGAAGAAAAAAAGGACCCAGAGTGAACCGAAGTGAAATTTATTGGTTCATGCGGAAATTATACGAAACCTAAGGTGAAATAATTGTCGCTAGTATAAAATATTACATCGAAAAAGAACAAAAATTTAGAATAACGATGATCTTGCAACAATATGTAGTAACTGTAACTCAACTATTGGTAGGGGATAATTGATCCGAAAATTGGAGATTCGGTATTTAACCAGCTTTGAGAGAGCATTTTATAGGAATACGAAGATAGAGATGATCAAGTCTACCAGTTAATCTATAGCACAAAATTTAGATGAAGTGCCAAAAAGATTCTCAACGTAGAAGCACCAGCAGATTGTACTGAAGGACAATTATTATTACTACAAGGCAACGAAGGATCAGCTTAGTGATAGGGAAATCGGATTATTAAGAGTGAGAAGTATTGAAATGAAAGTACTTAACAAAAAGCAATAGTTGGCCGTTTTTGTTAAAATGAATTAACGTATTGTACGTTCAAATTATAAATAAATAAATCTTTCCTGATGTGCTGATGAAATCACAACAAGTGTTGTTTGTTCGACTGTTGTTGCTAAATATCGAAAACGTATTGAAACAAGATAGAATGGCCGTATTAAGAATTTATTCATCAGGAAGGGCTGGGTTATGAAGTGAAACCGCTGACACGGACAAATCAAAATTTTATTTCTTTACCGCAAGAGACACTGGAAAAAGGATTGTCGTTAGTTTATCCCACATAAAGAGAAGAATCAGAATTAAAGTCAGACTCAGTAAAACGCTCAACAGGTAAATTAAGCTGAAACCAGCAGTGTTAATCAACATTTATTCGCGACAATGGTAATAAATAAGGATGGTTAGCTGGTTGATAGTGGAGCAACATCGGTGAATAAGCGTACAATTTTCTTCAACATAAAAAAAAATACAGTTTGAAAGAGTTTACGTGGCAAATGGTCATAAGGCGAATGGAAAATTAATAGTCGATTTGAAATTTGTCAAGAAATCTGGTGATGTAACAGCAGTTACGATTGAAAACGTTTTGTTGGTATCGAATATTCAAGGAAATTTTCTCTCGCTGAGATGTTTGGCCAAAAGAGGATACATTTTTTTTTTGGATGGAGTGCACTTTGCAATTGGCGAGCTATGTAGAAATTGCATTCATAAATGGCATGGTATTCTCGGTCATAGGAATATCCGGGTAGTGAAAACATTACCATCAAGTGATCTCGCCGACGGTATTCATATCGACGAATGCAGCGAAGAATGTAAGAACATTTGAACTGTAAAATATGTCTTCAAGGTAAACTGAGCAGAATGAAATTTCTAAGTTCGAATAGTGAGAAATAGTTATTTAACGTGACCTGATTGTCCAAACCTCAAGACCACGAGTCGCCTACGACTATAGGAATCGAGATACGCTCAATCAACGCACCACCATTACTGGCAGTTAACAGATAAAATCAGTTACAAGCTGACTCTCCACCTGCTGGTGGCGAGGACTATCTAAACCTCTACTGTCATAAGTGCCCGAGATAAGTGCAATGCATTGCTACATTTGCCAGTTACCTCACACCTGCGATCAGAAGACCGTACCCGGGACATGGGTATTAACCACAACCACAACGTTGCTGCCAAATGGCGCCTCACCTCGATCGGGCACAGTATATTCTACTGAGAGCTACGGTAAGGAATCTTGTAAATTCCTAGGCACCGCTAGGCCAGCTCAGGTACGCGGGTTCGCCAAACCCGAAGGTACAACCGGAATCGACCTAGGTCTTTCACCCGGTTGTAGCCACCCTGCGTGTCATAAGTCCCCGTACAGGCTACACTCGACGAGAAGGTGCTTAACACTTTCCTCCTCCGCCCCACAAGGGCATCTAGCCTCCGTAGCAAGACCACGCCTATACAGGAACTCATTCATACTTGCGTGTCCCGTGAGCAAATACCCAAGGGACAGACCAAACTCAAAACCATACGCAGATGCAAAGCACACATTCGGAATGAACATGTGCGTCCATCTGCCATTCACACTTTCATCCCATCGTTGCTGCCATATCTCATACATTTTGTTCAGGACCAGTATGCGCTGATGGCGCGGACTAAGGTCCTGAACCTCATCATTCCTAACCGAACAACCGGTAAGCGGGATGCTCCGCCGTAGACGGTAGTGGATACTTCCACGCAGCACTTCCAGGTCCCATGGAATTGCTCCCATGAGAACCTGCATCGCCTCAGTTGAAACGGTTCTACACACATTCAAACACGCATACAGAACCAAATGTTGGACCGAATTTATGCCCACCCTCGCATACTGGTGGCGCATAATGTCGGCCCACACGCAAGATGCATACATCGCACACGGAAGAAACACACTCTTATACAGGACCCTCACCGCTCTGGATTTAAGGCCCCATTCCTTACGAAGTACTCGCACCAGCATGCCAACCAAACCGGCTACGCGCCCCCTTAGATGTTGCAAGTGAGGCCGAAAGTTCAGCCTCTCTCCAACCATTAATCCAAGGTACCTCACTTGTTGCACGTATCGGACCCAAACCGTCTCTAAGCGAATATTGGGCGGCCTACTGGCCGCCAAAAACCCCTTCAACAGCATACACACCGTTTTCCTTTCGGAAACCTTAACACCCATTCTTTCACCCCATTCTGAAACAAACTGCATATAGCGGGTTCCCGCCACCTCCACTGCAGACCTACTCCCGCTCTCAATCAAGAGCAGAAGATCATCCGCATACGCGACCACAACACAACCGGTCTCCTCCAACCGCACCAAGAGACCATTCATCATCATATTCCAGATGCCTGGGCCGGCCACAGATCCCTGTGGACAGCCACGCACCATCTGGCGAACAATCCGACCATTATTCCCACACACCACCGCATACCTTTCATGGAAGTAACTTCGCCATAGCGAAGTCTCTTCACATGAAACCTCCTCCAATCGCTCTATGATGCGATCCCATCGCAGGCAGTTGAACGCACTCTTGAAATCAACAAATACACCACATACGTATTTACTCATACTTTCATCCACATACTGCCGTACACGCATCCAGGCATCCTCAGTCGATTTACCTTTCGTAAATCCATACTGAGAGCCGGACACATTGAAGTCTGCCAACTTCACATTCAACCGATGTACCATCATTCGCTCGAGAACCTTGCCGAATACTGGCAGTAAGCATATCGGCCTGTAGGAGGACGGGTCAGTCCGAATCCCGTCCGGAGACTTGGGAAGGATGACCACGTCTTCCACTTTCCATTCACGCGGAAACACACCACTCTCCAGGCATTCACCGTAAAGGCTACTCACATGTGCGGGAATGGTCCGCCAGACACTTCTCATCATATTACCAGTTACTCCATCCAATCCTGGGGCACTTCACACCGATCGATCAATTTCTTCCCATTCAAACTGCAGGGGGTATTTCCTGCTAACAGTCACTTCTTCTTGCCTTTCAATCCCAGGAAAGAAGTCACTCATCAACACATTCACACTGTCCTCCCAATTACTTGTATACCCGTCCTTCACTCTGATACTCGAAATATCATTTCGAGCACCTTTGCGCATACATAAACGATACACCGGACCCCATACATCCGCATTTCCAATTTCATTCACATACTTCTGCCAGTGCTTTTCCTTGGCAAGTCTAATACTTGTCACATACTCAGCTCTGGCCGCCCTGAAGGTCACACCTTCAGTGTGCGCATCTACACCACGGCGTCTACATCGTTGGTAGATCCTACGATACCTTCCAACTTTTCTCTTTTCCAAGCCGAGCTCCCGGTTCCACCATGGAGTCGCTCTCCTACGCCCCTCTACTCTTTTACTCATCATTCACAACATTCACGCATCTGCTCAGTTCAACCACCTTTTCCTCCAATCGCATCGACTGAAATCTAGTAAACTCACAGATCTCAGCCGCGACCTCCTCCCCGTAGACCATCCAGTCCACCCCACCGGTATGCCGCCGCCTACCACGCGGAGAAACTTCGCGATGGTCATCCATTGGCGCAGTCACCACCAGTTCGATGAGGTTGTGATCGCTCACTCCCCACTCAGGCAATATTCTCCACTCATACTCATAACAGTCAGCAGCACGATTGCACAGTGTATCATCAATGTCACTCTGCCCATTCGGTCAGCTGAAAGTATACCATTTACTCGAAACATTCAGTGCATTCATACTCCTGGCCAGAATCCACTCTTCGAGTTGCCTGCCCCTCACACAACTCGGTTGGTCAGTATCTCCCCTCTTGCTATACCAGAGAGGAGAAACAGCATTCGCATCCATACCGATCAGCACAGGCGAACGTCCACACTTAGCCAACACTGCATCAAGATACCGCAGGTACGGCTCTATTTCAGAGCTAAACCTGCAATACACCGACACAGCATAGAGCTCTACCTCACCCTTCTTCACATAAACGCACACACCAAGTTCATTCGAACACTCGTCCACTCTCATTACATCCATACCCACACCAACGACAGAGACGGCCGATCTACCCAATCCGCACACTGATCCACCATACGAATATGGCTCCTGGATCAGTGCTACATCCACCCCATTCTCACACATACACACTCAACTCATTCATAACCGCAGCAGACGCATTCGCATTCACTTGGATGCACCTAATCATTTTAGGCGACAATCCTCATTCGCTCTCTTTCACACAACCTGACATACACCGGGCAATCCTCCGACATGACGGAGTGCGTACCCGGAAGACCCCGCAGATGGCAGTTGCGGCAGCACTCTACGTTCGGGCATTCCCGAGCGAGATGGTCACCACTACCACACCTACTGCAGAGCCTTCCAGCCCGCCTACAGACATCGCGGAGATGCCCGAAATCCAGGCAACCGTGGCACCTACGTACCAATTCGTATTCACGAATTGGCAGACACAACCATCCCACAAACATACGTCTCTCACACAACATTTTCTCCTTCGCTTTAGCACTAACCTCTATGACAACCATATGTTTTCCGTCTTTACCGGTTGTCCTTCTGAGCACCGACACTTCCTTCTCAGCTTCGACTGTTATGCCGCGCATATTCTTCTCTTGAAGCTGCTGCACCAGCTCCGCGTTGTCAACTTCAGAAGGCACAGCGTGGATGACGAGCTTTGGCCTCGCCATCTTTGGCTCGCTGGTTACCAAACCAGCCTTGGCCAAATCAGCTGATTCGGCAACTCGGCGCAACTCACCACTGCTGCAAACCTCCACTGCAACACCCTCCTTCAACCGCCGTACATCACGGACGCGTACGTCCAAGCGACTTTCCCGCCTGCAACACCCTCTTCTTGACCTCTTCCGCCGGCACACCCGCTGCAGTGGCTTTCACCACCAGCGCGAAAGTTTGTGCCGGTGCAGGCGGCAAAGGCACCAGCTTCCTCGGCCTTGGAATAGGCCGTGGCACAATCCATGGATTTGCTGGTACGACAGCTGGCGCAGTGGCGGGGACCACCACCCCCCCCCCCCTCCCGCGGATCGGGTGAGCATTGCGACTGTCAGTCGCAGCAGCAGCAACACACTGAGACGCATTTGCCGTCGGCATCGTCTCCAGCCTGCCCGTCAGGTAGAAAAGCTTCTTCTCCAACGCGATAGCAGCGTTAGCAGCTTCACCCACAAGCAGCAACACCTCGCTGACCTCCATGGCTGTGACTGGCTTGCCACCAGCCAGGGCAGCATGACCTTGCCGTACACTCTTCAGTGCGTCCATCCATGAGGGTGCACTGGCTGCCTTCTTCCGCAACTTCTGCGACTTCTGCGCCTCGTCAGTCGACAGTACCTCAGCCACCTCATCTGCAGCCTCCTGTAGGGGAACCTCCTTCAACTAAGTTCGAATAATCGCACAAAGGAAAAGTTGAACTTGATTCATTCAGATGTCTGCAGTCCGTTCTGACCTTTTTCGATGATTATTCTAAATTTTCTGCCGAGGTTTTTGAAAATTTAAGGAATTTGTGAAAATGTGCAAGACGACGTTCAATCGTAAACTGAAAATGATTCGCACAGATTGAGGAGGAAAGTACATGAAGGTTAATTTCATTAAGTTTTTGGTTTGTTGAACGAAACAATTTATATGAAAGAGCCTACAGGTTTCGTCGCGGAAAGACGAAAAAAACATCAAGTTTGCCTCTTGAGGAAGAGCATATACAGTCTGAAACAGTCAGCTCGGGTATGGGACAAGGAAATTCATCAAGTTCTGGTGGATGCGAATTATGGTCAAAGCAAAAATAACCAGTGTCTTTACATATTGGATGACATGGATAAGTTCTCTTGAGCAACGAGATATTAACATAATGCGTGAGGGTATTAAAATTCTTGGAGACGTTCAAAATTATCTTAGTTTACAAATTGAACGTGATCTCAATGGGAATTTTCACTTAATCAGAAACTACGATATACATCATGGTCATCAATAAATTTGGTTAAACAAAAGCAAAACCATTGAATATTCCAATCTGCGTGTCATACGGCAAAGGTGGAAATTACTGTTGAATAATGAAAATTTTTGAAAATTGATTAGTTCTCTATTATATCGCTATGAATACAAGACCAGACATCTGAGCTAGCGTAACGATTTTGACTCAGAAATTAATTAAACCAATGCAAGATGATTGGAATGGACTGAAACATATTCTTCGATATCTCAAGGGCACAGCAGATTTATTTCTAATACTTGGTGGTATCAATGGTAAAAATGAACTCTTAAGTTACACAGTTGCAAATTGGGCTGAAGGAAACGGTTAAATGCGTTTATTGTCCAAAGAAAGACATGGTAGCTGGTTTACTTAAGAATTCATAATCAGGTAATCGAATCACGAAACTGCGAGAGTAATGTGGTCTAATGCAATTTGAATGAGGAGGAGTGTCAAAATGAAAGTACTTAACAAAACACAATAGCAGGCCGTTTTTGTTAAAATGAATTAACGTATTGTACATTAAAATTGTAAAATTATGGATTAATAAGTCTTTCCAGTTTTAACAAGTAGTATTAAGGAATTGGATAATAGATTAAGATAGTTTGTTGAAGATATAACTGAATATGCAGCGTTCAACGAAAATAGTTCAATAATCTTAGATATATTTAGTGGAATTATAGTACACAGGGCAAAGGAATTGGTTTCGGTTATATTGCCATTTGCTATATATGGTCAAACAAAAATCAGAAAAACTGTAAATAGTTTTTGGGGCAAAACCAAAAAAATTTAAATGTAAGTTTATTGAATAGAAATATTAACAAAAATTTTGAAAATAAATATATTGATAAAAAAGAGACATAGTTTTAATGATTTTCAACGGATTAACTGGTCACAACAGACTAGACAACATCAATTCACGAATAGACATAATGACATGAGACAAAATATCGAAAGATATATCGAAATAAATCGTTAACCATCAATAAAATATAAGAAACAGTTGGAAAATTTAAATATAAATTTGCCCAATGGAATTTAAATATCCTTGTAATGCAATAATTAAGTGCATCGCAATTAAATTAGAAAAATCTTCTGATATTATTTTCGGAAAGTATTGGATAAGCAAGAATGTAAAAGACATTACTTTAGATAAACAAGAAATCATAATGACTAATGGAGTGATTTTCCTTTTCCTAAATAAAGCTATACAAGGGGATAGAAATATATTGAAAGTTAAGATTGACGATAAATACTCATTACTAAATATCAATAGTTTTCTAGATAAACTATAATTAATCGATTGATGGCGGAAGAGCAAATAGGAAAAACGGCTTTTGTAACACCAACTAATTTGTAGGAATATGTATTAAATAACCTTTGGTTAAAAACATTCCCCGGCAACATTTCAACGTCTTATGAATGAAATTCTTTGTGATTTCATCAATCAGATATGTGTAGTATACTCGTATTTCGATGACATATTGGTTTTTACGACAATGTTGGAAGAACATGAAAAATCTCTAATGAAAATATTTCCAAGACTCCAAGAACATAATTTAAAGATCCAAGTAATAAAATGTAGCTTCTTCAAGAAAAAATACAGAGTTTTGGAACATATTTTAACACCAGAAAGAATAAGACAAAATCCAGATAAAATTAAAACTTCACAGGAGTTTAAAATACATAGAACCGAAAAATAATTCAAACGATTCTTGGGAGTAACGGGCTACTACTGGATGTTTATAAGGGACATGTAGTAAGATTGAATTTTTGGAGGTTGATTATTATTTCAAGGGATGCTATAGTAAGATTGAATTTTTGGAGGTTGATTAATATTTTAGCATTTATCACTCAACCTAGGCTCAGGTTGAGTTTTAAGAGTCTTTGCTAACGAAAATAATGTTAAAACTTGGTGTAGCACCGTTAAGTTGCACCTTTTTCTTTCAGTAGAGCACTGTTAAGTTGCTCTTCATTTTGCTTTGAGAAATGAAAAATTAAAAACTTGTTAATAATAAAACTAATAATATAATAGAAAAATTTTTGTAATAAAAATTCAAATTCTGAATTTTTATTACAAAAATTTTTCTATCATACAATTTTTTTCAAATTGTGTTTCATTTATTATAAAAATAAGTTGTGTATAACAAAATTGCCATTGATTGCACTTTAGCATCGATCTGCACGAAAATCAATAAATTACGAACAAGTAATTTGAAACATATAGGCCATTACTAATTATTATTTCTAGTTCCGAAATATTCTACATAAACATATCATATGTGCACCAACACCAACACCCTTTTAGGATATTTAAATTGCTCGCTTGTTGGACGTAGTGATAACTAATTCATGTTTATTATAGTCACCATATGTTTGGATAGGTCAGTTATACTACATCCCAGCGGTACAAAAAGAAAATAATTTTGTTTGTATCCAGAAAAAGAAAATTATTTTAAAAATTAAATTACGAGTGTGTATATGAAGAAATGGCACCTTATCAATTTTTACACAGTTTGTTTACATTTGGTTTTTATATTTATATTCTATTCTTTGCTTATTCTCATTAAATGCTGATTCAAATGTTTTTGTTTACAGTAATTAGCGTTTAAATACAATATATTCATATTACTAGCCATATTTTTATATGTTTTAATAATAATTTGTTATGACCTATTTAATTTTCTATTAGGACATGTTTTGCTCACATTGTTACGTATTATTATTAATCTTTTTTTATTTATTTTAAAGATTTACAACAAATAGTGTTTATAAAATAATAACTTATGAATAATATATTTTTTAATTTTATTATTAAAAAGTATATTATTCATAAGGTTCGGTGTACCCATTGTGTATGAGTAAAAGTGCTATATATGATGGATGGGGACACGAGTAATTGGAAGGATAGCGTGGAGGCACTGGTGGATGCAATTTTCCTGAAGTGAGTGAGTGGGAAAGAGTGAATGTGGGCTCAACGTACCCTGCGCCGTTTTAATGGGAGGATATCGACTGAACTGTACGAAAGACACGAGTTAGGAAAGCTCCACGGCTTAACGGTATGAATAGAGAAATGTTTAAAAGTGTTAGGCGGGCAATACCCGAGAATGTAAATGGTTGATGAGTGGTGTGTTTCCGAGTGAATGGGAAATGGGAGATGCGGTGAGCTTGCTTCAGTCATTTTACTATCCCATCTTTCTACAAATCGATATGTTTGGTGCCATTGATTGGCAAAGTTCTCGAATGCGAGATTGTATGCTGGTTATATAAATGATTGAGTGAATTGGGAATATCAGGCTCGCAGTATGGATTTACTGATGATAAATTTACTGAGGATGCGTTGATGATCGTTAAAATATGTGTGAATGAGAGTGAGTATAAGTATGTTTTGTGATTTTTTGTCGACTTTAAGTCGGCACTCAACTTTTTGAAATGGCATCGAGTGCTCGGGAAATTTTGAGAAAAAGAATGTATGGAGATTCATCTGTTGATGATCTATTGTGAGAGTAAGATTGCCACAGTAAGTGGAAAGGATGGGAGAGTCGTTCTACGGCTAGTCCGTCCATGTGTAATATGATGATATTACATGATGTGTTGGTTTTGAATGAGAGAACGGAGTGTAAGGTGATTGCAGATGAATTTTTTTTCTGATTGAGAGTAAAAGCAGAATGAATTTTGGGGCTGAAAAGGTCAGAATGCATGAGTCTTATATGTGAATGGCGTTAGTATGTGGATGGGGTTGTGTCTGAGAGAAAGATTGCATGCATGCTGCTGAAGGACATACTAGCCGTAACTAGGTGACCTAATGTGAGACTGGCGAGTATGGCACTGTGGTATTACCTAGATCTGTAATATCTCGATGTTTGTGTCAGTGAGCACCTGAATTTCTTACTCTATTTGGACCACCTCAGACAGACAGTGACTTGGTATATATGATCTCTGAGTTGGGTATTGAGGAAGGAATGGATTATTCAACCAATAGCATTCAGCAGCTGGTTCTATATGCGTGTTTGAATGTCAGTAAGACTTTCTCCACTCATGCAATGTCAATGTAAGTAAACATACATATGGGAATTATTTAAATATTACTTCATCTCACCGCTACAAAAAGAGAAAATAATTTTGTTGGGATCTAGGAAGACCAAATTATTTTCGGCAATAAATTGAAGTTAATCAATTATTTGGTTCTCCACTTGCCAATAGTTTTTACAGTAGGTGATTACAATAAGTTGTTACCATTATTTTTTTTTTATTTTTTTAAAAACTTATTGTATTTGTATTATTTATTATTATCTATGAAATTTATCTTATTATTTGTATATATGTGTATATATAATATTTTTTACTTTATAACTCTTTGGTTATGGTACATTTAATTGTTTACTCATTAATTTTATTTTAACATTGCAAGTTTTTTATTGCAATAATTCTTAAATTTAACAATTTTATCTTATCTTATATATTTTGTATTCTAAATAGGTTTGATTTTGTTTTACAATTTGTTCTATCTTATGTAATATTCAATATTAGTTATAAAATTTGTATTATTAGGTTCAGGTTTGAGTTTTCATTTTGGTTGTACTGTTTATGTTTAATGGGCTGTATGCTTCTTTAACTTGTTATTGTGAACGGTTCTCAACATATTTTTGATTTTGGTTGTTGAGTTGACGCCGTTCCGTTTTACTAATTTATAGGGTTCTTTGTATGGACTCTCGTTGTTTTTACGGTTTCCGGATCTAACGTAAAAGAGATATCCAATATTAGCGTAGCAAGATTCATTCACTATTGCGGATGCTTTCTTAAGCTTGAGTTGTAATTCTTTGACATAATCATCAGTATTATATAGTATAGTTGATTTAACTATTGATACAACTGTTGGGATCGATGGTGTTTTCCCAAGTACTAATTCAAAAGGGGTATATTTTGTTTCAGTGTGGGATATGGTGTTGTATGCAAAAACGTAATATGGTATCAATTCATTTTAATTATCGCCTTTTTTAACCGATAATATGTATTTGTTAAATTCTGTACCCTTATCTGTTTTGATCTTTTTGAAGAATCCGTACTTCAATATGTACTTTTCGTCTATGGTTTTCGCTATACCATCAGAAATGCTTCAACGTATTTTGTGAGTTCACATTGATTGGTTAGGATATATCGATATCCTTTTGAAAGTCTCAAGGGTCCCACAGTATATATTGACAGTGTCAAAGCTACTGTTGGGGGTTTCAGTTATTACTAATGGTTATTTCATACTCGTATATCTAACTACCTTAGTTTTTGAATAGTTCTCACACTTTACAATATACCGTTTTACCATTCTGTTCATATTTTTCCATAGTAGTATTGTTTCAAATTTGTAATGCACTTATTTATGCCAATATGACCACCCTGTGTAGTTACATAATGTTCTTTAATTAACCTTTTCATTTCTAGGTTGTCCTTTATTCGTGTTAGCGGTTTATATAACAATATCCGCAACGGAGATATTTGATTATCTCATACCAAATTTGCTTGCGTATCATTGAACATCTTTTTGAATTTCGAGAAACTTAAAATTTAGATACTCGAATATTTTGTTATTATAAGCCAGAGTTAATTCTTTTATTTTTTGTGTGATTGTGAATTTTAATTTTTTCTGCAGTTTAATTTTCAATTGATCAGCCGGATCTTCATTGAGTTTTATCATAAGGCCTTTATTATTTTCAATTAAACTATTTGTTGCCCAATTATCTATGTTTACACTAGCGTTCTTTTTATTTTAATTATTTTTAATAATAGTTTGCTGCTAATATTTTTCAATATATATATTAAAATATGTATTGCAAAATAGTGGGTTCTAATCGATTACGTTTTACGTTCCGTATGTTTGATATTGGGGTACAGTCCCATGTGTATTTTTCCTCTATTTTATTTTTATTATTCTTGGCCATTTTATTTTGATTAATATTTTTCTTGGGCATTTTATCAATTTGATTTTGAGCTCCATAATTTTTGTTAGTCTTCATTCCACGCGCAACTATGTTTATATTATAGTGAATGAGCTTTTCTAATTACGGTTTATCTTTTATTCGCGAAAGTGTCGGCATTTGTATTCATTTTACCTTCTTTATTAAAAACCTCAAAATCGAAGTTCATTAGATCTACACGAATTCGAGTTAACTTTGAGAAGGGATTTTTGTGGCTAAATAAGCTCACTAGTGGGCGATGATCGGTTATTATTCAAAACCGTCTGCCATATAGATATGACCTAAAATGGTTTGTACCCCAATGAATACCTAGTAGCTCCTTTTCGATAATTGGCTTGTTTAGCTCATATTTATTTAATGTTCTACTAGCGTTAGCTATTGGCATGTTTTTGGCAATTTCTCCGCGTGTCAAAACTGCTGTCAGAGTATAATTTGAGGCACCAGTTGTAATTATGAATTGATTCTCCAAATTGGGAGAATCAATTCATAATTACAACTGATTTTGATTCATAATTACAACTAACATTTTCCATTATTGCTTTATGCAAGTATTTTTTGAGCATAACAGAGGAAATGATATTAAAAGCAAAAATTTCAGTTATAATTAGTGCAGTTCGTAAATGGCAAGCAGTTTCAGTTTATACACTATCACTGCTTCCAGCTGACTTACTATGGTTTCTTCTTCCGAAGATGTGGCTCCCATATCGAGATTGAATACAGTTTGACATATTGTTTTATTTAAATGTCTTTGTATATTTATACATATATATATTTTTTAAGGTTAAATTATATTTTATTTTTGCACTAGTACTCCATCAATTTGCTTAGCTCTTCCAACAGCAGTCTCTTGGGTGTTCTATCGATGGTGATGTGAATGGTTCTATACATCTCAGGTAGTTGGTTTCTGTAGCGGACTGCTACACCAGCCCTAGACTTCTTCTTGTTTTGAATTATGGGTTTGTTGTTTGCTGGTAGTTGGGCAGTCTTCTGTTTAGTTATTTCTGCTCTTGTCAGTAGCTTCGGTCGGGTTCGAGGATTTTAAAAGTCTTCTAGCCTTCTACGCCGGTACTCTTTGATGGAGATCTTTCTCAGGTTTGTAGTCGGGTTGGTCTACGCGTGTGGAGTCCTTAGGTTTGCATTATGCAGGGCCACCATGTAAAGACGGCTGATGTTCTTTTGAGTTCATAATGAAAGAAAAGCGATTGTTACCAACAACTCGCCTAGTTGTTTTAAAGATGAAATCACCGCTCAACCAATACTCAGATTGAGCGTTAAGATATTTGATGTCGATGCCGGTGATTGTGCAATGTAAACATGGGCTCTAAAGGAAAAGCCGATGTTGTAGACCGCCATGCGATCTTTAATACATTCCAAAGTGTTTGTTATCGTTATAAACGTCTTTATTATTTCGACATCATTTCGACTGTTTGTCGCTTTGAAATCTTAATTTTTTTGTCTTTACAAAATCGGGAGTGTATAATAATTCTATATGCTTACGTTATTCATAGTATATAGTACTAGAATGTACATTATCGGAAGTGCATATCGATGCACTTCTCTGAGAAGATAAACCATGGCAAGTGTTTATGATGAATTCATATTCCTTAAATGATGGGATTGCACTTTTTCATAAGTTGTACGGAGATTTTAGAATGCAATTTTTCATAAGTTGTGCGGAGATCTAACATTTAAAAAAAATGACATCACAGAACTGATATGCGATTAGTGTAAAGAGTATATAATCGTATCTCACTTGAAACCAGAAAGCTTTAGTCTGATTAAAATCTGACTAAAGAAATTTACTCGTTATCAATTTCCCCATAGCACGCGTGCACTCATACCATGTGAGACGATATATAAGGAATGTCTTATTGAAGGTGAATTATATTTCAAATGTGGGCGTAGTAATAATTCATTCGTAATCGGCAACATGTGTGCTGATAGTTTACTGCTTAAGTAAACATATATGTGGGAATTATTTAGATATTAGTACAGTGGCTCTAGAGTGCACTGACCAAAGTTGGCTGCTTTATCATCTGCAAATGCACTGTTGAAGACACTGCACTCTTAAAAAGTAATTAGTTGGAGTTGAATGGTGTAACAGTACTTAGATTTCAGTTCTCCTAAAGATATAAGCAATTTATTTAATTTAAAACTTATTAAAAATATATAACATAATAACTGTCTTTAGTTTTAAACTCAATGATAACTAGTGTTTAGTAATATAAACCAAATACAATAACGTTTCTTAATTTTAAAATTAAGAAACGTTATTGTATTGAGTTTATCAACTAGTGATTTTTGTGATCATAAATTTAAACGCCACAACAAGAAGATGTGAAACTATTCCACGAACTAACGGAAGAGTTTGATGAAAAACGTAAAGCCGATGGGTTATAGGCTGAATCGTGGATACTAAGTTGAATGGAGAAAGTAAAGTAGAAAAGAAAACTAATAATTAATTCATTGAGTTCCAGTAATGATATCAGGAAAAAACAGATTAGTGAAGGCTGAATTAAAAAGCCTAAAGAAAAAGGTTAAACAACAGAATTCATGCTGTCTGGACTGCGTACTCGATTAGAGGCCAAAAAGAATGTGCTTTAGCTTTTTAAAGCTGCCCATTTTGCGGACAGAGTGGACGAGTTATAATTCACCAGGGGGTCTTCCCTTGGCATGGGTCCATCAGCTACTGGCCTAGCAGGATTATTTCATCCATTTCAACGCAGCTGCGGATGAAATAATCCTGTTGGATTATTTCATCTGAGCATTGTAACACAATTGCCAATAAATATTCAACGCAATTATACTGGCCTAAATTTGGGGATAGACATCTCCGCTCTTTGGCTCAAAGCTAACTTCGTCTTCGTTCATAGCAAGTGAAAGAGCCACTCGTAGATTTTACCACGGAATTACAGAGCCTTGTCCACATGGCATTTGCAGAGTGTCCCGAATCAGCAAAAGATCAAAAGCTCTTGATCATTTTTTTATGGTCTGTTGGATGAGAATGAAGCAATTGGTCATGTACTACGATTGGAGGCCAACGAGAGGACCAATCGCACCGTAAGACGAACTCTTGGAAATCTCCAAAAAAGAATATCTGGGACAATGGTTACCAGATACAACATAAGTGTTTCCATTCGTAATCTGGGTAGCACGAGCAGGCATAGTAATAGGACAGGGAAAGCCGCCAAGGATATTTGCGCTTATTTTCGGAAGGTACTTCTAAATGATTGTTGATATTGTTGCGACTCCCGGCATTATCCATCCTAAGGCTTTATCACCTCATCGCTTACAAAATTTGAACTCCATCCCGCCTACTCTTCGAGGAGTTACTGGAAAAGAAATTCCTGTAGAAGGACAATTGGTGGTTATTATAAGGATGGGTAAAAATATCTGGAAGCGTTTCATGAATGTGGCAAAAACTGCTGTGGATCCTATTCTACGGATAGACTTCTTGTTAAAGAGAGAGTATATCGTGGATCTACAAAATAATTGCCTGAGTCTAAATGAATGTCATGGAAGTTTCCCTAAGTCTAGATGTCAAATTGTCGCTTCCGAAGTGAGAGAAACAAAATCACAGATTGATAATAGCAATGTTTTTATTCCGAACAGCTGTGGAAGAAACACAGACAGTAATTAGATAAACTCAAGTGTTTTTTAACCAGGCAAATTCAGGTGTTTGACTGCGAGGTTTTACACCGACAATGAAAGAGGAGTAGTGTTATACAGCACGGTGTAAGCCTCGGATCGTTGTATTCTTCAACGGTTATCAACTGTGGCTGTAGAGTGCATTGACCAGAGTTGGTTGCATTATCATGAAGTCAATACACTCTTAAAACAGTTATTAGGTGTAATTGAAGACTACAACGGTGCTCAGATTCAGTTCACCTAAAGCAACTGCCAAATATATCAGAAATTAATTTAAATAAACAACTTATTAAAATTTATAACAATACATACACGTATATAAAAGAAGTTTCAATTCAGTCAGCTAATGCAGAGTTCAAATGCGTTTTCCTCGTTCCTATTTGAAAAAATTGTTCTTCATTTTAGCAACCAATTCGATTGCTAAAAACTAAACCTTACTGTTTTTAATAAATATTGTAACGTAATATCATTTTTTATTTGAAAGAATATTATTTCGGAATATCAATTCGCTTTTTTTCGAAAGAATATTATTTCGGAATATCATCTATAAATGGCTGAATTGTTTTATTACCTTTCATCCATTTCTATCTATTTTCAAATCTCCTCAAATTGATATAAGCACAACTTTTTTAAAATAATATTATTTTTTAAATTTAAGTGATACCTAGAACTACATAAAATTGATAACAAGCAGGTTTTTTAAGGGATGATACAACAGCATGAAGATACCCATCGATGTCTCTCTAGGAACAGGATTATTTATTTAATAAATTACAAAAATCTCGGGACGTTTTCCGCTTTAGACATTGATAGTTATGTAACTTCCTTAGAAATCATTGGACGAAGAATGCGCTTGTATGAATAATTGCCTTTCGTTTAATTGAAAAGCGAAATCTGCAATTATGAATCGCAATGCTCTGGTCGTTGCCTCATTCCATGCTTTTACCATACATGATGTGTACATGTATGGATAACAATGAAATATCGAAACATGTTACCCTGATGTATTATGCTGCATTTTTAGAAATTAAATCATTAAATAATTATTTACTATCAAACCATCAAATATTTATTAAAAATAAAAGCAGCTAATTTAAAATGCCTTATTTTGTCGATCTCAGAAATTTGCTGTTGTAGCAAATATATAGAATCGATTTAGTATTGTGGCAAAGTGCACTTATAACTGAAACATGCACACACATGTGGCAACGTGCATTTATAACTGAACGTGCACACAGAACATCGGTCGTACGAGAACATCAGTCGTACGGGAACACCCGTCAGCAACACGCGTAGCATAATAAAATTAATATAAAAACAGATCGCATTTAACTTATCTATGTTAAGATTAAATTCAATAAAAATGAATATGCAAATATAAATAAATAAAATGTGTTATAATTAACCACGAGATATTATAAAAACCCATATTGGTGACCCCGACGTAAAGGGTATCGTACGACTCATGTTGGTGTGTGCAATTGTGAAATTCAACACATATAAGAGCTGTAATTTCTCAAGTACGCAATTTGTTGGAAGCGTTCTAAAGGGAAAAAAAGAAGAAAACTATATTAACAGACTATATACGTGTACTTGGGCACAAATTGTAAGCGAAACGGCCTAAATGAAACAAGAAGAGCAGATTGTTACATTGACTGGCAGTGCGTTTGTGTATGTACGTTATTTAGTTTGATGGTGAAATTGCACTGACAGATAGAAAAGAGACAACAAAAATGGTGCACTTAATGCAAACAGGCCCAACTACTGCAAACATTGCACAAGGTCAGTCTCCGCGTCACATAAGAGGTTTGCATCGAGTTCTAAGACGAATTTATAAACCGATGCCAAGCCGTTCATCAACTTCCGCTGGAATTCTGACAACGCCCGTCAAGCTAATCAACAACAATCAGTGATACGATTGATTCAAGCTGTAGTTGATTCATCTCTAGATGCGGACGTTCACGTTCAAATTAATGCACCAAATCTACTCACATTTGGTATACCACCACAGACGCAAACTCTTCCACAACAAGTACAGCCAATTCAACAACAAGAGCAATGTCTTCAGCAACAACAGCAATCGCTTCAGCAACAACACCAATTCACATTTGGTATACCATCACAGAATTCTGCAGCTTCCCAACAATCATCTGGTCAACAACAACAACAACGCAACCAGCATTGCAGCCAGAAAATCAACAACAACAAACTTGAACAAAATGAAAAATCCAAGTTCGTCGTTAAAAACTGCAACCAGCGATGCAACTAGCACCGCAACCAGCACTGCAACTAGCACTGCAATCAGCACCGCAACCAGCGCTGCAACTAGCACCGCAACCAGCACTGCAACTAGCACTGCAACCAGCACCGCAACCAGCGCTGCAACTAGCACCGCAACCAGCACTGCAACTAGCACCGCAACCAGCGCTGCTACTAGCACCGCAACCAGCACTGCAACTAGCACTGCAACCAGCACTGCAACTAGCATTGTAACCAGCAAATCAACGACAACGAACTTGAACTAAAATTGAAAAATCCAAGTTCGTCGTTAAAAACTGCGATCGATGGCATCGAAAAAACTGTCACAATTGACAGACTGAAAGCCGCCGTTGTCGAAATGGAAGAACTACCCAGTGCAAACTTTACAGAGCCGCCAACCAACATAATAAAAAATCATCACCGGAACAAACTTTACAGAGCCGCCAACCAACATAATAAAAAATCATCACCGGAACAAACACGTTCAGGGAGAATTATTCGTCCACCGAACAGATTCGTTCACTTTATAACGTGAGCAAGTCACTGGTGGGGGAGTATGTGGCAAAGTGCACTTATAACTGAAACATGCACACAGAACATCGGTCGTACGAGAACATCAGTCGTACGAGAACACCCGTCAGCAACACGCGTAGCATAATAAAATTAATATAAAAACAGATCGCATTTAACTTATCTATGTTAAGATTAAATTCAATAAAAATGAATATGCAAATATAAATAAATAAAATGTGTTATAATTAACCACGAGTTATTATAAAAATCCATAGTATAAATAGGCTAATTTAATTGTAACTAAGGCAGAATAAAATTATCATTCGTTGTAGAAACACTTCTTTCTTTTATTCTCTTTGGCCAGTTAATACGGCCTAACTTTTGGCTGGACATTTTCAGAAAAAACCGCAGTATATTTACCACAGTTCACGAACGAATGCTGGGTTTTGTATTGTGGATTTAACTTTGGAGGAATTAAAAACTTAAAGGTAGACTTAAGGGCAACTATGCTGATATTTATCGGTATATTTTTTCATCGTGTAAATTGTATTATATGCCTTTGTGTAGTTTAAAATATTTGCTAAATATTTTCCAAAGATGTCGGCTCTCTGTTTGTCTGCTTCGGCAGAGGTTACATTGGTATTACGTAGCTGATGCGTCGCTTTTTTGTATTTAACTATTCTTCTGGTATCTGTCCAGAGTGATATACTAGTCGCCAGTGATTCGGTATATTTATGGTAGTACATCGTGCGTTGTAGTAGTTGATTATTTCTTGTTTCAGTTCTCGTTGTAGTTGGTTCAGTATTTCTTGTCACTTTCCATCCTTGAACATTGCCACTGGGCTCTGAGTCGGTGTTTATCGCTGATCATCTTACGAATTTTTTGCGTAAGTTAAGTTATGTGAGCGTTAGTAATTGAGTGTTTTATGCAAACCGTTTAAAAGTTTACCACTTAGTCTATTCATGTTGGTTTTTCAGGCTGAGCGTAAAGTCACTCTCTATAATCACGACCTGTCCTTAAAGTGAGTCTATAATCAATGCAATATATCTGCGTTTGTTATGTAAAAGAACGTGTAGTTCTTGACAGTATTGGCTAACTTCGCTGGCTTTCCATAGAAGATGATTGTGACTTGTTTTGCCTGCAAGCAATTCGAAAAGGTTTGAACAATTCTCCATGTGAGCATTTTTTTATACAAAGATGCAACTATTTTTATTTTCAACATTTTTTACAGGTTTTGTATTCATTGTAGATATGCTATTTTAACCGCAAACTGGTTAAATCCAGCATTATCTTTCTACTTTTATTTTATTACTTTTTTACCACTTCTTTTTTTAACAGTATGTAAGTTATTATTAGATATGAATGTGTTTTTTTTATATATTTTTATTTAACTAAAGTAAACTAAATATACAAACTATTTTGGAACTTGTAATTTCACTGAACTTTTTTTATCTCTGGGACGATCCTGTCTTCGTGACACGTCCGATTGTTTTGACAACCAGTCATCGGGATTTTATGTTATTTCAAACAACATCATTCGAATATTATTCTATTTTATTACTTTGGTAGATGATTTGCTTAATAGTATATTTTGATGAAATTGAAGTAATTACAATTTTTTGTTCTTTTCAGGGGATCAATATGAGCACCAGTCTGTTATTGAATATAATAAATCAGGTGTGGAAAGTACTAATAGCAGCAGTAATAGTAACAAAAGTGAGAGTCAAGTATAAACATCATATAGTTATCCATCCTAGAGTAATTTATTACAAAAGAGAAAAATCAGATAAGGCGTGAAAATCTGGAAAGCGATCACAAAAAGAAAACGAAGAAAACGAAAACAATAACAAGAAAAACGGTGACAAAGACGAACATAAATCGGAATTACACGGATCTCTGCAAGGGCAGCGTAAACAATTCAAACAACAGCAAGCAGAGGAGAAATTACAACAGTGTCAATAGAAGGGATAACAAAAATCCTACTCTTGACAAGAGTTGGGAACGGCTACACAACAAAGTCAACAAAAGTATCAAAAATAACAACTATTTCGTCAGATACCCAGATTATACAAGCAACAAAATTCTCCGAAGACAGGAGACAATCAACAACTTTATCTGCAGCAGCAACAACAAGGTCTGCAACTACAGTCACATCAGCAGCAACAACAAGAAACAAAGGAAGAATCTCGAGAATCAACAAATTTTTACGAATATTATTAGTATCAAGAGTTATCCAGAGTAAAACAGAAGCAGTTTCGAAGGTTTAGTAATAGTAATCACCAACAACAGGGTCAAATGCAAAAGCAACAATAAGCAAATAACAATCAGCTTAGTTGTAGCAACAATAATACAAAACGAAGTAATCAATTTAACAAATTTTAATTAACTTGTTATACTTTTATTACTGTCAGTAAAGATAAAAACAGTAGTAAGAATAACATTAGCATCTTTAACGACAAAAGAAGTAAGGCTAATAAGGTTTGTCGAAAGAAGAGTAGATGTAGTAACAGTAGTGAACAACAACGAAGACAGGAATTTCATTTGACAGGAACAGCAATATCAGCGGAACCATAACCGACAGTCACATTATATGCCCGAGCCCATAGATAGTGCAGAGAATTCTAAGAACGACGAAGGTCCACGAGAACTACAAAAGCATTTACTTTTCCAACGAGTATTCAAGTTACAACAGCGTCAATATAACGCAGAACAGTTTAAAAACGATAACAATCGGTGTCGGTGAAGACAACGACGGTGAATTCAACGAAGTTATCGGCGAAGGTGAAAATAACGGTGACTATTTTACGGGTATAGGGAAGATAGAAACTGCGTCCACCAATATCGAAATTTTCACGTACTATCGCGACAATACTTGCAACGGCAGAACCGACGGGATCAGAACACTGATGAGTACGAATAGCCAAATGCTTATACAAATTCAAATAGTACATTTGTTACATTACAAGCTAAAACCGATAATCGTAGTATTTTATCAAATACCAAAGTAGTGGTGGTAGTGGCGGTGACGATAGTCAAAACAATCCAATTGGTGTAGGTGGTACTAGTAGCGGTGGTGTTTTACTTAGAGTTGGCCAGAAAAAACCAACTAATCAGACAAAATTTTTCCGCCGTCGGCATAACTCTTTATCTGGCGTATGGCAAACAATACTTAGTGCAGCAACAGCATAAATTATTGCCCCAACAAATATTATTGACTGTGGCAATAGTGTAGATAGCGGTTTAATGGATGTAAGTGGCGTGGTTGGCGGTGGTGCTGGAGGACATGATGCAATAATGGGGGATGGAGGATTAGTAATTGGTGGTAAGTTGTCCTCAACATTTGATTGGCTTCATTTATATTTAATACTTATACAAATCTTCATAAAAGTGATATTTAAATACTTCAGAAAAAATTATGAGAAATATTGATTTTACTTTAGAATTATTTAAATGAAGTACGTAAACTTATTTTTAAGATACAAGATATATGTTTTTTATAAGCTTGATATATTTATTTTATGATCTACAACCATTCTAGACTAACAAGCAGATTTTTTAAACGTGAGAAATAGTTAAATACCTTATTACTTGCTATTAGCAAGTAATCAAGAAATAAAGGGGGGAAAACTGATGATTTTCCTCACCATATATTATCACTTGTGCCAAGGTTTTTTCCAATTCTCGAAGCACTTCAAAAAATCATTTTTTGTGATCTTGTTCAGCTCCTCCTTCGATGCCGTCTTTATCTCCTCAATCGTAGCGTAGCGTCGTCCTTTCATGGGGCTCTTCAGTTTCGGGAGCAAGAAAAAGTCACAAGGGGCCAGATCTGGGGAATACGGTGTTTGCGGCTTTATTATTGTGTTGTTTTTGGCCAAAAATTCGCGAACAAGCAACGATGTGTGAGCAGGGGCGTTATCATGGCGCAAAAGCCAATTTTTGTTCTTCCACAAATCCCGGCGTTTGTGGCGAATTGCTTCACGCAACTTGCACATAACTTGCAGGCAATATTCCTTATTGACCGTTCTACCCTGTGGCAAAAACTCAAGATGCACCACGCCCCTGCAATCGAAGAAAACTGTAACCAAAACCTTCACATTAGACCGAACTTGGCGCGTTTTTTTCGGTCTTGGCTCATGCGGCAGCTTCCATTGGGATGATTGAGCTTTGGTTTCCACCTCATAACCATAAATCCATGATTCGTCACCAGTTATGACCCTCTGGAGCAAATTTGGGTCGTCCGTCGCGGACAGAGTCCAACAGCTCCTTAGAAATGTTAATGCGATACTGTTTTTAGTCGAAATTGAGCAATTTCGGTACTAATTTCGCGGCAACTCGTCTCACGCCAAAATCATTGGTACAAATCAAATGGCACGAGCCAATCGATATATTTAAGTCCTCCGCGGTGACTCGACGATAGGCCAATACTATTTTCTTCACTTTATCAGTGTTTTCGTCTGTTGTTGACGTACTCTGGCGTCCGGCCCGCTTTTCGTCGTTCACATCTTCTCGGCCCTCTGAGAACATTTTGTACCACCGATAAATGTTGCTTCGGTCCAAGGTAGCTTCACCTTATGCCACAGTCAACATTCGGAATGCGTACGCGCAATTAATTTTGTTTTTCACACAAAATTTGATACAGATTCTTTGATCCATTTTTTGGAATGGGCAAAAATCGAAGACGAGCCAAAACACGTGCAAGCAAAGCAGCTGTCAAAAATTAATTGAACATTCAAAATAGCCAAACTGTCGGTATAAGTGAGAGACATGAGTACCAAGAAAACGCCACAAAAAAATCGAAAATCGAATATTCGTAACCCACGGAAATTTAAAATTCACGATACTTTTTCAACAGACCTCGTGTATCTAGATATACCATACACCTGGATAATACTCTTTTTATTAAAGAGAAGGTGCTATATAGTTTAGAACACGATGACATTGTTGAATTTGAAATAATTCTGTTCACGATTTTTGAGGATTGGAAGCAGTCTTATGTGTGTGTGAAGTACTACTGTAAATATATGTAATAAAAACTAATGCATTTTTGGAAGTTGCTTTAGAATATCTGACGTAATTAGATCATTGCCGGGGCTTTTTTGCTTGGAAGGTGTTATATTAGTTAGTTCACTTCAGAATGGGTGAAGAACTTGAGAAGAGAATTAAAGTGAACTGGATCCGAGTTTTTATAGATTTCGTCAAAAAGTGTCTTGTCGTTGATGGCTTGGTTTGGTGTAATAGTATTAAGTAGATGTTAGCAAAAATATCTGCTTTTTCTTTGTCAGTTTTTGTTTAATTTCTGTTATATTTACGTAAAGGGTGAGTAGCACTTTTATGTTTAATTTTGCGTTTGGTAGCTCCACAGTGATTTGTTATTCGTAAATAATTCTGTATAGTATAGCAAATCGTTCGCAATTGTAATTGTTTATTTCTAGTGTTAGTTCTTGTTTAGTCAGCTTAGTTCACGTTAATGGCTTGGCATTCCAGCGCGTTGTAGCCCTCACCCATCACTTCTCATTTATCAGTTGAACAGGATGTTCACTCAAGCAAGTATGTGTCGTAGTTATTACGTTCTGTATAAAGCTAGTTATGTCATGTACTATATCGTATATTTCCTGTTCATTCCTTATACTTAGTGGTAAGTAGATATTGCTGTCTCATTTTTGCCTGAAAATATTTCAGTCTACATTACCGCTTATTAGGCTTGGACAAGTAGGCTTATAAACAGGGAAAGTGTCCAGTATAAGTAGAATAGGTCTGTCATCTGAGTTCATTTCTAGAAGACATTCAGTATACGTATATATAGAAGATAAAGGAGTAGTGTAATACATTTAAATATTTATCTTCGAGGAATTGTTCTAATACGCTTCTAATTTCCCCATAATTTCTTTTTAGGTTGTAAGTTTCACCGCTCAATCTAGACGCAGGTAGAGCATTAAGGCATTCAAAGATGTATTTTGCCGTCCATAATAGTAAACATACATGTTGGCGTAAGCCAGTCGTTAAAAATAAACATGTGCGCTGACGTTCATAAGCCAGTTATTACTATAATAGTCGTAAATGAATATAGGATATATGGTAGTTAATTGGATTATGTAAGCCAGTATGTGGGACTGGAAGGAGATAGGACTTGAAAAAAGTCTTAGAAAGCACATCATGAAGAATCCTTGCTCGTGAATTTGATACTCGGCAGCTGCATTGGGGATGCTTTGAATTATAATGAAGAATTTTTCAAATGCTAGAAATAGAGAACGGACATTATATAGAGGCTACATTAAATTTGAAGGGGATTGAGTGTGACAACAGTAGGTTAAGAATTATTTTATGAGAATGGTAATTTTACCACGCGCGGTTTAATTCGGATGGTCTCTTCTATAGGTGGTGTTATCGCCTACCGTAAATTGGGGTCTGGATGTGAAGTATGTTTCTGTAATAAGTTTGTGAAAATGTCTAGTTCCTGCGTTTTTTGGCTGCATTTTTTCGATTGGTACATGCGTAGGCGTGGTAAAACTGGGTACATAATCCGGCCATATTGGCAGTTGAAGCTGGTTCCCATCTGGCTTGGTCGTTTTACTGTTTTAAGCGTCATATGTATTAATATAAAAATACAAATATACACCAAACAGTTAAATTTTCCGATCTAATCACGATATATATTGAATCACACTATTAGTTTTAAAATTAAGAATTTTCTACACACACTAAAGAACTTATTTAGTTATTGCACCTGATTTAATTCGATTTACATTAATTGATGTAATTTTTATTTTTTTTGCACAATTTTGTTTTGCATTAAACTCGTAGGCATTTAATTTTATCAAATGATCTCACGGGCCCTCAAATTTTATATTAAGAAATATAAACTATATTGTTCATTTATGCAAATCGTTTCGCGTTCAACTTATCATTCTCTATATATCAAGCGAATACAATCTTTTGTGAAGCTGCTGATCCACGCAATTACTTTTTTAAATAAATAAAAATTTAACAAAAGCTACTGGCGAAATGTTTTATGGCTTTAAAAACATATTTGTGCGAGCCGGATCATTTGACAAATTTAAATCCATAATTCTCACGCGTATATTTCCTTGCGCGAAAATCAACATACGGGTTTATTAATAATGACTGACTGATGATGCCAAATATTAAATTTAATTTCATGGCCGTCAACACATATGTTCACGATTCTGAATTAATTATTACCAATATGAATTACTTTCAATAAGACAGATTCTGAATTAATTATTATAATATGAATTACTTTCAAGAAGACAAAAAATGGTAAATCTCTGTACAACGTTTGAACTTGTGCACTTCAAGCACTTATCATTCATTGAAAATTTCAGTGTCCCACAATTTGAGGAATGTGAATTCCTCAGGAACTGTTGTCATAGTATATTATCTTAGAGAAGTCCATCGCTATGCACTTCTGCATATGTACATTCATTCATTATGTAGAATGAATATAATTATATATTTTAGTATTAAGAATGAGTATAAATACTCCTGACTTTAGGAGTCTAGTTCCTGTCTAATTGTGGTCCAATTCATATCAACTTTTGCAAAAGCAGAACTTCAAGAATAAAGTATAATTTTTATAACGTCATATTGACATGTATTATTTAAACACGGCCAAGTAATGCGGCCTACATTATTAGGTCTTTTACAGGGCCCATATTTAAAAATTCAACTTTATCACTGGCAAAGACTTAAGTGCCCTAATGTTCAACCTGAGTCTGGGTTGAGTGGTGAGACCATCTTTGTTGAAACTATGGGAGTTTCAAATAATGATAATAATATCTCAAAAACCCTTAAACAAACAGCAATAAGATCGAATCCTATTACAATTGCAAATATTTTGTTTCTATTACTATTTTTTATGATAAGCTTTTCCTTATATGCTTTCCTTGCTGAGTATATAAAACAATTTTTAATTATTTTCTCCAAACTTAAATCAAATGGCTTTAATAAAGAAAGTAACGAATTACTACATTATGTACAAGATTTCATATTTGTGAAAACGTCATGTTAGCTTCCAAAAGACCATATTTCCGTAAATTTTAATTTGTCTTCAATAATAAGAAAAACGTTTCAAAATTAACGAGCCTGAAGATTGCAGACGCACAGACGCTGCGGACTGCGAGCTGAAGACAGTGAGCTTTAAGACGATGAAGGAAATCAACCCACGGGAATATACGGGGCTTGAAGATATCAAGTACTTCAGAGGAGACAGAATATACAAAATATCAGGGATGCGATGGCGTACTTCACTGAGTCAGACTCGTCAATAGTTACACTTAAATTAAATATAAATTATTATAATAATAAACTGCTAATAAAATAATAACTTTCATAAAATAAACGACAAAATTACGATTCCCATTTATGCCACCACAACCAGTGGCAATGGTAACCTCAGAATTTTAATTTCAGGTGCAGATATGTCAATATGTAAAAATAATATAATACACAATTGCCTGATATACCAAAATGAAGTAAATACGAAAACGGGCATAACTAAACAAAATATTTATAAAAAAAAATTATAAAATTAAAATATGAGATTAAAATGAAAAACGGGTTCCATGTTTTATTATAATCACAGATGACAAAATAGGAAGAGATTTCCTGGTGAAATATTCTTCAAAACCTAATTATGAAACGTTCACCCTGGAATTGAGGGTCAATGCTGAACCGATGGTGGGAAACAATGAAAATGTACACCAAAAGAGTGATATGAACACATTTTACATGGGCAATTCGAAGCATTCTAACAGACTAAAAGTTCTACTAAACGAGCTAAATCTGGGAGGTTCACATGCAAAGTTGGGCATAAAGTGATTATGTATGAAATATAAAAATGCGTTTAATCTGGAGGGCGAACGAAGAGCAACGCATACTTTTTTACATCCAGCACATAATATGTACCGATAAGAACCCGAAGTACATTAAGAACTATACAGTTCATACAATTCTCCTCTCCTAGTTGTTCTAAAGGGAAACACAGAATAAGAGAAAAATAACGAAATAAGAAAATAGTGAATGATAAACTTCCATTTATTCGCCTTGATGACGTCCTGAATGAACTAAGAGGTGCAAAATTGTTTTCCAGTCTCAACAGGACAAGTTTCTTCCACCAGATTGATCTTGACAAAATGTCTAGACCACTCACTGCATTCTCCACCAATAGGGGACATTATCATTTTAAAAGGGTCTAAAAATCTCCACCAATAGTTTCCAATGAATTCTACCAATTGCATTAGCTGGTTTGGATGAGTGTGTTTTATATATATTGATGACATAATAGTCCTTGTTCCAGACCTACGTAACCATAATGAAAACCTAGGTAGGGTATTGCGAAAATTGAGCGAATAAAATCTCAAACTAAACCCCGCAAAATGTAGTTTTATAAAAATGGAACTATAGCAGATAAGATAAAAACGGATCCCAATAAGAACATCGAAATTAAAAATTATCCCATTCCATAAAATACTGATGATGTCAAACGGTCCGTAGCATGCTTTAATTATTAAAGGCGTTTTATACCTCGATTTTTGGATAAAGCACGACTAGTGAACCATCTAACAAAACAGAACCTACTACTTACTTTTACACTATGTTCACAATGACATTCAATAAATACGTAAATTATTAATAATCCCACCTTTACTTCAATATTCTTATTTAAAAAAACAATTCTTATTTACAACTGATGCCTTAGATGTTGCTCTGGGAGCAGTTTTGTCACAGGGAGAAATTAGCAAAAATATGCCAATAGCTTACGCTAGTAGAACATCAATTAAATATGAGCTAAACAAGCCAATTATAGAAAAGATGCTGCTACGTATCCATTGGGGTATAAAACCATTCGAAGGTTATTAAGCTAAATTTTTGTGTCTAAATAAGCTCACTTTAACTAGTGAGCTTATTTAGACACAAAAATCACGCATCCAAGCTAACTCAAACTCGTCAAATAGAGTACTACTTCGAGATTATTTATAAACAAGGCAAAATAAACATTAAAGTCGACATTCTTTCGCGATTTACAGATATATCGCAATTAGAGAAGCTCATTCCCAAAAATGTCAATATAGTTACCCGTGGAATGAATGCCGTTAAAAATTATGGTGCTCTACATAAAATTGATCAGATGCCCAAGAAAAATAATAAGAATAAAATGGGGGAAAATATACATGTGAGTATATCTCAATATCAGATATAAGGAACGTAAAACGTATTCAATTTGAACATATAGATGAACCCCTTAATATGAATAAAAATTTGAATAAAAGGAGCATTAAAGTACATATAAATAAGAGGGCACAGAACGTTTTTATTGAAGATGACAAGAATCTTATTATAAAATTTAATATATAAATATTACGATATACTAGCAGACAGAAAATAAAAGAATTGAGTCTGGCACATACTGACCACATATTCGAGTATTTGAGTGTCTCGAAATTCAAAAAGATGTTTAATGATATGCAAAGAAATTTGCTATCAAATAATAAAATATTTTCGTTGCGCATATTGTTATATAGACCGCCACCACGAGTAATGGACGAACTAGACATGAAAAGGTTAATTGAAGAACATCATTCAAATGCAGAAAGGGGATAAATAGATGCATTACCAAATTAAAATAAAATATGTATGGAAAAATAAGGTAATTGGTCATATAAACGAGCCTTTGGTTATAACTGAAACCATAAATAGTTCTATAGAAAGATCTCACACTACACTAAATGAATATCTATTGTCGTTCACAAAAGACAAGAATTGGAATGATTGGATACCATATTACGTTTTTGCATACAACATCACTCCTTACACTGAAACAAAAAATACCCCTTTTGAATTAGTATTTGGAAAAACTAATACCCAAATATGAGTAATATCAAAATTTAAACCAATGATACTATACAATAAAGATTACTATGTCAAAGAATTACAACATAAGCTAAAGAGAGCATTAGTGATAGCGAAAGAACGATTTATCCAGGGGAAATTAAGTCAAAAATGACAGAAAGGTTGATATATGAATCCTGCTAGGCTGAAAGTTGGTGATCTTGTCTACGTTGAATCCTGGAATCGTAAGAAAAATCATAGTCCATACGAAGGAGGGTATCAACTCAACAACCAAAATCAAAATTTTGATGAAATAAAACGGGACGGGGCCAACTCAACAATCAAAATTTAAAACAAGTTAAGAATCGTCCAGCATAACAATTTAAAGAAATATACAGCCGATTGAGTAAAATAATATTATAGTATCATTATAAAAAGTACTACTAAAATAAATACTCAAACAAAACTTAACGATAGAAGATAAGTTTATTACAACAATTATATTTGTATTAAAAACGTTAAAATGAAAATAAATAGAAGTAAAAACAAATATATATTAAAAACAAGAATTGACATAATATTAAAATTAAAGAATACACAATATTAAAAATTAAAAACCTATGAAAAATAAATTTGTTAAAAATATTAAAATAAATGAATTCATTTTCAAAATATGAAAAAATAAATAAATGCACAGTACAATATATAAGTATTAACAACATACATTTAAATGTAAAATATGGGCTAAGTTAAATAATCTTTATGTAAACAAAATATTACAATTACCTTTAAGAAGACATTCCTTCTATCTGTTCTCACATGGCGCGAGTACACGCATGCTATTGGAAAACTGATAACGGTTGAATTTCTTCAGTCTGACTTTACTCAGACTAAAGGTTTCTGGTTTCAAGTGAGATGTGATAAAACAGAAATCTTCATATAAATCATTAAAAAGTTCTGTAATTTCATTTTTTCTGTTAATTTTTGATATCTGCTTTGCTTGCACTCGTTTTGGCTCGTCTTCGAGTTCTGCCCATTTTCGACCAAAAACAGCATCGCATTAACATTGCTAAGGAGCTGTTGGACTCTGTCCGCGACGGACGACTCAAATTTGCTCCAGAGGATCATAACTGGTGACAAATCATGGATTTATGGTTATGACGTGGAAACCAAAGCTCAATTTTCCCAATGGAAGCTGCCCCACGAGCCAAGACCGAAAAAAGCGCGCCAAGTTGGGTCGAATCTGAAGGATTTGGTTACAGTTTTCTTCGATTGCAGGGGCGTGGTGCATCATGAGTTCTTGACACAGGGTAGAACGGTCAATACGGAATATTACATGCAAGTTATGCGCAAGTTGCGTAAAGCAATCCGCCACAAACGCCGGGATTTGTGGAAGAACAAAAATTGGCTTTTGCACCATGATAGCGCCCCTGCCCACACATCGTTGCTTTTTCGCGAATTTTTGGCCAAAAACAACACACTAATAAAGCCGCAGCCACGGTATTCCCCAGATCTGGCCTCCTGTGACTTTTTCTTGTTCCCGAACCAGATTCTTTGATCCATTTTTTGGAATGGGCAAAAATCGAAGACGAATCAAAACACGCGTAAGCAAAGCAGCTGTCAAAAATCAACTGAACATTCAAAATGGCCGAACTTATCGGCATAAGTGAGAGACATGAGTACGAACATAACGCCACGAAAAAGTCGAAAATCGAATATACGTAACCCGCGGAAATAAAAAATTCACGATACTTTTTGAACAGACCTCGTATCTCTATACAACTTATGAATTTGCCATAGTTTATTCTCTTAGAGAAGTTCATCATTAGGAATAAGAATCAGTATAAATACTCCTAATTTTGTAGAACCAGTCTCCGTCTAGTTCCAGTTTAATTGTGGTCCAATTCATATCAATTTTTTTAAATGCTGAACTTTAAGAATAAAGTATAATTTTTAAAACATGTATTATTTAAACATGGCCAAGTACCGTGGTCTTCATTATTGGCTGTTCTATTGAGTCCGTCTTTAAAAATTCAACTTTATCACTGGCAGAGATTAGAATGCCTTAATGTTCAACCTGAGTCTGGGTGAAACGGTGAGACTATCTTCGTCAAAACTATGGGAGTTACGAACAATGATAACATTATTTTAAAAATCCCAAAACAAACAGCAATAAGGTCGGATCGTATTACAGTAGCAAATATTTGATTTCTGTTACTATTTTTTATAATAAGTGTTTCTTTTATATAATTTGAGTAAATTAAAATTGTTTTCTTGTCCAGAACTATAATTTTAATTTTTCTAAATTGATTATTTTCAATAGATGGCACTGGAAGTGTATATGGTGGTGGGCGCGAATCAACAGCACTCAATATACCCGGGACCGCAAATGGGATAACAATCGGTGGTCAACAAAAGATATCGCAAACTGCGCCGAAACGGCCTGTACGCCGAGGTGGTAAACCGCCACCCGATAGACCAACACGTGCATTATTTTGTTTGACATTAAAAAATCCACTGAGAAAATGTTGTATTGATGTGGTTGAATGGAAGCATCCTTTTAAAAAGAAAAAAATATGTATATGTAGAAAAACATTAACATAATACCAAAGAGACAAAAACGTTTCATGAACGCACATATGTATGCAACTATAAAAAAATTTTAATTATAGTGCAAATTTGCAAAATCGAAATTAAAAATATATACGTGTTAAATTTTGCAAATTTACATTTTAAATCTGGTTTTTTTAGTTAAAAATATATAATAACATTTTTTTACATATTCGACATAAATATTATGTAATTGTAGCAGTTAAAACAGGCGTAGCAAATAATATTTAATTATTCAAAAGGAGCGTTCAACATTAAATTCTTCTTAGTCGAAAATAAAAATAATACATATGAATTTATTATTCCTTCAATTAAAGCTGATGTTCGACCTAAAAAACAATTAAAGCTGATGTTCGACCTTTATTAATTTAATCGAAAATGTACCATTTTTTAACAGGTTATTGCTTCCTCGGCTTTCCGTAGAACTTGGAGCTATTCTACAACTGATTCGGTAGAATTTTTTAAATTATTTAATACGTGATAATAATCATGTTTTTATCAAATTACCTTCATAATTTTATTCATAATTGTTTCATATTTTTATTATTCGTAACTTCTTACTGATTTTTTTATAATATGCGGATATGTGCAGATGTGCAAAGGTTTCCTACATTTCAGTACATAGTTTGCTTAACATAACTCGAAACTTTAAACATTTCTACAGTGAATAAATAAACTTTATTATAATTATTGCTAAAGCAAGATCTAATATACACGATAATATTAAAAACGTAAACTTTGACTTTGCAAACTAAAATAATATTTAAATTATTATAAATCCTGTTGTTGTAAAAAAAATAATAAAAATTATTTGAAAATTTGATATCAAACTAACATGAAAAATGAATTATTAGCTAAACTCTACTAATTAGAGTTGAAATATCGCTTGGACCAATATACATAACTACCAAATATATGTATAATACTAGTTAATGCCCAACAAGGAGTGTCAGCAAAAATGCACATAATGATAAAATGAAAATATTTTTCAAAAATGTTTTAGATAAATTACTTAATTTTCCTTAATAAGATTATATATTTTTATTAAAAGACCTTTTGAATATCTTGTACTTTTAACTATATTCGCCAATTGTATTGCCTTAGCAGTTTATACTCCATATCCTTTAAGTGATTCAAATCAAACAAATTGGTATTTGGTAAGTAATATTGTACTATATATAACATACAAACTAATATTGGTTAAGCATAGATTATATATAAAGGCTTCTTTTACATATGTGTTACACAACGATTTGTTTGCATAAAATAATAATTTATAAGTTTAACGGAGCTTTAATTGAGAAGTAATAGTACTTAATAGTAAATTCACGTTTATATTTCAGAATATATATTATCGATATTATTTGATAATGTAAAAAAATTGGTTTCGTTTTTAATAGGAAAAAATCGAGTACGTTTTTTTGGTAATTTTTACACTTGAATGTGTTATGAAAATTATAGCGTACGGATTTGTATTGCATCCCGGTTCATATCTAAGAAATGGTTGGAATCTTCTAGATTTTTCTATAGTTGTAATTGGGTGAGTAAATAAATTTTTGAATTTTTTTTTTTTGTATTACTCTATGAAATTAATGTATTTTCCTTGACTAACGTAACTTCTTAATTTCTTTAACTAACACCAAAAAAATGTTTTTCATATTTCTATACACTCATCATTAGCTATAATGATGAGTGTATAGAAATATCGAAATAATTCGATATTTGTGAAGCATAAAAGAAAAAAATGGTCGTTACAAGGTATGTTTTGCACGACAACTCCTCAGCTTACAACTGTGAGTGCAATGATTCAAATGCATAGTTCTTGATCCTAGACTACTCAAGTAAGGTTTCAAATACAAGGATACAATATTGTATTTTTCTTTTTTAGATACAAAATTGATAAATTATCAGTTCACTAGTATTAGATTGCAATGCCTACCGCACAAAATTATGGCTTCCAAACATTTGTTGATGTCTTCTACAATTTAGAAAAAGATAAACGTATTTTAGGAAAAACTGTGGAAGTTCTAGTGTATCGTTGAATGCTTAAAGTTTTTCCCTGTCCATTAATGCTTCTTTAAATAATGAGATTTACTCAAAGTTAAATTTCTTAAAGTTAGGAAATCTTGTAGGCATTGCATTTCAAAGGTCTATGTGTATTTTCGGGGAGAGAAAGTGAAGACTTCCAAGAGGATTATAATGTCATGATAGTCGGCTATGAAATTTATTGTTACGACTTATAGTCAACTCAAGGTCGTAAGGAACATTGAGGTCACGATGCCTTATACTATTGCATACATAATAGGGAGCTTCGACAATCGCTCAGAGGACTTTCGATTAAAGAGATTGAATTCGACTGGAATTGGAATGCTTGGTTAACCGCCAAAGTTATATTGCGTATGTCTACATGGGTTATATAATCGTGTTGTGTAAAAGTACCTTTTCGTTTTTTTGTTAACCGCATTTTGATCGTTTATCTAAAAGTTATTTTCAGTTTTGTTTGTGGATTTCATGTCAAACTTTTATCCATACACAGTATTAAGTAACGCATCTATTTTTTTCTGGAAAAATATTTCCGTTAATTAATATGTAAGGGAATGTTTCTTAAAAAATAGTAAAAGTAACTCCTTTGATCGATTACTTTTATTCTCCACTTTCTACGTCAGTTTTAAGGGAAATTAATATGATTTTGCAAATAGTATTTTGTTTTTTTTGTGACGTAAAAGGATGGCAGTATCATTAGCATATATACACGTATAATATTGTCGTTGGAGGGATTATCGTGGGTATAAATATTACTTAAAAGAGTGACACTCTACGCTGAAAGATACAGGCAAGGATAAATAATGTATCAGAGAACTCGACATTTTCAATTATTTGAAAATGTCTTTCGTAGAGATAGGATTTGATGATAAGAAAATAAGTGGAGAGAAGAATTCTGTCTCCACTAATTTTCTTATCATCAAATCCTATCACTTATGGAGATAAGAATTCTCTCTCCACTTATGAAGAATTCTCTCTCCACCTCCTCTCCGGCGATGAAGAATTTTTCAAGTGCAAGGAAGCGAAAACAAAAATATTAGTCGGTTACCACTTCGTTGGGAGGACAGTATATAGCTACTATATTAGATGTGAAGGAGATGAAATTTAGTGTAACAGCGATAGACTAAAGGGACTCAGTCGCAGTTTGCATTAAAGAGAGTGGGATAATGATTTTTTATGAGAATTGTGCTTCCATCATGGGCGATGTTGTCCGGATGGTGAGTTCTGTAAGTGGTGTAGTCGCGTATTGTCAAATAGGATCTGCAACCTTAAGTGTGTCTCCGTAATAAGTACAATGTTAATACGTCTATCATGTTGTAAAATATCTAGTTACTGTCTAGTTAATAATAATGTCAATGGAAATGTTGATGGTGGTACTACTGGTGATTTCTTTTTTTTGTGTAAGGGCAGTTTACGTAACAGTTTACGCAAACAGTACATGTGTATGTTTATTCTGAATAAGGTGCAAGCTACATCTGGCGCATACCTCCAAAGCATAACAGTGCTTTTGCGACATCTCATAGGATTTGGATTGTTGGTTTTCACTGCAAATCTGTTGAATAATATATTTATAATGAAAGGATAGTCGTAGGCATCGAATGTAAAAACAACGACACCCGTTTGCCGTTTATGGCATTTATAAATTTATATAACGTTTATGGCATTTATAAATTTAGCAGTGGAACTTTTTTATTTTGAGTTCACCGTTACAGTAATCATTTACTTTTATAATACCACTGCTGATATTTTTGAGAGCCAGACTGGTTTTAAACGGACAGCTATTTTTCTTTAAATTTTGATTTGGATAAGCTTGCGATGGTGAGGAAACGGCGATGGTTGAACGGAAAAGTTCTGGTTGTTATAGTTGTTATAATTGTAGGTTTTTGTTGGTATGGTATTGTTGGAGTTATACAATCTGGCTCTAATATCTGAATCCATGACGGGTTGTGAGGGGAGGGGGTATCCGGTAGGCTGAGGTACACGTTCATAGGCATTACTACTACTTCTAAATATATTTGGCACTGATCACTGATTTTACTTTCACAAGCGAGAGAAATAAAAAGTCAAACCATAAATAAAGTTCAATAATAAAGAAAATACTTTATAACAGCACTAAAAAAAACCTTTTCACATTATCAATTATTTGAAGAAAAAAAACAAAAACAATCTGAAACAACGAGAACGTCCATACTGGAATGGCGTAATTAATTTGTTTACTCGTTAAATTGGAACGTAATTGTTTCTATTTATTTTAAAACAGTGTAATTAGTACAGTACTATTAATAAGGGTTCTATTTATTTTAAAACAGTGCAATTAGTACAGTACTATTGAATTTAATGAAGGAAGGTTTCGATGTTAAAGCATTACGAGCATTTAGGGTACTTCGGCCATTAAGACTTGTATCTGGTGTTCCAAGTAAGTATAACTAATTTTTTTGGTAGTTTTTTAAATTAATAAACTTTCAAAAATTTAATTTTTATGAAAAAAATTTAATTGGTAAGTGGTAAAAAAGTCAAGATGTTAAATATCTTACCGCTTACCAATATCTTACCCCCTACCAAATATGTTTATAAATTACAGTTTTCTTCTTTTGTTACATATATGGTATCATATTTAAACTACAACTTATATAATATTTGTAATAATAAAATATAAATATAATTATTTCCTTTGTAAATAGGTCTACAAGTTGTGCTTAATTCAATTCTTCGTGCCATGGTGCCTTTATTGCATATAGCTCTACTCGTATTATTTGTAATCATAATCTATGCAATCATTGGACTTGAATTATTTAATGGAAAAATGCATGTCACTTGCTGCCATAATATAACAAGTAAGTGAAAATAAATACTTCATATAAAAATAGTACTTTTCAAAAATAATATTGTAATATAAAATACACCTATTTGTATTAGCGTACGTAGAATACAACATTTTACAGAGCTGATAATATTTCCTAATATTATTTAATACTTTTATGGTAATATCATGAACATCTTTTTTATCCTAATCAATATACTCTACATTGATAAAATGTAATACTAATTTATAGAAAAATATATATAGCAGGAAGTTGCTAAATTCTTTTTTAGATCTACTTAATGAGTAAGCTTAAGGTGAGAAATACAAAAGTAGAAACAAGTGAGCAGATAGATTGCTTATTTTAATATTTATAATACTTATTTTAATATTTATATTCCACGTTGCACCATCGCGATTATAAGGCCATTTGGAGAATTCTTAATATGAAATCTAACCTAATCAATTCCAAATTTTTGCAAATGCTAATAACTCAAAATCAAGAATTTCCACAGATAAATTTATAAATGACAAATAAATTTATATTGATTGCACAAAATTGACCTTTTTCCTACATTAAAAATTTAATTTCTTTTCGTTGTAAATGTATCTCTAAATTTACTATTAAATACTTTTCGCAATTAGTAAAATAGGCATTTTATTAATACAGGAATTCCTTAAAAAACTCTCTTCTAAGATGGTTTTTTCTTCTAAGGTGGTTAATTTTTTTAGTAATATATGCAATTAACAGAACAGTTAATTTATTGCAAAAGGATTTTTGTAATTTCAACTTTAACAATTCCACTTAGTTTCGATAAACCGTGATTTATGGAACTCTAGTAGACAATTTATCAAACAATATTAATACAAACGTATTTGCCGTAGAACCTAAAAAAATTAAAAATTTCATTTAAACAAATTCCAATTGATGAAGATTTTTTGAGAATATGATAACAGTGTAAGTAAAGCTATGTTTTAAAAAGAATATTTTCGAGTAATGAAACTTTTTTTTATTTAGATGCTTACGTGAATAAGCGATATTTCCGCTACAAAGTACCATAAGGGCACATCCGAATTTGAAACGCCGATAGTTCGAAAGACCATTTCTTTGTGAATTCTCACAATAACAACGATTACATTTATCATTAGATGAATATTAACTATTTCATACCAAAATTAAATGTATGCCGCTTTTACATTTACAGTCACAGTAAAAAACCGTCTCATTATTTTTTCTTAATCGATTGATCAGTCAATTAGGAAATATCTTATGACCACTAAGATTATTAGATCTCACCTGCCTAGTTTCTTCAATGTGCAATCTATGTCAACGTTTTGTGGTAACATTTTGTTTGCATTATTTTTATAAGAAATAAACTGCATCTGCCAAGCAAACTGCTCGCAGTTCAGACAGTGCATTTTGCCATAACTTGTAATTTACTTTTTGTCAACCACCTTCGTTTCATCCACTAGTCCCATAACGTTCAACTTACCATATTTTCTTTTCTTATAGAATGTTACTTTTTAAAAGATTTCGTTTCGAATGAGCTTCACTTCACTGGGTAGCTTATATATTCTTCGATCTATTTTCCAAATATGTATTTTGAAAACAAACATGTGCTTGAAAACTGATAATCAATTAATATACTATCAAACTAAAAAATGGTCAATTCGACTTAGCACATTAAAAAATTGCCAAATATCGTCATAGTAATGGGGCCGCAATGTTGTCTCTGGTTTAAATTCAGGCATTTTACATATATATAAGTAACAAACAAAAATTTACATATGTTATACATCATTAATATAGAAATGTAATATTTTTTTCATTTTATTAAAACTTTAAATCACAATTCCAAAATTGTTTTAGAAAAATAAATTAATAAGAACAATTTTTTCCGATAGACAAAATCATGGAAGAACCTCGACCATGTAATGAAAATGGCTACGATTGCGGTGATGTAGAAAATTATGTGTGCGGTCGAGATTTTCCTGGACCAAATGATGGCATTACAAATTTTGATAATTTTGGTTTAGCCATGTTAACCGTATTCCAATGCATTACTCTTGAAGGCTGGACTGATGTTTTATACTATGTAAGATCTTCCACTCGTGCACTGTTTTAAACTTATTTCTTATGAGAAGTAAAATACAATACTTCATAAACTCTAGAAATAAAAATTGTATAACAAAAATAAAAAAACCTAATCGTATAGATTCAGGATGCACTTGGACGAGATTGGCAATGGATCTACTTTATTTCGATGGTAATATTGGGTGCATTTTTCGTTATGAATCTAATTCTTGGTGTCTTGAGTGGTGAATTTTCTAAAGAACGTACAAAAGCGAAAAATCGAGGTGATTTTCAGAAATTGCGAGAGAAAACACGAATCGAAGAAGATTTGCGCGGTTATATAGACTGGATAACGCAGGCCGAGGATATTGAACCGGAAACGGAAAGCAATACTACTCAGGACAATAAAATAAAATCGTCCAATGAAATTGATTCTATTGGTCAGTTAGGAGAAGAGGCGCAGGAACTTGTCCAGGAGTCATGGTTTCGAAAAAAGAAAAAATGTGCAGAACGGATAAATCGTCGAATGAGACGAGCGTGTCGAAAAGCTGTTAAATCACAAGCTTTTTATTGGTTAATCATAGTTCTCGTATTTCTAAATACTGGCGTATTAGCTACTGAGCACTATCATCAACCAAAATGGTTAGACCATTTTCAAGGTTAGTATTCTACAATATCCTGGACTAATAAAAATAATACGAATATATATATATATATTGTTTAAGTAATATGAATACTTACTATGGAGGTGCATTTCATAATATAAGTGCGAATGTGCCTTTTCATTAAATTGTATTAATTTGAAGAAATAGAACAACTAAAGAGTAATTGAGGCTTACACCGGAGTGCTGTATATCATCTCCAGAAAGGAAAATATATCAAATACAGTTCTTTTTTTTATCGGAAATTCCCTTTTCAGAATCTTTGAAAGTTTCATTTGTTCATATGCTATAGTAACCTTATCGATGGCATTGATGATTTGGGTGACACAAAAGAGGTGGCGCACAAATCAGCAAGGCCATGCATGGGATCTTCCTATAAAATTCCATGATTCGATGACGTTTCATCGATTGACTGGCGAAAACATTTGTACGTTCGTACGGTGTGCACAACTATGATGTCCAAGCCGGCATTATGATTGCAAAAAATGACAGGCAGGGCATTCGTCGTTGGACTGTTGAGTCAACGAGATGTGATGTGAATATCGAGGAGTAAAATTAATTAAAATACACTAATTAAATTGATAATAGGTTCTTTAATATGAATAATTAAAAATAAATAACAGGCATTTTGTGTAAATTCTAAAAGTGAGCAAATTTTTTGTACATTTTGTTCTTATTTTCGAGTCTGACGTGTTTTAATTAACTGTAAAAAATTACGAGAAATAGTGAGGGTTATTTAAATTTTTGGTTCCAATCTTTTTATTGGTAGTATTGAAAATATGATTTGCGAACTTTCCAAAACATAATTTCCAAAACACAAATTTCTTAAATTTGCTTTCATTTTAATGATTGTTTAATTAAAAACATAATAAAGCTTCCAGTTAGAAAAAAACATAATAAAGCTTCCAGTTATCAAAATTATTTTGGTGAATAATAATCATGAAGTGGTTTAGTGTATTTGATCATCGCTACCGGTAATCTAACATATACTATCATATGTTGGAACACGAAGTGTTGATACAAGAAAACAGATAAGTGAACGATGAGAAAACTAAACAAGCAAATACACAACCAAACAAAACATGCTGAGGACTTCATCACAAAGTTGATATAAGAAAACAAATAAGCTAAAGATGAGAAAACTAAAAAAACAAATACACAACCAAACAAAAAATGTGTCGCGTTGTGTGAGTACCGACTATTCATTTATGTATCTTTACATCGAAAAATTAAAAAAAATTATATTAGGAATGTGGAGTTTTTCATGATCAATGTTTGGTAAATTGTCAGTAAATTTTTAAGCAGTTAATAGAAAATTAATGATTTTTTTATCATTTTCCCCTCACGTCCTTCAATTTTGTTATATTTTTTTCTCCCTTCCCTTCCCATGGATAACTTAACATCCTCGAGTGCCTGCATTATCCTCTTTATGCTTTGGCATGATCTTTCTATTCATGGCGGCTGTGAGAACACATATCAGCCCAAATTTCGAAGCCTCCCACAATCGTCATAGACCATACTCCTGTTAAACTTTACGTTCTTAAGAAAAATTTTATCCGAACTTTAATATTTTCCCCGTCTCTTTCCAACACCCAGAAAAATATTTTCTCTCGTAATATTTTTCTTTACAAAACCATAACACTCTTTTAACGTTTTGCACAATTTTAGATGAAAAAGATATTTTATATTTATTCTTATCAAATTTAAATTCATACATTCTTGTTTATTTGCCATCAGTCCAAATAATCAACTTAGAACATCAATGCTTAAGTTATGCGTCATGTTATTAATAATTATGTTCTTTATTTTACTAGCAAACATTCGAAAACGCAATATTAAAGGACAATTATTGTTGCTCAATATTATACAAATAACTCTATCAAACCTTAACAAACTATTTGACGTTAGTGGAACTATTTCATATCAGAAGTAGATGAAAATCTAAATGGATTTATGTGAACTTATTCAATTTATATATAAAAATGCTTTAGCAAGAAGGAAGTATTCGAAATAGTTAGTGAGGAGCCATAATATAGTTATTTAGTAGGTAATATAGCCGGATAAGAGTGCGACAAATTTGCCTCCCAGGAGAATAGCAAACAGCAAAATCAAGTAATAGCAATTAAGGAGCAGATGTATTGTAGAAGCCACAGACAATTTGCCAAAATTTAGACACATTGATCATCCGGGCCCAGTACCTGAAAACGAAAGATGTTCGTGACGTTGTTTCCTTCGCTCGGATTTATGACCATTGTTTCTATCGACAAATTCACACATTTGTAACAATATTTTTAATTTATATTTCGTTAATAAGTTCTTATTTTAATTTTCATAAAATGAACTTAAGTAAAACTCAATTAATGAGTTTTGATAAAATTCAAATTGTGAGTACCTTTTTTTTAAAGGTCTTAAGAGGGCATGTCTATAAATAAGCAAGAAATCTGCGATCATTATAACTGTGAACATGTAGGGTTATATCCTCTCCTGTTATTTTTCCCTTTATGTTTCATTAACTATAAACCATAAATTCTTTCTTTTCTGTTGTCTACTTTTAACTATCTCAACCAGAAGAAGCGTCTATCTACGGAAGTTTTTACAAAAAAATATTTTTATATCACCTAATAATATCACATTATTCAAAAGTAAGGTTACCTGTTTTTATAGAAGTATTGAATTTATGCCTTCTTTACAATATACAAATATATATAGTTAATAAAAGAGATAGAGAATTTAAAAAAAAAATAATATTCTTACTACCTGTTGGGTATGTCGTAATAACGGTATAATATAAATAATATATATTTATGCCTCCACACAAAGCCTATCTTACATGAATTGAACCATATTCAAGAATTTCATACCAAAATAGTGTTTTTATATTATCATAAATGACAGAGATTATTCTTCTACTAAAAATAAAAACAAGTTATTTTGAAAAACATAAGAATTATATAAATATAACCACCATATTATTATATATATTAGATTAAAATTTTTACAATAAAGTCTTGCGCATATGATGACTGTTTCCATCCTGACTTTGAAGCAAAAATCTGTAATTATAAGATATCTAACATAAAGTCTACAAAACGAAAATACGTCAGCTTTGGTTTAAGCTGGGTTGATAACTTAAAAAAGTAAGAAGCTTTATGCTCCATGCTATAAATAAAATATTTTTACCGTAGGTTATTTCGAATAGGACATCGATCCTTAATAAGGGGATCATTTATAAATCTTTCATTTAACCGAGTTTGTTAAAAAATTATATAGAAATTGCTTTATTTGGAAGCATACACGCTTTTCTTCAATATATTCTAAATTTTAGAATTATACTGTTGCAATATTAGTTTTAAAAATGATTTTATTTATGCACTTATTATCAACTTATTTCTATTTGGTCTGTTTTTTATGTTTTCAGAAGTGACAAACATATTTTTTGTCGCTCTGTTTACAATGGAGATGATGTTAAAAATGTATAGCTTAGGTTTGCAAGGATACTTTGTATCGTTATTTAATCGATTCGATTGTTTTGTTGTTATTGGAAGCATCGTCGAAATGGTTCTTACAAATACAGAAGTGATGCCACCATTGGGTGTTTCTGTTTTACGCTGTGTTCGTTTATTGCGTGTTTTTAAGGTTACAAAGTAAGTAGAAAATCATACAAATTAAAAAAAAAACAATAATATTAGTGTAAGAGGTACTGTAATATTATTAATTTTTATTTACATACATTTTTAGGTATTGGAGATCACTATCCAATTTAGTAGCGTCTTTGTTGAATTCAATCCAATCGATTGCATCTTTATTATTACTACTATTTTTGTTCATAGTTATTTTTTCGTTACTCGGGATGCAAGTTTTTGGTGGTAAATTTAATTTCAGCGAAACTGAAGAAAAAGAACGGTCGAATTTCGATAGTTTCTGGCAGAGTTTGCTGACAGTATTTCAGGTAAATTTGTTCAATGTCTTAGACACACTTTAACAGTAAGACTGAACGATTATTTAAAAAAATCTGATTTCCTTAAATTTACGATTTAAATAATCAATTTATCCATTACAAATTCACAATCAGGATGTTTGTTATAAAAATTATAGTCATGTATTTATATGCACGGTACTTTAAATTGAGAAATCCTTGCAGCAACCCCGCACGTATCCAAAACATTGAGACATTTTCTTGTAAAATATTTGTCAGATATTCTGCAGCTTCTATTCTCAAATATTTACGATGCATTTTCTATATCTTCCATGACAACTAGAAGTAGTAAATGGCTCAGGCCTTTATTGTACGTTTTCCAATGCTTATCTGCATTGAAATTTTTGTGTGTACATATTTAATATATTTAAATAATCTTATTCAGCAATATCCTCTCTTCTGAGAAGACAATACTGGTATTATTTATGATTGGAAAAATAGAGGTAGGCCCTATTTTCAATAAAAAATATGAACTACAGAGCCTTAAGTCAAATTAAAATGTCTTTTTAGATCTTTTTTAAGTCAGATAGCCACCCGACTCCAGTTTAAGTTAATGGTGCCAGAATACAATTTTCTGAAGAAAAAAAAAATCTGACTCAATGAAATTTTAAGTTAACAGTTTCTGAATAAAAATTTCATTTTCTTGCTAGTAGATGTATGAAAGTTTCGGACATCTTAGATTAATTATAATTAAATTTATTAGATATTTTATTAACTAGATTTGACAAGTATGATTCGGGTTTTTCTTCTCTGCTGACAGTATCCAATTGTCCAAAGCAATATACTTTAGTTGGTCACTGCCCACTAAAACTTGTTACTTGTCTCCTGCACACAATATTCCAATTAACTTTCCATGTCAGGTTTTATTAGTACTTATATTAGCCACTGGGTTAAAAATAACTCTTTTTACCTTAGGTTTCAGAAAATAGCAGAAACGACACTAGAAAACGTCTGGCTACCTTTAATTATATATAAAACTATTCAAATTTGTTAATTTCAATTGAATGAAGTCTGTGTAGTTATTTGGTCAAAATATAAAAATTATTTTTATGCTTGGTGTGCATTTAGATTAACTTTTATTTCATTTCCAAAGGCAAGTTTATTATAATTTAACCGCATATGATCATTAAATTGAAATGAATTCCATAATTACCTTAAAAATTGTCTAGATTTTAACCGGTGAAGATTGGAATGCTGTTATGTATGTTGGAATAAAAGCATATGGAGGCGTATCATCAATTGGTGTTCTCGCGTGTATATATTTTATAGTTTTATTCATCTGTGGTAACTATATTCTCCTAAATGTGTTCTTGGCTATCGCCGTAGATAATTTAGCCGATGCTGACTCTTTAACAACAATTGCCAAAGAAGATGAGGTGAGATTGAATATTTTCTGTTAATTTAAAATTATTCAATTATAAAATATAAATTAATTATAATTATCATAAAACTAATTCTATACTTTTTTTAAACACAATTTTAGGAAGATGAAAATAAACAAAAATCACACAGTCCATCGCCAATACACGCTATTGATGAAGACATCATTGATGATGAAGCACATGGCGATGAAGAAATTATGTATGTTAAATATTGGAACTTGTCTATTCTATTTTACAAATATATAATTGTAAAATAATGTACTAACTAACGTGTATCATAGTATAATATTGTTATAAAATAACTAATTGTTTTCTTTGTTGATTCGTCAAATTTTTCAAAATTTTTATTTTTTCTGATAAAAGACATCTTATACAATACACTTGCAATCAAATAATTTATTATTATTATGTTAATGTTGATAATAAAGTAATATGAAATGATCAAAGGTAAGTTTTTACACCTAAAGTGATTTGATCGAAAGAAAGTGTATTACACACTAGTTTTTCAAAGAAATTTCAAAATTAGTATCAATAACAATAAATAAAATATTAGAAACAAATTTGGCATTAAATTGCCAATAATTTGGGAACACAAATCAGAACAAGTTCAATTTTAAATTTCCAAAGGTATATTTGTATATACCTTTCATTGACTTTTCTTCTGATAATAATCTTTTGTAGATATTTATAAATCAACGTACCCAAATACATAAAAATGGTTTTTCCTTATTAATTATTTCCCAGTAACACGCAGAGTGAAATAATTTTCTGTATTGGTGTTAGTTCCCATATAATATAAATGTATGTATTTTTCCTATTGATTAATTTAAACTTGAGTCCAATATCATTGTTTGTTAATTATATAGGGTGGTCCATCTAGCGGTTCCATTTTGAACTACTATTTATTTGAAGTACTAGACTGTTAAATGTCAACACGAATTGACTGATTGTTAGTTGAAAGTCAGAATTTTACGAAATGGTAATCCATACGCTTGAAGAAAAATGGAAATATTGAGAACTTACTTCCAAAGTGGTGAGTCTTCAACCCAAACTGTGAAATTTTTTTAAAAAAATGAGTAAAAATCGAATGCCATCACGTGAATTTATAGGCAAATTCGTAAAACGAGTTCGCGAAACTGGTTTGTTGGTTGCCAAAGCAACCGAGAATATTGCCGCCGTTGCTGAAAATGTCAGTGATCATCCATCAACATCAACTCGGCACCGTTCTCAGGAATTCAACATTTCTCGCGCTTCTCTGTTGAGAATTTTGCACAAAGACCTCGGTATGAAAGCTTACAAAGTTTAATTAGCCCAACAGCTAAAGCCGCATGACCATCCGATGCGTTTTCGGTTTGCCCAATGGGCTCAAGATCAATTGGCCGAAGATGAGCATTTTTACCGAAAAATCATCTTTTCGGATGAGGCCCATTTCCACCTCGGTGGGTAGTGTATGTCAACAAACAAAATTGTCGCATCTGGGGCTCAGAAAATCCATACGTCACCATGGAAAAGCCGATGCATCCACAACCAGTCATGGTTCGGTGCGGATTTTGGAGTGGAGGCATCATTGGCCCGTTTTTCTTCGAAAACGATGAAAGAGCCGCCGTTACGGTCAATGGTGAGCGCTATCGTGGCATGCTCAACGAATTTTTGTTTCCAAAAGCTAAAGAGAATGGCATGGACAAAATTTGGTTTCAACAGGTCGGGGCCACTTGCCACACAGCCAACGTAACAATCCAACTTTTGGGCACTGCTTTCGAAAACCGAATAATTAGCCGAAATTCTGATGTCAATTGGCCGCCTAGGAGCTGTGATTTGAGCCCATTGGATTATTTTCTGTGGGGAGCCGTTAAGGATAAATGTTACGCAAACCATCCAGAGACAATTGATGCCTTGAAACACGAAATCAAAGTTGCCGTTGAAGAGATATAGGCCCACACAATCGAAAATGTACTGAAAAATTGGGTCGAGCGAATGGGGTACTGAAAGGCCAGCCGTGGCAGTCATTTAAATGATGTTGTGTTTCAGTCTTAAATTTCAAGGTTCAATCTTTTTAATAAAACCTGAAATTTGAAAAAGAACATACACTAGTTTTTTTTTATTTACTTTTTAAAATGGAACTTCTAAATGGTCTGACAAATAATAAAGAAAAATCTGACAATAATACGAAGTCAATAAAAAGGAAGCATATTTTGTTATAAGTTATTAGAATTTATACCGTTACTTGCCCTTGTATATTTTACAAATAATTAAGAATTTATACCGCTACTTTTCGATATAAATTGTTTTACTTTGAATAACTTCACGTTTACATATGATGTTGTCAATGATACATTGAAAAAACACGATAATATTGATTACCATATTATGAATTTTGATTATTTAAAGAGATATTTTTCATTTCATTATAAAAATATATGCAAATTCTGGAGTTATTCAATGAAAAGCAAAATAATGCCATTAAAAACCGGACGATAAATAAATTCATGACAGAAAGATTCTTGTTAATCTTTAACAATAAACTATTTCGGATATACAACTCAATAAAAAATGTCATAGAATTATTGAAATAATTATATTGCTAATATTCAAAATAATGATATTGATACACGGCTAAGTTTTAAAATTCAACAGAAGCTTTGAATCATTATTGGAAGATTAAAAACGTGGCCATCCTTTACGACCAAGGGGCAAATAATCAACATGTATTCAAAAAAAAAAATATGTTTTTCAAATTTCTCAAATTAGGTGCAAGTAGTTTTTGATATCTTTGATGTATCACTTATTTAAATTGCCAAGAAATCACAGTAATAATAAATAATATTAATACTTTTCCTGGAAACAAAGGTTGGGATTCTTTAGCGGGCCTTTTCCAAGTTGAGAATTGTAAACTCAGACAAGTCAAATGAGTTCTGAATTGAAAAATGACATATTTTTTGTTCTGTTAAGGAAAAAATATAAGTTCAGGACGCATCTCAAACATTAAGCAAAAGTTATAGTGTTGTAATATAATCTCTTAATTATTTGCATATATGGTCTACATAAGTAGTGAAAAAAGAGGAGGCTATAGCATATTATATTGAAAAAATAGATAAATTTTTAGGTTGTTTAAATTATTAACATTTATATCGTAGAAATATCTAGTGTTATTGCATACAAGTGAGGGTACAGTAAGAATGCATATGAAAGATAAGCGGAATTATTTAAAATCTGTTTATCATTCTAAATCTACTACTGAGGCGCCCGGACTGTGCCAAAAGATTGCAGGGTGTTTGTAGTAATCTTTATATTTGATTAGAGAAGTATTCACTGCATAAGCCAGACTCAGGCAATGCTTTAGGGCAAATAGTTTTAAGCTGGTGAATATTTTTTGTATTTGAAGTCAATGATTACGCCTTAAGAGAAGTCAATATTTTAAGGCACTGTTACGTGCAGCAAAGACCATACGCGTAATGTGAACCATTTTTTAAGGCACTGTTCAATGATAAAAAGACCGTACGCGTAATGCGAACTATAAAATATGCTGAGAATATTTCTCACCAAGAAATTTGAAGCACCTTCCTATAACTCATGTAGCATTATATGGAAATCCCGCAAGTGCTTGAAATGAGAGTAACTTATGTCTACACATATATGCAAAATACGAAAACGTTTAAAAAGTACTTGACATCGCGGTAAGTTATATTCTAATCAGAATATGGTAGAATTGCACCATGACAAAATATTTAAAAAATATCTGAAATCGGACTATCTTTTTTAATGTGCGATTTCAAACTAGAGCATCCATTCACCAAACACATGCAAAATGCGCGTGCACTCACACAATGGGAGAATCAGTAATAAATAAATACGCTCTTAAAGGTATTCAAATTTCATCTTTGGATACAGTAATAAATCGTTCGTTGACCATGTGTTTTGATAGTCAGTCATTACTACATACCGCCGGCACAAACAAAAATTTATTTTAATTAGAAGAATAAAATATGTTAATTACCTTACGCGTCCCCTGGTAAGGTGGTATTAAAGATGGAATCTGTCTACCTATTTTTATAAAGGCATGCGAGCAGTTTTTAAGTTCCGTCGGTACAAAATATGTAGAGTTACGATTACGATGACGATTTGTTGGTGTTACGCTTGGCAACGTGTCCCGAAGTTGTTGCAGTGTGGTAGCCGCTGGTACTATAGTTGATGGAGATATTAAAAAATCGCATGGGATACGTAAGATTTGATCCTATACTAACTCTGCTGCAGAGCATACTTAGTCTTCTTTAACTGAAGTTCAAAGATCCAGTAATAATAACGGAAGTCGATCCGACCAATTGTAACTGCAGTCGAGTGATTTCAGTGCAGCTTTTAATTGCCTGCAGAATCTTTCAGCCAAACCATTGCGTTGAGGATGATACGCCGAAGTTCTTATTCTGTGTCCCAATGGCCTTAGTAATAAGGTTAAAGAATTTTGATTCGAAGTGAGTATCCTGATCTATTGTGATGGTAAGTGGTACTCCAAATCAAGAAACAAAGTCGCCTTGGCCCATCTACTGTAGTGATCGAAAATGTGTAAAATGTATGTAGAAGCATCTGATACAGATAAAGGCCCAGCATCCATGTTTTCGGCAGGGGAAACGTTTCCAAATCGTATTTAATGTGTTGTGACACCACTGTTTTACCAAATAATTTATTTGATTATTTTTGTGTGGCCAATAAAATGTTAAAGATATAAGTTTTGGCGTAGTCCTGAACTACGTGGAAGAGGTTATGGAATTGGCAAAAGTGAGCTTATAATTTTTAGATCGAGGTGATTTTTGGTAAAATGGTCATGCAATGACGGAACTGTCAGCTATAATTTAATTTAAACGACGGTTAAACAACCAGTCCATCAATGGCCGTCGTTGAAACATTAGTGTCTACTCGTTTAAAGACTTTGTAGCGGAATTAAATTTACATGGTGCAATACATTTAGCTACTTTATTACCAAAATTGTGGTGATATCAACACAACCCGTTAAGACGTGGACGTGAGTTTGATTTAGATCTGGAACGATGATTGAATGCTCAGAATTCATTTCTAGTCTTCTCTTAATTTTGTTTATGCAAGTTAGCTACCTTGATTTTTAATGCACTTATATCTCTCATTAATCTGTTAAAGTAATAACAAAATCTTAATAGATAATTCTCTGGTTAAATCTGTTAAAGTATTAACAAAATAACAGATAATTGGTGGTTACGAACCTCCCATATTTTATCTGAAATATTAAGGAGATCTGTGATATTTTTATTATACGATGAGGTAATCGCAATTCGAACCACCTCAGGTAATTGTAAACCCAGAGTTTCCTTAATAGAAATGGGTTAATATCTTGTGAAGAACCCATTACTATCTCCATATCTCTGTAAAATATAGAGGATATATATTACCCATTTTCGTGTCACGGCTTAGCTGTTCTAATCTTTTCCCTTAGATATTAGGGCCTTTTTATGTGTATCATATTTGTCTTCCTCCCCAGAAGGAGGCATTGTCAATTCACATGCTGTCACGTGTTGGTCCGTCGCCGGTTTCAGTATTCATATATAAATTAAAATATTAAAGGAATACAAACTAGTTTTCCATAATAAAAGAAACCAATTGTCGTGAAAAGGAACTTATTGTAACCCATCAGATTACCGAAATTAATTAAAAGAAATAAACAAAATAATATTATTAGGGAAAGACAAGAGGCGCGTGATAATATCAAGAGACGTAGATGTGATTACAATTATATTAACTTTTTATTATAAATAACCTTCATTCATATTTATAATATATCTTTTTATAAAATATATATATCGGGTGATTTTTTTTACTGTTTGGTTTACCATGTCATTTCATTATCGAAGGAATTACTGTGAAAAATGTATTTCGCACACTTCGAACTTTTTATGGTCGTCAGCAATTCAATTTTATGCTATTGGACATTAGACCACTAACCCGTGTGCGTAGAGTGTGTGCAGAGGAAAATATTGCTGCCGTAGCGTCCTGTGTTGGTAAAGACCGCGATTTGTCCATCCGTTGCCGTTCACAGCAATTTGGATTGTGTTACTCGACTATGTGGAAGATTTTACGCAAGGATCTTGGTCTGGAAGTATATAAAATACAGATCGTGCAATATCTGAAGTCGAATAACCTGCCAAAGCTTCGAATTGTCGGTGAGTGGACGTTAGAACAACTTGAGAAAAATTTGTTGTTATACCAAAAAGTTGCGTTAAGCGACGTAGCTCATTTCTGGTTGAATAGGCATATGAATAATCAAAATTGGCCGATTTAGTTTGATGAACAACCACAGACAAAACAAGAACTGCTATTGCACCTACAAAAATGCACTCTTTGGTCCGGCGATCATCAGTCCATATTTCTTTAAAGATGATGCTGGCCGCAACGTTACTGTCAATGGCGCCCGCTATTGTTTGATAATTTCGGACTTTTTTTACACAAAATGTAAGAACTGCATGTGGTTTCAACAAAACGGCGCTAGATTCTACACACCTCGTAAAACAATGGAAATATTGAGAGATGAGTTCGGTGAACAATTTTGTGCGATTTGACGCCTCTAGATTATTTTTTATGGAGCTACTCGTAGTCACTCGTCTATGCCAGCGTCACTTGCAGCCTTGAAAGACAACATTACACGTGTTAGTAGCGAGATACCTGTGGTTCAAAATGGGACTTTTGGCATGGATTAATTAAAACATAGTCGTTGACAACATTTGCATGAAATAATCTTTAGAAAGAAAATGGCATAAAAATTTCATACACTTTTGCAATTTAACTGTGTTTTTTTTTTGGATATTTGAAAACCAAACACTTAAAAAATCACCCATTATAAATAACTTAAAATTATTGTATATAAACTTTTTTGTTATCAATTATAAATAAATCTTAGTACAAAAGAATAAAATATTATATATTTTAATGTTATTAAATATAACTAATTTTTTTTAGAATTTATCTTATAATTAAGTACAAATATAATCGATTCATATTTTAAATTTTGTTCTCATATGCAATATAAGCCATTATATTTAATTTGATTTTTTGTATAAATTGTGAAAATTCCAATTTTCGTCGAATGTTTAACACGAGGACGCTGCTCAATAGGTTTATGTTCTTTCAGCCGAACTTTAAGTCCCTAAAATGTTTTTCATGGAAAATGCTGTCCAATTGATGTTTTTTCCCTTGGGGAAAATAATTCGTCACTATTATTTACAAGCAATTTTTTTCTTTCACTTCGTCGGCGGCGATTTGGAATGTAGGCTACAGAAAACTAACATGACATCCATCAATAGGCAGATATTTTTTTTAGATCCATGATACATTATCTCGTCACCACGAAGTCCATTACTAGAACATCATCCACAGCAATTTTTGTCATGTAAAAAGAGTGCTTTCACCTTTTCCTGTGCATTTTTATTGCCACTACCAGTTGTCCTTCGACAATAATTTCCTTTCGTAGATGATGAAGTGATAAGACCTTGGATGCATAATGATAAGTTTTACCAGTGTCCATCATCACTTCGATTCACTATCCTAAAGCAAGCAAAAATATCCTAGGCGGCTCACTCTGCTCTTTTACTTGTGCATTTATACATATGTACCTCTTTTCCTCACCTGCCATTTCATAATCTAGAATACGATCATATGTACTCATCAAAGGGATTATGCTATTATTTAGAGAAATATTTTTTAAATACGATATATATACTACTATATATGTCCACCGTTGTCGGACTTGAATTTTGCAATTTTTACGCTATGAAAGGTCTCAGCCATTGCCCTGAATTCCTTGAATTTCTCCAGCACCTCACTCTTTCTTTTCATGAAATAGACCATTGAAGCCCTCGAACTATCATCAGTGAATGAGATAAATACCTTTAACCATCAAACCTCGTCGTTGGCATCGGTCCACAAACGTCACTGTGAATCAACTCCAGTACACGAGTTGAACGAGCATTCCGGTTCTTTGGAAACGGTGTTCGTGTTTGTTTGCCAAAAATGCATGATTCACAAAATTTTGATTCCGTGTCCACATTCACCAGCTCCAATCCATTAACCATTCGCCGGCCGATCATTCTTTTCATCTCGAATACATTCAAATGTCCCATTCTGAAATACCATAAATTTTGTGAAAATTGTTTCAAGTTATTCTCACCCGAAACACCAGCGAAAACATTTCGTTCGACATGCAACGCAACTTTGTACAAATTTCCATCGACGTGCGCCACATGTGCACAATCACCTTTTTGGTCAGACTTCTGATTGACATCAAATTGTGTAGCAGATCCTTGATAAGCAACACGTTTTCCATTCTTTTTGTCGATGAGTCACCTTCATAAAGCGTTTTCACGGAAATGTCCCCGCGCTGCTTCGATACAATACTTTGATTTTTCTTGGCAATTTTAATATCAATATCATCGCTATCAATCAAATTGTCAAAATACTCTTGGCCATTTGCCATGTGTGATGTTGCACCAGAATCCATCACAAATTCCGCGCCACGTTGCATTGCATCGTATGTTCCGTACATACTGTTGAAACCCTTCCATCGTGATATCCTTTTCAATGTATTTCAACAAATTTTTCTCGTCCAAAAAATACCGACACGATATTTCCAATTGTTGAAATTCGTGCCATCAAATTGTGGTATTTTCATAACATGACCAGTGTCCGCCATCTTTGTTCAATGCCGCTATTCCGCGAAAAAGAATTTCACAATCACCGGCAATTCTTACAAATGAAATGTTTATTTAATTTGTATTTTCCGTATCTGGGCCCATAACCTGATAATTATGTAAGATGCTCGGTGAAAATGAAAGAATAAACGAATAACAACACAAGAATAAAAGTTTTATTGAAATGATTTTCTGGCATGAGAGCCAATGTTAATCGATGTAGTGCTAAACAGGAACTGAATATAAGCCACACGACCGCTGTTGAGTGTGTGCGCACGACACGAACTGCACAGGTCAAAACATGAACATATTTGCGGCTGCGTCTAAAATAAAGTTTCAATATAAATTATATACTTTATCAAAACGAATTAAGTCTAGCTTACAGTGATGATACATTCAAATCTTTGAGTGTTACAAAATTTAAAAGAATACGCAATGATACGCAAACTCAAACGCTGTCAAAATTAAAAATCCCCATTACAGCTAATATTGTACATGCCGCAAAAAAATAAAGAAGAAATGATCAAGATTATAGAAATATATCATTCCACTCCATACGGAGGACATAGTGGTACAAATAGATGCATTACAAGACGCATTACAAAATGGTAAAACAGTTAGCCAGGCACATAAAGGAACCACTGGTGATAACAAACACGCCAAATACTAGCTTCGACATAGTGTCGATCGTTACAGTAGCTTCGACATATACAGAAGCGTTCCCTATGGAGAGTAAGGAAGCTCTTACAATCGCAAGGACTATAGCGGAGAAATATATTCTAAAGTATGGATGTTTTAATATATTTAAAACGGATAAAGGAACGGAACTCAACAATTTCCTATTAAGCAAGTTATATAAATTATTTAAAATTGAGCATACGGTATCAACACCATTCCACCACGAACCGTTGGGTTCCATAGAAAGAAATCATAGAACCTTGAGCATCTGTCATATGCTAAGGATGACTATTCGGGTGAGTGGATACCTCACTACGTTTTCGCATATAATACTACTCCATACACGGATACGAGATATACTACATTTGAACTGGTATTCGGTAAAACAACATCGATACCACATTTCATATCCAAATTTCAACACTCTGTCCTCTACAATATAAACTAAAACGGGCATTAGTATTTTTATAAAAACATAAAACAATGAATCAACTAAAGATTAACGATATGGTTTATCTAAAATGCGGCAATCAAAAAAGAAACCGGAGCCCATTCGACGGACCCTACCAAATAATAAAAAGAGATGGTGTAAACTCAGTAATCTAAATTGGAAAAAACCGGAGAACTGTACACAACAATAATGTTTTAAAAAAGGGCCATAATAATTATTATTATTTATATAGCAAAATTAAGGGCCCTTATAGCGACAACGTTAAAGTAAAATATAATTATAATCAATATAAGGCCCATTATAAAGAAAATAAATATAAAAATTAAATACATATTGTGAATATTTATAATATTATAACTATATAAAAATATGAAGAAATTATAAATGTGTCAATAATAATGTATCTTAAATATAAGATTACACTTAAGCTACTAATTATTAGTGAAATAAGAAAAGGACAATTAAACTTATAATGAAATTATAAATAAATGACAATGATAAGGTATGTCAGTGCTTTTAACTTGCCACCAGATGTTATGTAACATAAATAAACAGAAAACAATAATAACATTTGCTATACTAATATAAACAATAATAATAATAAGAAAATATTGTAAACAATAAACAACAATATAGATAAAATTTACACAAGTACCAAAAAAACTTAACATTAAGAATATCATCCTATAAAAAAATGTAAACCACGAGTAATGAACCAAAATTGTTTTCTGTTACAAACCGGTGGGATGTAGTAACAACGGACCATATATGCATATGGCAGTAATAACTGATGGGTATGCATATGGTCAATGAATGAGTTATTACTGCATCCAAAGATGAAATCTGGAATACGTAGTATATAATAAAATGTCATCAAACAAGTGCATTGATGAAATTTTTTTATATACTAGTATAAGTTATTTACTTAACTAGGTAGACTTAAGAAAATGGTACAAATATTAAGAAATTTTGTAGAATGAGAAGAGTCATAAATTTCAATTCAAGTAACTCAATTTTGATTGGGCGCGTAACGGTGTCTTCAAGTATCCGATCCGAATAAGAGCCCCATTTAATACCAAAAACTTCACTGGCACAGACTACTCTGCCTTAAAGCTCAACCTGAGTCTGGGTTCAGCGGTGAAATCAACTCTAAATAATAAAAATACAAATGGTAAGAAACATCATCAAATAAATTCAAAAGTACTGCAACGTTTTTCTATTTTGGTATTTTCAAATCTAAGAACCCAATTCTAACAGCCAGTTTGTTTTGAAATTATTTAAACCAATAGAATCAACTCTTATTTGTCTCAGTAGCATAACATTTTTGTTTAAGCTCCAAAAATAAAATATAGAGTTCCAATATCTTTATGATTTGTTGAGAATAGTCATTGTCGCGGTTAAATGACTGAATTATAGGTGATAAATTGTAAATTTTCAATTCACCAATAATAATATCTAACTTAATTTATATTAACTATTAATAATTTTTTTTTAATTATTTGCAGAGACAAGGAAACTCAATCAGACACAAGAATTCGTTTGAACGATGCCGAAGAAGAAATCTACGAAGAAGAGGAAGGTATGAAAATAAAATTATATATCCATGAACGTTTTCTATTTTGGTTGGTTCAAATGAATTTGTTCACTAGGGAATATGTATACAACTGAATAATAAAGAATTTCAGAGTTCTCAAATTATCATCATTTATATATATATATGTATACATATAAGCTGATAATAAAAGTGTTGCTTCATTAGCAAATGAGTTTTGAATGAAACATTCAGACACTCTTTATTTAGATTTTATGTTTTTCCCATCTGTGATATTTTTAAAAACCTTTCCGATTTTCAATGAGCAAAATATATTTTAATATATTAATTTTTTGGAAACTGATTGTAAAAGTTCATATTGCTTCCATAATTTAGGTCACGATTTTACTATAGTTAGTACTATTAAACTATATATTATATTCATGTTATTTAATGAGTTTGTAAATGTTTGTTAGTGTTCTTAAAATGCTTTAAATTATGTCTTCACTAAAGTTAGAGACTAACGAATTTTAATTTAATTTATGTAAAGATGTATCAGTTTTCAAGGCTTTTAGAAAAATCCACTCTCTTAAATTAATATCAGCAGCTTATTCGGGTAAGATAATTTTTTTAATGATGCTTGCATTTACTCGCAACAACATTGTATTTTTAAATTGTAATAATTGTCTTTATTTATTTAAAAAAATTCTCAACAACTTAAAAAGAACACTTTGTCTTGTCAGAGTATGAGTTATACCACTTTAGATAAATATTAAAAGACGTAACTTCTTGTATATGTAATATGTATAACTCCAATTATTTGTTGTATTTTCTTATAAAATTCAAAAACACAAGTAGTAGAAAGTCTTATTTCGATTTTTCAAAAAAAATATACCTAATAATTTCAATTTGATAATAATAATTATCGTAAGTAGGCAACATACAAAATTGTGTGGGCGTGTGCTAATTAAAAATTTTTTCAATATTTAACGCTTGCGCCTGGCGTTCCCTCTTCAGTAGTCCTAAAATGTCCTTAACAATCTGGCTTATGAAATATATTGTTTTTTACCATTTAGGGTCTGAATGTTTTGATTGATTAAATTAATTTGTAATGTTTTTAAGTATACTCTTCGGGTAATAAATTATAATTATAATGTTTTGTAAAACTTAAAATTAAAAAAATAAACAAAATGATAATAAATACAGAGCATCAACCGGAACAAGATCATGATCAAGTAACAGCTCGACCACGTCGTTTATCCGAAATCAGCATTAAGAAGACTAAAAAGCCAATTCCAAAAGGCAAAGCGTTTTTTATATTTTCCCATACAAACAGGTAAATTTAGTTTAAAATTAAAATATGGTACATTGACTAGTAATGATTTTATAAGTATTAATTCTATAATATGTAATTTTAAAAACTATTTAACTTTCGTATTTTAATTATATGAATGAGTTATGTCAAATGTGTGCATAAAAGAAAATTGGTGGAAAGAATATTAATAAAAGTTATGATAACAAACCACTTATATTGATATTTTTTTTCAATTTAAAATAATAAGTGAATTAAAATAGCAAAGTGTAAGGCAGGCCCCAATTCAATATTACGTATATTTGGTTTGAAAAATCCAAATACTTAAATTAATATCTGTTGTAATACACTAATTCATTTCGAATTAATATTCAAAATGTGTAAGGTTTCTGTTTAAGACCTTCCTTTTAGACATCGCTTGTAAATTTTTCAAATATTATAAGTTCCACTATACATGATATATTAAGTTGCTTTGCAGCAAATTGTTATGATAACAAATACGTTATAATTTTTTTAAACAAACAAATTTAGCAATCACATTGGTGTTTCAGTTGATCATCTTTTTCTATTTAAAAAACTATTTCAGTGATATTCTTCTACTATAAATATAATCACCATTGTATAGTTTCAACAACAAAAATTTGCTATACGTAGGAATTGAGTGTCGCATAGACCAAAGCTTGTTGAGCTTAATTCGATTAACAACTTGACCATGATATAATTCCGTATATATTGCAGTCTAAGATTTTTCACCTTATCTTCTTTTATGCTTTCTGAACGCGCCAAATTATAATTAGGCGATCATGATAATGAACGTAAACAGAACCGCCAAATAAGATTTGCTTGCCAGAGAGTAATGCAAATGTTGAATGGCTCTAATAGTGCGAATGAGAAGCTTTTATCTTGCTTTGCACAATATTGCTAAGTAGAATTTTCAGTCTTTACTTTAGTTATAACCAACCTAATTCAAGTGGATTTTAATAAAAGTGGTAAAATAACATTGAATAAAGTTTTATGTGCACATATTGGAAGTAATAACCTTACCAACAATAACCTAAGAGTTTGCATCGTGTTTATAACTCGTAGAGTCATGATTTTGGGGGTCTTACAAATATTAAAGTAAACTTCTGAAACAGTCCATTACTATATGAGAATAACTAACAATATAATAAAATCAACTAGTTCAATGGTCCAAATATATAAGATTTACTAATATTGTTTTTTTGTCTTTCTTTTTACTTTACGTTTTCTTACTTCCTTTACATTAAAATATTTTTATTTTAAAAAAAAAATAACAATACTTGACTATCATTTTCAGTGAGCAAACATCATTTAGACGTATTATTTGGTGCTTAAAATAATAATAAAAAAACACCTACCAAATGAGTCAAATTCGAACTGAACATTTTCATGTTCACAAATTTATTAAACATCAACACAAACATACATAAACGAAATTTTCAAAATATAAAAAAAACAAATACCCTTACAACCGTTCATTTCTAAATTTCCTTTTTACGCACCTTTACCCTTTAAGAAAACAGGAATTGGTACAGCATGTCCTCGACGTGTATCTGAATTAAATAAACAGCCAACAAAAACCGTGCCAATACCGCCAGCGTCATCCTTTTTTATATTTTAACCAACAAATAGGGCTTTAATAAAAATATGTATTTGTATTATATTATCGTTAATTAAAAACACAATAATTATTGTTTTAAGTTTTAATTTTATATTATTTTCTCCCATCCCCTTTTAGTTATGCCGTTTTTATTTTCTTAAATATTATCGAATCAATTATAGTAGCAGTAAAAAAAAATTCTTTTAATTCTATTGTTGGTGTTATTATTATTTTTATGTATTGTACAAAAAATATTAACAACAAAAACTGAAACAATACAATTCAAAATTATTATATTCAATTTTTACAATTTGTTTATTGAAAATATCAATAATTAAATGACACTAAAACGTATGCACATTATTTATTGTTTCTGTTCAGAATTTTTAATATTGTTCGTTTTAATTGTAGATTAGTACAAATTTTTTTCTTTTCTCTTTTTTTTCTATTCTGTCTTTTTTGTATTTTACGGTATATGTTTTAAGACATTTTTATTATCATTTCCTTTCTTTAATTATATCCCATTAAAAAAATAAGAGGCTATGCAAGATATATTTTAAAGGACGACAAAGATTACAAAAGAGTTAGTCATGGGTAGATACATCAAAGCTATCACCTAGCGAATAGGTTTTGGCAACATAAATAACAAACAAGGTTCCATTCCAAGCATACAAGAGTTTATAACTTATTTAAAAACTTAATAATGCGAAAAAGGACTACTTCTAAAAATGAACATTTATATAAAAAAGAAAACTGACAATGGCTATTCGTGTGCTAGGAGTCAAAAAAGATTCGTAGCCATTTGCACAAATAATGCCAATTAATTATACACTAAAAGCCGCCTTTTTAAATAAAGATGTCAATCACTTGTCTGTTTACATCAAAGTAAAACCTTAGTAAAGAAAAAAAAACCGATATTTTAGAGGGGAGCATATTAAACATCCACGCTTCCCTTAAATACTTTATTTTTGCTGTTGTATATTAATATTAAATTTACTCAATAAACTTGTAGAAGTAATATACAAAATAATAGCAATTCATGGCTTAAACACGTAATTTTCAAATTGCAATCAATATTTTTTTAAATTTTAATAACATCATCGAAACTCAGCCATAACGATTTGATATGATTTCTCTTAATCAATTAAATGCCACAAATGATAGTTCTTGTTTTTGGTGTCGTATGAAATAGACTATACGAACTATTAGTTTTGCTAAATAGCGGGCCCAAAATGCAAAAACATGCGGTCGGAAAATAAACACATGCCCAGACCTAAATAAATACATTATTGACAAAAATTAAGCAAAAGTTAGTGTTTACTGTGGACTCTTCGACAATTAAAAGGAAACTTGGAGAAGTTAAGTTGTTCGAAAGAAGTCTAAGATAAGTTGTATTATTGTAACGGCAGAATTTAAAATATTCCGTAAACTGAAAAATCAAATAGTTTTACTTTGTAACAGTGGGCAAGTCAGTATATAAGAACCTCGCCAAATACTTGGTAAGGGGTTTGTTAATAAAGGTGATATGTTGTCAAATGGACTATATGGTCATATTTTCAATGTCACAATCTTCTGCCACTGTCAGTTGTATTCAGTAAGGTTTGCAATTTATTCATGGAAAGAAACAACGCTTGAAAATTATCCAGTTTTTTTATCAAAATAATATTTTTTCTATTGCAACTTAAAATTATTTTTCCAAGTAAATCATCTTCTCAGATGAGGTGCATATTCATCGCTCTGCATCGGTGAATAAATTTAATTGTCATTACTGGGCTGAAGCCAATCCACAAATTAGTCATAAGGAACCTTTATAATTCTGAAAAAGTTGCTTTTGGTGTGGCTTATCATCGGTCCTAATATTTTTTTAAATGAAGAAGGAGGTAACGAACTCTGTATGGCCTGAATTGAAAGATATTGATTTAACAAAATGGTACTACGTGCCACACAGCCCATGCCATATTCTTTTTATTGCGAAAAAAGTTTGACGAGTCGATAATTTCAAGAAATTAAGTTGTGATTTAACACCTTTGGACTTCTTCTTGTGCGGTTATTTGAAGTTATTGGTCTATGTCAATTAATTAAACATCAAGATTAAATTGATGCATTAAAATTTAATATTGAACGCCAAATACGTGAATTAAGGCTAGCTTTATTGCATAAAGTGGTCGAAAATACGAACCATCATATTAGGTTTTGTAAACAAAGTAGAGGCGGCTATTGGAATGATATTATTTCCAAAATATAATCGCATAGATTATACTTCAAAATAATTTGGCTCTGGCACACTTCTTTTTGTTTTATTTGAAAAATAATTTTTCTGTGCCACATTTCTTTTTTATAGAAAAACTCTGCTTAATGCACGGTGTACAGTTAAGTCGATAAAAAAGGCTGATAATATATGTACGGTGCTGCTTTTCGTATTATGGGGCTGTGTTAGTTTTTGAATTGCAGTAAAGGTTCAACAGGCTTAAAAATGTACGCGAAAAACGTGTAATTTGTCCGAAACAAGCTAGCAAATTAGCCAAGAAATGTTTTCGAGGTTATGGAGACGCCAACATAATTTCTTAACTAGAACCTAATCGAAAGTATTAGGGCGCTCATTGAACAATGCGAAGCATTAAAGACAGTTAGTCAACATTATGCCAAATGGATCTTCAGTTATTTTCATTAATAAAGGCTACACAACAGGTCAATTCTGTTTTAATAATTTTTTTAGCAAACAATTTAGCTTTATGTGAAACAAATGTGATTTGTTGAAATATTGCTTTTCATCACCAATATTTTTGTCTTTAAATATTACTAAGATTTTCATCACCAACATTGTTAACTTTAATTTTTAAAAAGTCCATAAAGTGTACGTATTATGTTTATGACTCATATTAAAAGTACAGATTATTTTATAGATAAATTTTTTGAATTAATAATTGACAAAAAAATTTTAAAACTATGTAAAAATTTATATACACACATACAAAGCAATGCTATATTTTTGCTGACAGGGGTATAGTAGCGATCGGATTGTGTTGTATTTTAATTTGCTTACTTTCTATAGTATAAGTAATTATATAATTTTTTAACACTTTATATGTGAAATTAAATTTTATTTCTCGACTTGTTTTCCTTGTGATGTGATAAATTTATTTGCAAATTTGAGTAGATTGCTTTTCTATGATATTAAAGAAATATTGATCTAGTAATAATGGTATCTAATTATAATTTTTTAAATTCTAGAGTTCGTGTATTTTGCCATTGGTTTTGTAATCATTCATATTTTGGCAATATTATGCTTTTATGCATTATGTTTTCGTCAGCTATGTTGGCTGCCGAAAATCCACTTAAAGCAAATGCACCCGAAAATAAGGTACGTATAACAAGTTTTTTCCTGTCTCAGCATAATAAGAACGCAGACACATACATATAAGAAGTGTTTTGTATATATAACAATAATAATACGAGTTTACTATCACTTTTACATTTTTTAACCATCTATTATTTCATTTTGTAATTTTGACTTTATATGGTAAATTAACACGAATTCTTAGCATAAGTAAATCGGTTCAATATAATTTTGCTTTGTAAAATATACAAATATATTTTCATTGAAATGGATTTTTATATTTACAGTATGTGCATAAAGGCAATATTTAATAAAAAATTAAAGGGAATTTTCATTCCACATTTTAGTTAGTTTATTTATATAGATGGAAAATTGAAGTTCTTCGAAATATCTTTGTATTGAAAATATACAACACCTCACAATAGTTGTTGAATACCACTCGAAAGAATATACAAAAAGCAACCGATTATAAGTTTGTATAAAGAAATTATCCAAATTTATAAAAAAAATTGTATTAGAAGCTACATAAAATTATATATTACCAAGAGCCTAAGTCAGTAGATCATTATAAGCACCGAAACTGAGGATTGGGTGCTAACATACCGATTAAAACATTAATATTAGATACACACGGATGACTTCTGTGAAAGCACGAATTACTGGATCATTACTGTTCGGTAAGCTTTTTTAAGCAAAAGACGTGATAAGTTCATACTTCTCTTAAGAAAGAAATTGATGAACCGAATATTTTTGTCATTTACTGTCTCCAATGACAGAAACAATATTTTTTTTAACAAGACACAAAACTGCCCAAACAATTAACTATCGTAACAAAAACTTACCCGAACGTGTGGTTTCAGGAAATTGACATTATGCAAATTGTAACGCATCGTCGTCTTTTCTCCATAAAGATTCACAGAATCTCAATTCTATGAGAAAAAAAACATCATATCTTTACAACAAACATAACACGTACAATTGAAAATATTTCGTACGATTTATACGAAAAAGTCTTCGAAAATGGTGTCTTAAGTATGCATAAAATAAAGCGAAATTGGGACGGATATTAAACACATATAAAATTGAAATCATGATGTCCCTTAATGAGTAACCAACTCTCTACAGCTTTTGAGTATAATTTTTTAATGAGCACTTGTTTGATATTAGATAAGAAATATTTATATGGGTATATTATTATTGAAAGGAACGAAACTATTTAAAGGTAACCTTGTCCCGATAAGACTAAAATGTAATAGTGAATGCATCAGTATTTTTAAAACTTCTTTTATATATGTACACAAGTTTTTAATGACTTAGCTTAAATAATGAGTAGCTGTTACCTTATTTATGCATTTATATTTTTACCTGCTCAAATCTTTCATGCTAAAAATCAAGGCTCATAACTTTTTGATAACAATATATTATATTAAGACGATATTTATAAATTTGCTGATATTTATAAAAGATTAATTAATAAATTTTGTTTTATAAAGATATTTTTTATTGTATTAGAAACAATGTATTAAGACGATATTTTAATAACGCCAAATTTACAACAAAAGTATTAAATATATTGTAGGTTATGTTTGAATTAAAATAATAAACTATGTTATTTAAATATTTGTCAATTAATATTTATATAAGAATTTATCTATCTGCATTATTATAGTTTAGAATGAGATACATACACATAATTTTCAAAACTCATAAGGAAAAGAAAACTTGTTTTGGTTATCATAAAGATGTGATTGGCAGGAAAAATTGTAGCAAAATGTATTTTTCCTAATAGTAATGCAAAATTTATTCATTATAAATTTTGTATTGAAACTATAAGTAAATGATTAAAATTTTTTTATTTTGAACTATTTTAAAATACGAAATGCAAATTTCAATTCCAAGACTATTTCTTTATTATTTAAATGCTGCAGTAAATGCTGTAATCAAAATTAAAATCTTGGATTAAGTTGTGAATTTTTGTGCAGAGGATAACTGTATAATTGACCTATAAATGAGTCTTAATTTTGATTTTATATATGCTAATAAATTATTATCGTTGATAATTTAGACCGTTTGATATAAAAACATGTATATTTATGAGCAGTAAAAACTGTTTAACTAAACAATTAAATTGAACTTAACTTCAAGATGTAACTTAAAAAATTAAGCAGGACGTTATTGTGTTAAATATTTATGGGTCCGTTTCTTTGAGTATACAACTGCATAATTAAAGGTATTTTTTTGTTGCATACATTTCTTACGCTTAATATCTTCAGTATATGAAGTATACGAGATTTTTTCGGAATGTGGAAAGTTGTGCAGAGAACATAAGATCGATTCATAGTGTAAATATCTTGCTTTATTTTATTTAACTTAGTATTTTCTCAAATTTGAAACGCGATCCATACTTAATAATTTTTTCCCTTTCAATAATTAAAACCAATACATACCAATTTTTTCAAACACTAGAATTAAGTTTCTTTTTTGAGAATCCGTTTTCTTTATGTTTCACATGTCTCAAAATTGAAATTTCATAAAGATCGTAAATGTTTTTAATTACCACCTACTGATTTTAGTAATTTACATCTACTGATTTTAACCTCTTGTAGCTAGAGATCATAATTTGGTTTTTTTTTTAAACTATTGTTTGTAAAGTTAAAAGGTAATATGTATTTACATAAAGTTGCAAGTTTATGTTTGTTACCAAACTCAAGGCATAATTCTTAAAGAATAAAAATTAATTTATTTTCCCAAAAAAAAATCGAAACGCTCTTAATAAAAAAGTTTAGATTAGCGGCATACTATTATTTTGCAAGGATCCATAATAACATATACCTGTCCAATTTGACCTCTTATTTATAAAATCCATGACACTCCACCAGGCTCATAAGTGGTTGAATTCAAATAATTGTTACCTACAAAAAGAATATTCTGTAGCCTTTTCCATGAAATGTTCCGGTATACTTTATTCTAGAGCTGCGTTTCAGAACTTAGGTGAATTAAGATATTATACTAGTACCTGAAAGTGATTATATGCAATACCATAGAGTTAAATTTTTTGTTATGATTTCCTATTAACGAACAACATAATTACTTAACATAAAATTATGTCTTATTACAATTAATATTAAATTATTATATAGTATTTTGGGTTGCACTTAATAAAGACTTCAATATCCCAGCCATCAACTCATATGCCTTAATTTAAAGTAATTAAAAACATTTTAATTATTTATTCTTATTATTATTTTATTTATTAAATCATTTCAGGTTCTCTCCTATTTTGATTACTTTTTTACCACGATATTTACAATTGAATTATTATTGAAATTAATATCCTATGGTTTTGTGCTACACAAAGGATCATTTTGTCGATCGGCATTCAATTTACTCGATTTACTAGTCGTTTGTGTGTCACTCATTTCGATATTCCTCAGGTAATTAGCTCATGATTGAATTTACTTTTATTTAAATTATTTTTATTTTTTTTATTATTCTTGGAATTTTATACCATTTTAGTAGTAGTATTTAAACTATAATTGTATCAAAATAATTTGTGTAATAAGAATATATCAATATATAGAGGCGCTTCTGTACATAAATATATCGGTTATATTAATTCAGTAATATTTACATATTCGAGTGTTTAGGCACAAGTTTAATATATTGTAATTTGAGTATAAGAAGATATTCTTTACACTACGAATTAAAGCATTTTTTAAATGCATATATTAACAAGTATTTTTATGGTAGCTATTACCCATTTCGACTAAAATTTTAAATAATTTCTATTTTATATCAAATGTCTTTTGTTGAATTTGTTGTTAATATATCGCGTAATTTTTATTTACCTTAATTTATTTTCTTGAATTATTATTATTGAACGTGTTTACCTTCTCTCAAGAATAACTGAGCTCTTGTAGTCGATCCTTCTCCTACGATCATCCGGTCGTCGCCATAGAACTACTACGTGCACCGCCGTAGATCGTTTTCAAAATTTCCTATGGTATACCATTACAACGGGATATCACTCTTCGTTAGTCACTTAGTCTATCAGTTCGATTTCGCGTTGTTCTTCTACAGGTACACGCAAAGTAGAAGAAGCTGAGAAAAGTAATGTTTGCCTGACCAGTCTGTTTAAACACTCATAAACAGTCGAATAATTCTCAGGTCCACGATATGATGAGACAGTATACATCCCTAGGGCTGGTGGTGACCGGACGATAGAGGAAAGGTGTTCAGATAGGGCTTAGCTAGTCGGTAATTTTCTAAGTCTTATATTCTTGACGTGGAAGGTTCCCAACGGTTGGCCTCGTAAATTTCCAGTTCATTGCCCCTTCAGTTCCTATTTGATACTTTAGGAACTGAATCCTCCAGTTCGTAATTGATACTTCAGAGAGTTCTAACTTAATTTCCCACTTAATTGTTTGAAAAAGCTGCTTTGTTGGAAATTTCGCCGGTATACTTCCTGTTCTACTCTAAAAGCGAAGGGCTTGCTTCCAAGATTGAACAATCTTGTTGTCAATTCTGAACTTCTCCAATTTTTTCATTAATTCAAATATTCCTCAATTACTATATGGGTACCGAAGTGCACGCTTTTCCACTCAAGTGCAAATGCCAGGTCCTGTTATCTTCCTTCAGGTAATCCCGTGTTGCAGTATTATAGATGGGTTGATTCGTTTGGATACATTATCCTGTTATGCTGACCGAATATGTTTTATTTCAAATCTGTTTAACAGAGTCGAAAATTACTTTGAACAGAATTGAACGCCATTATCGGAATCTAAGGTTTCGGGCATGCCAAAAAAGTAAAGCGTTTTACTTTCCAGATTAAGACCGGTCTATGAACCATAAATTTTTCGTAGTAGTTTCAGACTGGTGAATTTGAAGATGTAACCTAATACTATTAGAACAGGTTATTTTCTTCAAAATAACGTTTATAGATTTATGTAAATTTGTTATCAGGATCGTTTTCTGGGTGGTCTTCTACTTATATATGGGTGTTGTAATATTAACGATATTAATAGTATGATAAAAACAAAGTTTTGTCGTCTGTCTATATGTTCTTTGTTCTTATTTATTTATGCCACACATTTTATAGGCTTCATTTCACTTAAACTCTATAACAATAATATATATATATGTTATGATCATATATTGTTTTCAATTATCAATAATATATGATTATGACATACATTAATTGATACGTATAGTAACAATTATTATAGCAGGTGTAGCAAATTATTTGAGACTGCCGTTTCACTACATATACCGCAGTTTGAAATTTATTATCTAACATTGCTCACTATCCTGGGCTAATATAAATACCGACGGATTCTCTATAGCGTGTTGCCGATGCCTCCATGCGCAAATATTTAAATTTTGTCAAAGACAGACCAAATATTTAAGTTTCATTATTAATCTATCTATCTATCTATCTATCTATCTATCTATCTATCTATCTATCTATCTATCTATCTATCTATCTATCTATCTATCTATCTATCTATCTATCTATCTGTCTATCTATCTATCTATCTATCTATCTATCTATCTATCTATCTATCTATCTATCTATCTATCTATCTATCTATCTATCTATCTATCTATCTATCTATCTATCTATCTATCTATCTATCTATCTATCTATCTATCTATCTATCTATCTATCTATCTATCTATCTATCTATCTATCTATCTATCTATCTATCTATCTATCTATCTATCTATCTATCTATCTATCTATCTATCTATCTATCTATCTATCTATCTATCTATCTATCTATCTATCTATCTATCTATCTATCTATCTATCTATCTATCTATCTATCTATCTATCTATCTATCTATCTATCTATCTATCTATCTATCTATCTATCTATCTATCTATCTATCTATCTATCTATCTATCTATCTATCTATCTATCTATCTATCTATCTATCTATCTATCTATCTATCTATCTATCTATCTATCTATCTATCTATCTATCTATCTATCTATCTATCTATCTATCTATCTATCTATCTATCTATCTATCTATCTATCTATCTATCTATCTATCTATCTATCTATCTATCTATCTATCTATCTATCTATCTATCTATCTATCTATCTATCTATCTATCTATCTATCTATCTATCTATCTATCTATCTATCTATCTATCTATCTATCTATCTATCTATCTATCTATCTATCTATCTATCTATCTATCTATCTATCTATCTATCTATCTATCTATCTATCTATCTATCTATCTATCTATCTATCTATCTATCTATCTATCTATCTATCTATCTATCTATCTATCTATCTATCTATCTATCTATCTATCTATCTATCTATCTATCTATCTATCTATCTATCTATCTATCTATCTATCTATCTATCTATCTATCTATCTATCTATCTATCTATCTATCTATCTATCTATCTATCTATCTATCTATCTATCTATCTATCTATCTATCTATCTATCTATCTATCTATCTATCTATCTATCTATCTATCTATCTATCTATCTATCTATCTATCTATCTATCTATCTATCTATCTATCTATCTATCTATCTATCTATCTATCTATCTATCTATCTATCTATCTATCTATCTATCTATCTATCTATCTATCTATCTATCTATCTATCTATCTATCTATCTATCTATCTATCTATCTATCTATCTATCTATCTATCTATCTATCTATCTATCTATCTATCTATCTATCTATCTATCTATCTATCTATCTATCTATCTATCTATCTATCTATCTATCTATCTATCTATCTATCTATCTATCTATCTATCTATCTATCTATCTATCTATCTATCTATCTATCTATCTATCTATCTATCTATCTATCTATCTATCTATCTATCTATCTATCTATCTATCTATCTATCTATCTATCTATCTATCTATCTATCTATCTATCTATCTATCTATCTATCTATCTATCTATCTATCTATCTATCTATCTATCTATCTATCTATCTATCTATCTATCTATCTATCTATCTATCTATCTATCTATCTATCTATCTATCTATCTATCTATCTATCTATCTATCTATCTATCTATCTATCTATCTATCTATCTATCTATCTATCTATCTATCTATCTATCTATCTATCTATCTATCTATCTATCTATCTATCTATCTATCTATCTATCTATCTATCTATCTATCTATCTATCTATCTATCTATCTATCTATCTATCTATCTATCTATCTATCTATCTATCTATCTATCTATCTATCTATCTATCTATCTATCTATCTATCTATCTATCTATCTATCTATCTATCTATCTATCTATCTATCTATCTATCTATCTATCTATCTATCTATCTATCTATCTATCTATCTATCTATCTATCTATCTATCTATCTATCTATCTATCTATCTATCTATCTATCTATCTATCTATCTATCTATCTATCTATCTATCTATCTATCTATCTATCTATCTATCTATCTATCTATCTATCTATCTATCTATCTATCTATCTATCTATCTATCTATCTATCTATCTATCTATCTATCTATCTATCTATCTATCTATCTATCTATCTATCTATCTATCTATCTATCTATCTATCTATCTATCTATCTATCTATCTATCTATCTATCTATCTATCTATCTATCTATCTATCTATCTATCTATCTATCTATCTATCTATCTATCTATCTATCTATCTATCTATCTATCTATCTATCTATCTATCTATCTATCTATCTATCTATCTATCTATCTATCTATCTATCTATCTATCTATCTATCTATCTATCTATCTATCTATCTATCTATCTATCTATCTATCTATCTATCTATCTATCTATCTATCTATCTATCTATCTATCTATCTATCTATCTATCTATCTATCTATCTATCTATCTATCTATCTATCTATCTATCTATCTATCTATCTATCTATCTATCTATCTATCTATCTATCTATCTATCTATCTATCTATCTATCTATCTATCTATCTATCTATCTATCTATCTATCTATCTATCTATCTATCTATCTATCTATCTATCTATCTATCTATCTATCTATCTATCTATCTATCTATCTATCTATCTATCTATCTATCTATCTATCTATCTATCTATCTATCTATCTATCTATCTACTATCTATCTATCTATCTATCTATCTATCTATCTATCTATCTATCTATCTATCTATCTATCTATCTATCTATCTATCTATCTATCTATCTATCTATCTATCTATCTATCTATCTATCTATCTATCTATCTATCTATCTATCTATCTATCTATCTATCTATCTATCTATCTATCTATCTATCTATCTATCTATCTATCTATCTATCTATCTATCTATCTATCTATCTATCTATCTATCTATCTATCTATCTATCTATCTATCTATCTATCTATCTATCTATCTATCTATCTATCTATCTATCTATCTATCTATCTATCTATCTATCTATCTATCTATCTATCTATCTATCTATCTATCTATCTATCTATCTATCTATCTATCTATCTATCTATCTATCTATCTATCTATCTATCTATCTATCTATCTATCTATCTATCTATCTATCTATCTATCTATCTATCTATCTATCTATCTATCTATCTATCTATCTATCTATCTATCTATCTATCTATCTATCTATCTATCTATCTATCTATCTATCTATCTATCTATCTATCTATCTATCTATCTATCTATCTATCTATCTATCTATCTATCTATCTATCTATCTATCTATCTATCTATCTATCTATCTATCTATCTATCTATCTATCTATCTATCTATCTATCTATCTATCTATCTATCTATCTATCTATCTATCTATCTATCTATCTATCTATCTATCTATCTATCTATCTATCTATCTATCTATCTATCTATCTATCTATCTATCTATCTATCTATCTATCTATCTATCTATCTATCTATCTATCTATCTATCTATCTATCTATCTATCTATCTATCTATCTATCTATCTATCTATCTATCTATCTATCTATCTATCTATCTATCTATCTATCTATCTATCTATCTATCTATCTATCTATCTATCTATCTATCTATCTATCTATCTATCTATCTATCTATCTATCTATCTATCTATCTATCTATCTATCTATCTATCTATCTATCTATCTATCTATCTATCTATCTATCTATCTATCTATCTATCTATCTATCTATCTATCTATCTATCTATCTATCTATCTATCTATCTATCTATCTATCTATCTATCTATCTATCTATCTATCTATCTATCTATCTATCTATCTATCTATCTATCTATCTATCTATCTATCTATCTATCTATCTATCTATCTATCTATCTATCTATCTATCTATCTATCTATCTATCTATCTATCTATCTATCTATCTATCTATCTATCTATCTATCTATCTATCTATCTATCTATCTATCTATCTATCTATCTATCTATCTATCTATCTATCTATCTATCTATCTATCTATCTATCTATCTATCTATCTATCTATCTATCTATCTATCTATCTATCTATCTATCTATCTATCTATCTATCTATCTATCTATCTATCTATCTATCTATCTATCTATCTATCTATCTATCTATCTATCTATCTATCTATCTATCTATCTATCTATCTATCTATCTATCTATCTATCTATCTATCTATCTATCTATCTATCTATCTATCTATCTATCTATCTATCTATCTATCTATCTATCTATCTATCTATCTATCTATCTATCTATCTATCTATCTATCTATCTATCTATCTATCTATCTATCTATCTATCTATCTATCTATCTATCTATCTATCTATCTATCTATCTATCTATCTATCTATCTATCTATCTATCTATCTATCTATCTATCTATCTATCTATCTATCTATCTATCTATCTATCTATCTATCTATCTATCTATCTATCTATCTATCTATCTATCTATCTATCTATCTATCTATCTATCTATCTATCTATCTATCTATCTATCTATCTATCTATCTATCTATCTATCTATCTATCTATCTATCTATCTATCTATCTATCTATCTATCTATCTATCTATCTATCTATCTATCTATCTATCTATCTATCTATCTATCTATCTATCTATCTATCTATCTATCTATCTATCTATCTATCTATCTATCTATCTATCTATCTATCTATCTATCTATCTATCTATCTATCTATCTATCTATCTATCTATCTATCTATCTATCTATCTATCTATCTATCTATCTATCTATCTATCTATCTATCTATCTATCTATCTATCTATCTATCTATCTATCTATCTATCTATCTATCTATCTATCTATCTATCTATCTATCTATCTATCTATCTATCTATCTATCTATCTATCTATCTATCTATCTATCTATCTATCTATCTATCTATCTATCTATCTATCTATCTATCTATCTATCTATCTATCTATCTATCTATCTATCTATCTATCTATCTATCTATCTATCTATCTATCTATCTATCTATCTATCTATCTATCTATCTATCTATCTATCTATCTATCTATCTATCTATCTATCTATCTATCTATCTATCTATCTATCTATCTATCTATCTATCTATCTATCTATCTATCTATCTATCTATCTATCTATCTATCTATCTATCTATCTATCTATCTATCTATCTATCTATCTATCTATCTATCTATCTATCTATCTATCTATCTATCTATCTATCTATCTATCTATCTATCTATCTATCTATCTATCTATCTATCTATCTATCTATCTATCTATCTATCTATCTATCTATCTATCTATCTATCTATCTATCTATCTATCTATCTATCTATCTATCTATCTATCTATCTATCTATCTATCTATCTATCTATCTATCTATCTATCTATCTATCTATCTATCTATCTATCTATCTATCTATCTATCTATCTATCTATCTATCTATCTATCTATCTATCTATCTATCTATCTATCTATCTATCTATCTATCTATCTATCTATCTATCTATCTATCTATCTATCTATCTATCTATCTATCTATCTATCTATCTATCTATCTATCTATCTATCTATCTATCTATCTATCTATCTATCTATCTATCTATCTATCTATCTATCTATCTATCTATCTATCTATCTATCTATCTATCTATCTATCTATCTATCTATCTATCTATCTATCTATCTATCTATCTATCTATCTATCTATCTATCTATCTATCTATCTATCTATCTATCTATCTATCTATCTATCTATCTATCTATCTATCTATCTATCTATCTATCTATCTATCTATCTATCTATCTATCTATCTATCTATCTATCTATCTATCTATCTATCTATCTATCTATCTATCTATCTATCTATCTATCTATCTATCTATCTATCTATCTATCTATCTATCTATCTATCTATCTATCTATCTATCTATCTATCTATCTATCTATCTATCTATCTATCTATCTATCTATCTATCTATCTATCTATCTATCTATCTATCTATCTATCTATCTATCTATCTATCTATCTATCTATCTATCTATCTATCTATCTATCTATCTATCTATCTATCTATCTATCTATCTATCTATCTATCTATCTATCTATCTATCTATCTATCTATCTATCTATCTATCTATCTATCTATCTATCTATCTATCTATCTATCTATCTATCTATCTATCTATCTATCTATCTATCTATCTATCTATCTATCTATCTATCTATCTATCTATCTATCTATCTATCTATCTATCTATCTATCTATCTATCTATCTATCTATCTATCTATCTATCTATCTATCTATCTATCTATCTATCTATCTATCTATCTATCTATCTATCTATCTATCTATCTATCTATCTATCTATCTATCTATCTATCTATCTATCTATCTATCTATCTATCTATCTATCTATCTATCTATCTATCTATCTATCTATCTATCTATCTATCTATCTATCTATCTATCTATCTATCTATCTATCTATCTATCTATCTATCTATCTATCTATCTATCTATCTATCTATCTATCTATCTATCTATCTATCTATCTATCTATCTATCTATCTATCTATCTATCTATCTATCTATCTATCTATCTATCTATCTATCTATCTATCTATCTATCTATCTATCTATCTATCTATCTATCTATCTATCTATCTATCTATCTATCTATCTATCTATCTATCTATCTATCTATCTATCTATCTATCTATCTATCTATCTATCTATCTATCTATCTATCTATCTATCTATCTATCTATCTATCTATCTATCTATCTATCTATCTATCTATCTATCTATCTATCTATCTATCTATCTATCTATCTATCTATCTATCTATCTATCTATCTATCTATCTATCTATCTATCTATCTATCTATCTATCTATCTATCTATCTATCTATCTATCTATCTATCTATCTATCTATCTATCTATCTATCTATCTATCTATCTATCTATCTATCTATCTATCTATCTATCTATCTATCTATCTATCTATCTATCTATCTATCTATCTATCTATCTATCTATCTATCTATCTATCTATCTATCTATCTATCTATCTATCTATCTATCTATCTATCTATCTATCTATCTATCTATCTATCTATCTATCTATCTATCTATCTATCTATCTATCTATCTATCTATCTATCTATCTATCTATCTATCTATCTATCTATCTATCTATCTATCTATCTATCTATCTATCTATCTATCTATCTATCTATCTATCTATCTATCTATCTATCTATCTATCTATCTATCTATCTATCTATCTATCTATCTATCTATCTATCTATCTATCTATCTATCTATCTATCTATCTATCTATCTATCTATCTATCTATCTATCTATCTATCTATCTATCTATCTATCTATCTATCTATCTATCTATCTATCTATCTATCTATCTATCTATCTATCTATCTATCTATCTATCTATCTATCTATCTATCTATCTATCTATCTATCTATCTATCTATCTATCTATCTATCTATCTATCTATCTATCTATCTATCTATCTATCTATCTATCTATCTATCTATCTATCTATCTATCTATCTATCTATCTATCTATCTATCTATCTATCTATCTATCTATCTATCTATCTATCTATCTATCTATCTATCTATCTATCTATCTATCTATCTATCTATCTATCTATCTATCTATCTATCTATCTATCTATCTATCTATCTATCTATCTATCTATCTATCTATCTATCTATCTATCTATCTATCTATCTATCTATCTATCTATCTATCTATCTATCTATCTATCTATCTATCTATCTATCTATCTATCTATCTATCTATCTATCTATCTATCTATCTATCTATCTATCTATCTATCTATCTATCTATCTATCTATCTATCTATCTATCTATCTATCTATCTATCTATCTATCTATCTATCTATCTATCTATCTATCTATCTATCTATCTATCTATCTATCTATCTATCTATCTATCTATCTATCTATCTATCTATCTATCTATCTATCTATCTATCTATCTATCTATCTATCTATCTATCTATCTATCTATCTATCTATCTATCTATCTATCTATCTATCTATCTATCTATCTATCTATCTATCTATCTATCTATCTATCTATCTATCTATCTATCTATCTATCTATCTATCTATCTATCTATCTATCTATCTATCTATCTATCTATCTATCTATCTATCTATCTATCTATCTATCTATCTATCTATCTATCTATCTATCTATCTATCTATCTATCTATCTATCTATCTATCTATCTATCTATCTATCTATCTATCTATCTATCTATCTATCTATCTATCTATCTATCTATCTATCTATCTATCTATCTATCTATCTATCTATCTATCTATCTATCTATCTATCTATCTATCTATCTATCTATCTATCTATCTATCTATCTATCTATCTATCTATCTATCTATCTATCTATCTATCTATCTATCTATCTATCTATCTATCTATCTATCTATCTATCTATCTATCTATCTATCTATCTATCTATCTATCTATCTATCTATCTATCTATCTATCTATCTATCTATCTATCTATCTATCTATCTATCTATCTATCTATCTATCTATCTATCTATCTATCTATCTATCTATCTATCTATCTATCTATCTATCTATCTATCTATCTATCTATCTATCTATCTATCTATCTATCTATCTATCTATCTATCTATCTATCTATCTATCTATCTATCTATCTATCTATCTATCTATCTATCTATCTATCTATCTATCTATCTATCTATCTATCTATCTATCTATCTATCTATCTATCTATCTATCTATCTATCTATCTATCTATCTATCTATCTATCTATCTATCTATCTATCTATCTATCTATCTATCTATCTATCTATCTATCTATCTATCTATCTATCTATCTATCTATCTATCTATCTATCTATCTATCTATCTATCTATCTATCTATCTATCTATCTATCTATCTATCTATCTATCTATCTATCTATCTATCTATCTATCTATCTATCTATCTATCTATCTATCTATCTATCTATCTATCTATCTATCTATCTATCTATCTATCTATCTATCTATCTATCTATCTATCTATCTATCTATCTATCTATCTATCTATCTATCTATCTATCTATCTATCTATCTATCTATCTATCTATCTATCTATCTATCTATCTATCTATCTATCTATCTATCTATCTATCTATCTATCTATCTATCTATCTATCTATCTATCTATCTATCTATCTATCTATCTATCTATCTATCTATCTATCTATCTATCTATCTATCTATCTATCTATCTATCTATCTATCTATCTATCTATCTATCTATCTATCTATCTATCTATCTATCTATCTATCTATCTATCTATCTATCTATCTATCTATCTATCTATCTATCTATCTATCTATCTATCTATCTATCTATCTATCTATCTATCTATCTATCTATCTATCTATCTATCTATCTATCTATCTATCTATCTATCTATCTATCTATCTATCTATCTATCTATCTATCTATCTATCTATCTATCTATCTATCTATCTATCTATCTATCTATCTATCTATCTATCTATCTATCTATCTATCTATCTATCTATCTATCTATCTATCTATCTATCTATCTATCTATCTATCTATCTATCTATCTATCTATCTATCTATCTATCTATCTATCTATCTATCTATCTATCTATCTATCTATCTATCTATCTATCTATCTATCTATCTATCTATCTATCTATCTATCTATCTATCTATCTATCTATCTATCTATCTATCTATCTATCTATCTATCTATCTATCTATCTATCTATCTATCTATCTATCTATCTATCTATCTATCTATCTATCTATCTATCTATCTATCTATCTATCTATCTATCTATCTATCTATCTATCTATCTATCTATCTATCTATCTATCTATCTATCTATCTATCTATCTATCTATCTATCTATCTATCTATCTATCTATCTATCTATCTATCTATCTATCTATCTATCTATCTATCTATCTATCTATCTATCTATCTATCTATCTATCTATCTATCTATCTATCTATCTATCTATCTATCTATCTATCTATCTATCTATCTATCTATCTATCTATCTATCTATCTATCTATCTATCTATCTATCTATCTATCTATCTATCTATCTATCTATCTATCTATCTATCTATCTATCTATCTATCTATCTATCTATCTATCTATCTATCTATCTATCTATCTATCTATCTATCTATCTATCTATCTATCTATCTATCTATCTATCTATCTATCTATCTATCTATCTATCTATCTATCTATCTATCTATCTATCTATCTATCTATCTATCTATCTATCTATCTATCTATCTATCTATCTATCTATCTATCTATCTATCTATCTATCTATCTATCTATCTATCTATCTATCTATCTATCTATCTATCTATCTATCTATCTATCTATCTATCTATCTATCTATCTATCTATCTATCTATCTATCTATCTATCTATCTATCTATCTATCTATCTATCTATCTATCTATCTATCTATCTATCTATCTATCTATCTATCTATCTATCTATCTATCTATCTATCTATCTATCTATCTATCTATCTATCTATCTATCTATCTATCTATCTATCTATCTATCTATCTATCTATCTATCTATCTATCTATCTATCTATCTATCTATCTATCTATCTATCTATCTATCTATCTATCTATCTATCTATCTATCTATCTATCTATCTATCTATCTATCTATCTATCTATCTATCTATCTATCTATCTATCTATCTATCTATCTATCTATCTATCTATCTATCTATCTATCTATCTATCTATCTATCTATCTATCTATCTATCTATCTATCTATCTATCTATCTATCTATCTATCTATCTATCTATCTATCTATCTATCTATCTATCTATCTATCTATCTATCTATCTATCTATCTATCTATCTATCTATCTATCTATCTATCTATCTATCTATCTATCTATCTATCTATCTATCTATCTATCTATCTATCTATCTATCTATCTATCTATCTATCTATCTATCTATCTATCTATCTATCTATCTATCTATCTATCTATCTATCTATCTATCTATCTATCTATCTATCTATCTATCTATCTATCTATCTATCTATCTATCTATCTATCTATCTATCTATCTATCTATCTATCTATCTATCTATCTATCTATCTATCTATCTATCTATCTATCTATCTATCTATCTATCTATCTATCTATCTATCTATCGATCTATCGATCGATCTATCGATCTATCGATCTATCGATCTATCGATCTATCGATCTATCGATCTATCGATCTATCGATCTATCGATCTATCTATCTATCTATCTATCGATCTATCGATCTATCGATCTATCGATCTATCCTATCTATCTATCTGCGGAGGATGGTCAGATCATACTTCAGTGACCGACTACTACACTACGAAACGGAGGATGGACCAGCGGAGTATGGGGTCACGGGAGGGGTACCTCAGGGCTCTGTCCTGGAGCCACTCTTATGGAACGTCATGTACGACGGCCTACTCCATCTGGAATCACCGCCGAATACAACACTCGTGGCTTTCGCGGACGACGTAGAGGTTGTCCTTGTAGCCAAACACCTGGAGGAACTGAAAGCCACATTCTCCACCACCATCCGGAGGATAAGACAGTGGATGACATTGGCAGACCTGCCTTGGGCGGAAAATAAGACCGAGGCACTCCTTGTGAGTAGCCGGAAGAAAATGGAGACCATCACCATAAGAGTAGGCGACCACGACATCCAGTCGCTACCCTACATCCGGTATCTAGGAGTAGTCTTGGATGCCAGACTCAACTACAAGGAGCACATCTCCAGCGTCAGCAGAAAGGCATCAGCAGTACAGGGCGCGCTTCCGCGGATAATGCCCAATATCGGAGGCCCCAGGCAAATCCGAAGGCGACTAATGGCAACTGTAGTTACCTCCGTCCTGCTATACGGAGCACCAGGCTGGAGAATGTGGCGACGGCCTCTTCATCACAGCGTGTTCCAGCTGTTGCGACTACCACTCGCAGCACTCACCCGATCCGCGGGGGGATGGTGGTCCCCGCCACTGCGCCAGCTGTCGTACCGGCGAACCCATGGATTGTGCCACGGCCTATTCCAAGGCCGAGGAAGCTGGTGCCTTTTCCGCCTGCACCGGCACAAACTTTCGCGCTGGTGGTGAAAGCCACTGCAGCGGGTGCGGCGGCGGAAGAGGTCCAGAAGAGAGTGTTGCAGGCGGGAAAGTCGCTGGCGGACGTACGCGTCCGTGCTGTACGGCGGTTGAAGGAGGGTGTTGCGGTGGAGGTTTGCAGCAGTGGTGAGTTGCGCCGAGTTGTCGAATCAGCTGATTTGGCCAAGGCTGGTTTGGTAACCAGCGAGCCAAAGAGGGCGAGGCCAAAGCTCGTCATCCACGCCGTACCGGCAGAGGTAGACAACGCCGAACTGGTGCAGCAGCTGCAAGAAAAAAACATGCGTGGCATAACGATGGAGGCAGAAAAGGAAGTAGCGGTGCTCAGAAGGACAACCGGTAAAGACGGAAAACATATGGTTGTCATAGAGGTAAGTGGTAAAGCTAAGGAGAAAATGTTGTGTGAGAGACGTGTGTTTGTGGGATGGTTGTGTCTACCAATTCGTGAATACGAATTGGTACGTAGGTGCCACGGTTGCCTGGATTTCGGGCACCTTCGTGATGGCTGTAGGCGGGCTGGAAGGCTCTGCAGTAGGTGTGGTAGTAGTGACCATCTCGCTCGGGAATGCCCGAACGTAGAGTGCTGCCGCAACTGCCATCTGCGGGGTCTTCCGGGTGCGCACTCCGTCATGTCGGAGGATTGCCCGGTGTATGTCAAATTGTGTGAAAGAGAGGGAATGAGGATTGTCGCCTAAAATGATTAGGTGCATCCAATTGAATGCGAATGCGTCTGCTGCGGTTATGAATGAGTTGAGTGTGTATATGTGTGAGAATGGGGTGGATGTAGCACTGATCCAGGAGCCATATTCGTATGGTGGATCAGTGTGCGGATTGGGTAGATCCGCCAGGATTTTTACCAGTGCCAAGGCTGGGGTTAGAATTGACTCGGCCGTCTCCGTCGTTGGTGTGGGTATGGATGTAATGAGAGTGGACGAGTGTTCGAATGAATTTGGTGTGTGCGTTTATGTGAAGAAGGGTGAGGAAGAGCTCTATGCTGTGTCGGTGTATTGCAGGTTTAGCTCTGAAATAGAGCCGTACCTGCGGTATCTTGATACAGTGTTGGCTAAGTGTGGACGCTCGCCTGTGCTGATCGGTATGGATGCGAATGCTGTTTCTCCTCTCTGGTATAGCAAGAGGGGAGATACTGACCAGCCGAGTTGTGTGAGGGGCAGGCAGCTCGAAGAGTGGATTATGGCCAGTAGTATGAATGTACTGAATGTTTCGAGTGAATGGTATACTTTCAGCGGACCGAATGGGCAGAGTGACATTGATGTCACACTGTGCAATCGTGCTGCTGACTGTTACGAGTATGAGTGGAGAATATTGCCTGAGTGGGGGGTGAGCGATCACAACCTCATTGAACTGGTGGTGACTGTGCCAGTGGATGACCATTGCGAGGTTTCTGCCCGTGGTAGACGGTGGCATACCGGTGGGGTAGAGTGGATGGTCTACGGGGAAGAGGTCGCGGCTGAGATCTGTGAGTTGGTGAGGTTTCAGTCGATGTGGTTGGAGGAACTGAGCAGGTGCGTGAATGCGGTGAATGACAGATGTATGAGTAAAAGAGTAGAGGGGAATAGGAAATCGGCGCCATGGTGGAACCGTGCGCTAGGTGTGGAAAAAAGAAAAGTTGGTAGATTGCGTAGGATCTACCAGCGATGGAGATGCCGTGGTGTAGATGCGCACACTGAAGGTGTAACCTTCAGGGCGGCCAGAGCTGAGTATGTGACAAGTATTAGACTTGCCAAGGAAAAGCACTGGCAGAAGTATGTGAATGAAATTGGAAATGCGGATGTGTGGGGTCCGGTGTATCGTTTATGTATGCGCAAAGGTGCTCGAAATGATATTTCGAGTATCAGAGTGAATGATGGGTATACGAGTAATTGGGAGGACAGTGTGAATGCACTGATGAATGATTTCTTTCCTGGGGTTGAGAGTCAAGAAGAGGTGAATGTTGGCAGGAGGTACCCCCTGCCGTTTGAATGGGAAGAAATTGATCGATCGGTATGGTGCCCCAGGATTAGATGGCGTGACTGGCAAGATGATGAGGAGTGTTTGGCGGACTATTCTCGCACATGTGAGTAGCCTTTACGGTGAATGCCTGGAGAGTGGTGTGTTTCCGTGTGAATGGAAAGTAGGAGACGTGGTTATCCTTCCCAAGTCTTCGGACGGGATACGGACTGACCCGTCCTCCTACAGGCCGATATGCTCACTGCCAGTATTCGGCAAGGTCCTCGAGCGAATGATGGTACACCGGTTGAATGTGAAGTTAGCAGACTTCAATGTATCCGGCTCTCAGTATGGGTTTACGAAAGGTTAATCGACCGAGGACGCCTGGATGCGTGTGACACAGTATGTGGATGAAAGTGTGAGTAAATACGTATGTGGTGTGTTTGTTGACTTCAAGAGTGCGTTCAACTGCCTGCGATGGGACCGTATCTTTGAGCGACTGAAGGAGGTTTCATGTGAAGAGGCTCCGCTATGGCAGAGTTACTTCCACGAAAGGTATGCAGTAGTGTGTGGGAACAATGGGAGAATTGTTCGCCAGATGGTTCGTGGCTGTCCACAGGGATCTGTGGCCGGTCCTGCCATCTGGAATATGATGATGAATGGTCTCCTGGTTCAGTTGGAGGAGACCGGTTGTGTTGTGGTCGCATATGCGGACGATCTTCTGCTCTTGATTGAGGGGTGGAGTAGGTCTGCAGTGGAGGTGGCGGGAAGCCGCTACATGCGGATGGTGAGTGAATGGGGGAATAGAATGGGTGTGAAAGTTTCCGAAAGGAAAACAGAATGTATGCTCCTGAAGGGATTCTTAGCGGCCAGTAGGCCGCCCAATATTCGTTTGGAGACGGTTGGGGTCCGATACGCGCTGGAAGTGAAGTACCTTGGACTGAAGGTTGGAGAGAGGCTGAGCTTTCGGCCTCACTTGCAACGTCTAAGGGGTCGCGTAGCCGGTTTGGTTGGCATGCTGGTGCGAGTGCTCCGCAAGGAATGGGGGCTTCAAGCCAGAGCGATGAGGATCCTGTATAGGAGTGTGTTTGTTCCGTGTGCTATGTATACATCGTGTGTGTGGGCTGATACTATGCGCCACCAGTACGCGAGGGTGGGCATAAACTCGGTCCAGCGTTTGGTTCTGTATGCGTGTTTGAATGTGTGTAGAACCGTTTCAACTGAGGCGATGCAGGTTCTCATGGGAGAAATTCCATGGGACCTGGAGGTGCTTCGTGGAAGCATCCACTACCGTCTATGGCGGGGCATCCCGCTTGAAGGTTGACGGTTATGAATGATGATGTTCAGGATCTTAGTTCGCGCCATCAGCGTGTACTGGTCCTGAACAAAATGTATGAAATGTGGCAGCGACGATGGGATGAGAGTGTGAATGGCAGATGGACGCACATGTTCATTCCGGATGTGTGCTTTGCATCTGCGTATGGTTTTGAGTTTGGTCTGTCCCTTGGGTATTTGCTCACGGGGCACGGCAGTATGTATGGGTTCCTGTACAGGCGTGGGCTGGCCACGGAGGCTAGATGCCCTTGCGGGGCAGCGGAGGAGAGTGCTAAGCACCTTCTCGTGGAGTGTGGCCTTAATGGGTGCTTGTGGAATCGTAGTGAATGGTGAAAGTGTGGATGTGAGTGGTGTATTGGGCGTGAGAGAAAGGTATGAATGTCTGAACAGATTTGCCGTGCCACTTTTTGAGAAAAGAATGAGAATGGTGCGTGAATGAGTGCGTGAATGACACGCAGGGTGGCTACAACCGGGTGAAAGACCAAGGTCGATTCCGGTTGTACCTTCGGGTTTTGGCGAACCCGCGTACCTGAGCTAGCTTAGCGGTGCCTATGAGTTTACAAGATTCCTTACCGTAGCTCTATGAGCGGAGTACAAACCAAAGTACTCTTAAAACAAAAATGGGTACCGCGGGGATCGGGAGCCCCACAGTAGAATATACTATGCCCGATCGAGGTGAGGCGCCATTTGGCAGCAACGTGGTGGTTGTGGTTAATACCCATGTCGCGGGTACGGTCTTCTGATCGCAGGTGGGAGGTAACTGGCAAATGTAGCAATGCATTGCACTTATCTCGGGCACTGTCACTGCTTATGACAGTAGAGGCTTAGATAGTCCTCGCCACCAGCAGGTGGAGAGTCAGCTTGTAACTGATTCTATCTGTTAACTGCCAGTAATGGTGGTGCGTTGATTGAGCGTATCTCGATTCCTATAGTCGTAGGCGACTCGTGGTCTTGAGGTTTGGACAACTAGGTCACGTTAAATAACAATTTCTCATTGTCATCGGCTGATCCCAGATGTCACCAATTGGGTCACTCGCGTGCACGGAGATGTCGGGTTTAATATCACCCAACTCTTGACTGGGCATGGATGCTTTCGGGCATACAGTAGTAATATCAAATAAGAACGCGCCGGCGAAGTAGTATTAACAAAGAGTGCCGCCGGGGAACCATCGTTCCGGAAGCAAGGGTAGAGGTACAGGTTAGGTTTTAGCGAAGTAGAAGGTCTTCTGGCAGGTAGAAGGTCTTCATTAATCTTAACTAAAAAAAAAAAACTACCACCTACCTATCTATATTTATATATTTACCTAATTTTCACGTGCATAGTAAATTCTTTCCAAAAGTAATTTATTCCGAGAATATAACTAACTTCCCATCGTACCGGAATATGTTCACATGATGGCTATTACAACTTTATTTGTAGTATAAGAATTTTTCCGTAAGTCTTGTGGCCTAAGAAATGCAGCTCAACCATTCCACCGTTTTGTGTCAGTAATTTAAACACAAAAACCTTTTAAAAATTTTCCCTACTAAAAATAATTTGAGCATCTACATATGGATATATAGGTTTTGCATACATTTTATATATAAAAAAAATATTTATATAGGTTTTGTATACATTTCTTATAAAGGTTTTGCATACATTTTAACCATAATAATTCAATACAGTAGATGGTCCAAAGCAATTCCGGTTGAAGATTGTACTACTCAAACTATTGCCAAAACTTTTGATCAACATTTTGTTTCTCGATTTAGAGTATCACTCACCATCACAACGGATCAATATACTCCTTTCCAGTTATAGTTCTTCAACTTAATTATTAACGATATTGTCGCACATATAATACAAACTACGGTACATAAAGAAATGGTTTATCTGGAAGAATGAACAGATAACAAAAGCTGCACAGAAATCACTCAACTGCATTAACAATTGGTCATATAGATTTCCATTATTGTTACTAGGTTTTCATATTTCCGTTTAAGATGATTTATATTGTTATGTAGCAGAGTTAGTATGCGATCAAACCTTATAAATCACAGACATTTTTCAATACCACCATCAACATTAGTTCTCACAGCTACCACACTTCAGCAACTTAGAAGCACGTCATCGAGATAAAAATTTTCAATTTTAACCCTACGAAACTTAAAAACTGCTCTCACACTATAATCGCAATAGATAGATAGATTCCGTCTTTAACACCATCCTACCAGATACTATATAAGCTGATTAAGAGCGATTTTGAAACTTCCATAGTTCAAGTCGGCAATATTTGTAAAAACATTCCGCTGGACGGATTGAAACTCGCTTATATAAATACAAATTCTATGATGTCAAAGTAGGTAAATTTTAATCTGTATCCATAACTCCGTTATTTTGGAGTTGGAATGATAAAGTGTGCTGGTGCCTACGTATGTATTGCAATGAGAGTAAACTATAATTCAATATACACTACAATTTAGAAAATTACTTATTTTAACCAAGTTGACTGAAGTTTTAATTTTGTTTGTGTTATCATTAGAATAAATTAGTTAAATTAATGGAGTTTCAAGTTATCAAGAGAGTTAATAACATTAAAAATTAAACAAATTATTCTTTTTGAATAAATAAAATTGTTATTTGTGAATTATAAATGATAGAGTTTAATTATTAACTAACAGAGTATTGGCCGATATACCACTATACAGTGACTATCTTCTATTATATAATTTTAGTTCCACAAATAATTTTGAAAATAACATTTTTTTTTTATTTCTGTTTGTTTTTATTCTAACTAAATAATTACAATCCATATTCTAAGAGTATAAATGCAGTTACACATTATACATTCATGATAAATGTGGTATAGTTAATATAACCATTCATGAAGGTTGAATATAGTTTATATAGGAATTTTATAATTATAAAAAATACTTAGAAAGAATATTTCAATATATTTATTAATATAAAATATAATTTATAAAATAAACAGTTCGGCAGCCATACAGTTCGTAAAAATTCTCCGTGTGCTACGTGTCTTGAGACCTTTGAGGGCAATTAATCGTGCAAAAGGATTGAAGGTAATATTATTTTTATTTACAAACATAATTTATTTAAAAAATTTTAAAATAATATTGTATATTAAAAAAACTATATAATCATTGTTTTAAATAGGTGAAATATTACATCAAATTATTTTGAACAATTTTTTTTCCTAAAAAAAGTATTCAAATTATAAGATTAAAAAAAACGCTTTCTTTGTTAGAAATTATTTATAAAAAACTACAATAGAAAATTTGATATTACTACAATTAAATAAAAATCTACTTGCTTACCAGAAAAAAAAGTGAGTTGAATTCTAAAACTGAGAAACAAAATCTATGAAGTAATATAAATTTTCTATTCACAATAAATATTACCAGGAGTAAATAGTTAAAAATATTTAAAAAATTATAAAAGTAGTCATAAAATAAAATAAAATAATAATTAAAATTAAAAATAACAAAATAATAATTGTGATAAAATTTTTTTTAAATTATTGAAAATAAATCGAATTTTGAAATGTAATAATCATAAAAAAAATTATACAACTACTTTCAGTTTAATTATTTTGCAAAAAAATTATTTTACTTGTGAAAATAAACATGATTTGTACAAGAATTATAATTAAATATTATTATTTTAAAAATGACAAAAAAAAGTTTTAAAATTTTTATTATAAAAATGTAAGAATTTATTTTTTGAATATAAAAATTTATACCATATAGGAAACAATAAATTAGGTTTGTAAGAATTTTAAAATATAAGAATAAAATAAGCTCTTTTTTTCCTACCATAAATAATTTAATTAAAACAACAAAATTGCTAACTGGATGATGAAATTTTTTTTTAATTTTAGACAATGAGTAAATAAATCGACTACTGATTATTAATATTATCTATTGAACTTACAAAAAATACTTACATAAGAAAATAGAATTAATAGGAAAAATAACATTATTTTGTATATAAATGATTCAACATTTGTATATTTAATATTATTCAAATTAAATGTTCCTCTATTTTTTATTAGGGGTTATCACTTTATCCTGTATAGTTAATTAACTCATTAGTACCCAATTGCCTTTTATTTATGTAATACTTTTCTATAATATAGATAAATAAGGTTTAAATTTCTTTTTATGTGAACAAATGTGAAATTTTCCAAAAAATTTTAAGCTTCTAACATAAGATTATATAATAAAATAGTACCCTGTCTTTTCACAACTTTTTATTTCTAATTTTCGTTAATCTAAAATAATATTATACAATTATGCGTCTTATAGTTGCAACTCCTTGTAACAGGTCATTCTTATATACCAATATAACCTCCTTACAACAGGTCATTGTTAAAAACCAATATAACTTATGTTAATAAATTATTAAGAATCTTTAATGATAAGGACGTTAAAAACAATCGTTATAAATCCAGTGTCTATAGTCCTAAAAATATGCATTTTTTTCAATTACCCAATATTATTTTGATCAGTATTTGACTGTTTATGGTTATCTTAAAAATATACTGTTGTAATAAAAAAATAGTAACCATATAATTAACTATAGGTAAAGAAAACTTATTAATATTGCTTTAATAAAGTTCAGTTGATTGACAATCATTCGAAAACTTTAATTATCATACGCATTTTAAGCATCAGTTGATTGACTTTCTTAATACTCACGACAATTTAATTCCTTCATTATTTTTAATTTAAATTAAACTTCATCAGAAAAGATTACTAGCAGTACCAATATCTTTTAAAGTAAGAGAATTGGATATTATACTTTAAAAAAATTTAAGTTACCTAGCGTATGTTTATATTCAGGAATGAATTGGATTAATATCAAATTTGTTGTGTCTGCAGAAATTAAACATAGTTGTGTATCCTTCATGCAGTACTTGTTTCTGCCTGTATTTGAGCAAGTTTCTCGTCATGAAGGTCGCAATTCTGATATACACTTTCTGGCGATATACAGTTCGTACAAAAGTGGAGAAATACTGTGTCTGATACTCGCCCCATATTTTAGTAAAAGAAAATATACAAAAAAGTCTTACAACAAAATTGCTAACTGGATGATGAAATTTTTTTGTAATTTTAGACAATGAGTAAATAAATCGACTACTGATTATTAATATTATCTATTGAACTTACAAAAAATACTTACATAAGAAAATAGAATTAATAGGAAAAATAACATTATTTTGTATATACATGATTCAACATTTGTATATTTAATATTATTCAAATTTTAAAGAAATGTTCCTCTATTTTTTATTAGGGGTTATCACTTTATCCTGTATAGTTAATTAACTCATTAGTACCCAATTGCCTTTTATTTATGTAATACTTTTCTATAATATAGATAAATAAGGTTTAAATTTCTTTTTATGTGAACAAATGTGAAATTTTCCAAAAAATTTTAAGCTTCTAACATAAGATTATATAATAAAATAGTACCCTGTCTTTTCACAACTTTTTATTTCTAATTTTCGTTAATCTAAAATAATATTATACAATTATGCGTCTTATAGTTGCAACTCCTTGTAACAGGTCATTCTTATATACCAATATAACCTCCTTACAACAGGTCATTGTTAAAAACCAATATAACTTATGTTAATAAATTATTAAGAATCTTTAATGATAAGGACGTTAAAAACAATCGTTATAAATCCAGTGTCTATAGTCCTAAAAATATGCATTTTTTTCAATTACCCAATATTATTTTGATCAGTATTTGACTGTTTATGGTTATCTTAAAAATATACTGTTGTAATAAAAAAATAGTAACCATATAATTAACTATAGGTAAAGAAAACTTATTAATATTGCTTTAATAAAGTTCAGTTGATTGACAATCATTCGAAAACTTTAATTATCATACGCATTTTAAGCATCAGTTGATTGACTTTCTTAATACTCACGACAATTTAATTCCTTCATTATTTTTAATTTAAATTAAACTTCATCAGAAAAGATTACTAGCAGTACCAATATCTTTTAAAGTAAGAGAATTGGATATTATACTTTAAAAAAATTTAAGTTACCTAGCGTATGTTTATATTCAGGAATGAATTGGATTAATATCAAATTTGTAGTGTCTGCAGAAATTAAACATAGTTGTGTATCCTTCATGCAGTACTTGTTTCTGCCTGTATTTGAGCAAGTTTCTCGTCATGAAGGTCGCAATTCTGATATACACTTTCTGGCGATATACAGTTCGTACAAAAGTGGAGAAATACTGTGTCTGATACTCGCCCCATATTTTAGTAAAAGAAAATATACAAAAAAGTCTTCTTGCCGAAACTGAACGCATATTGTTGCGTGACAAAGGAAATAGTCTGATTACTTTAATTACAATATATTTTTTATGGCTATATCGGGTATAAGTTCTAATAGGCTTAACTATCGAGTTTCTCACAAAAAGACTCATGCTGGAGCAACGTTTCTAAATTATCCAAATATATCATCAATTCATGACACAAAAAATTGTGTTTATACATGAGACTCATTAATTGCCGCATTGGTTTTGTTAACAAAAAAAAATTTTCGATTTTTGGAGTGAGACAAAAAAAGGGATACTATTACATTAATATATTTAAAATAGTCAGTCTAAATTATTTCGTTCGAAAATTATGACCATAACATCGAAACTTCTGCTGTTTAAGACACTAATCTTCCGATTCCTTGGCAAAAATCCCTGTGAACTCTTGTCCGCGTTCGGGAGGAGTAACCTTCGAGGATCTTTGGCCTCCTACATGAGGATGGACGATTGCGGAGCCTTTTTAATGACGAGATATTGGAGCGTTACCGCGACTGCCTGGTTGTGGGTAAAATTAACCTCAAGAGGCTGCCGCAGGCTGGAGACTTAATTCGTATGAATGAAGAAGATCCTGTCCAAAAAGTTTATAGTGGCTCCACTTTTCATTCTAGAAAAGGAGGTAGACTGTTGGGAGTGCGTGGCGCAAAGAACTGGTAGTCCACGGGTCGGCTGGAGTTTTTTGCTTCAGTAGGCATAAGCCGAACTGCTGGTTTTTGTGCCGTTGATCATTATGACAACATCAACAAAAATTCACTGTTTGGTATGGTTTGCATGCTGGCGGCATCATCGGTCCCACTTTCTTTTGAAATAAGGCCGAGGGTAGAGTTATGCTAATGGGCAGCGTTACCGCACCATGATCAACAATTATTTCATGTGGTTCCACCAGTTACCGCACCATGATCAACAAGAATGACATTTGGTTTTACCAGTATAGCGCTGCTACCCATACATGTTGCGAAACCATCGATTGATTGACGTCTTCAAAGTCAACATTGAGAGAGTCATAACGTAGGTCAGAGATTGGGTCGAAAGGATGAACTTTATCAAGAACAGCTGAGGTGGTCATACCATATATCTTAAAGCATATTTAAGTATCATTTGGCAAAAAAAAATTTCGAAAAAAATGCAAAAAAAAGTTCTTTAGCTAAAATTTAATTTTTCATTATTTTGTTTTAAAAGTTACCAAAATACCTCGAAATTAAATTTTGTAAAACGAATTTTTAATTGGAAGACCTCATATAGGACAAAAGAGCTTAATTTTTCAATTTTGCATCGAAAAAGTCCTGGTCAAAATTTTATAAAATAAATTTCATACACACGAAAACTATTTTTGTTTATGATTTTCCATATTGAATCCTTTACTTATAGGATTGTAAAAGAAATGCTAATATTTTCAAGAAAAAATGTATGACCTATTCTAGAAAATTTATTATCTATGTCAGTGTAAATTAAGAGATTAATTGATCAATATGGTCTTTCAATAACTACTTTTGGGATACCATTTGTTGCATTCTATGCACACTTGCATACTTTTCTAATAATTCAAATTTTTGGTTCTCAAAACAAATAGGAATTAAGCTAGAGAACTACATTTGAATGTGTATCGCAATAAATAAGCAAACAAGTGGTAATTAATACACAATATCCAATTTACTTTGGCCTAATTGATTGCATTTTGTACAAATTGATAGATATTGTTCAATGCTGATAAAAAAGTTGTTAATGAATACTGAATACACGTATGCTGCCATCCAAATAAACCTTTCATTTTGAAATTATTAGTTTTTCAAATACTATTCAATACTTTTAAACTGAATCTATTCAATGTAAATGTAATTGTTAAATTATTTACAAAACTTTTTTTTAAATTTTTATAATTTTTTGATTTTTATTATTGTTACTTTTATTTTTGATTTAATTTGTTTACTTTAACGAATACAAAATACTTTTTTTATAATTCATAGCATGTAGTGCAGTGTGTTATAGTCGCAGTTAAGACTATCGGCAATATTGTTCTTGTTACATTTCTACTGCAATTCATGTTTGCGGTTATAGGAGTCCAATTATTTAAGGTAGGAATTCGGTTATGAAAAAACAAACCGGCAAACAGAGGCTTTTTTACACTTAATTTATTATAGTGAAAGGTTTTTTTTCAATTTTTTTTTTTTGGTTTTACTTTTGTTTAAATTTTTTTATTGTATATATTCTGTTATTTTTCATTATTATTTTGGCATTTTTTAATTTGTTTATTGGAGAGATGAAAAAAAATTATGTTTGTGGTGCATACCAATCCTTAAATTAAGAAATATTTTCGTCCTCGGATTTAAATCTTTCACCACTTTGAAAAAGTAAAATAATTGAAACAAAAAAAATGGATTGAATTTTTGTGTTGTTTTTTTATTTAAGTTTTTACATTTGTTTACATTTTATGTTTGAAATATTTTTCTTTTATATAATAACTTATTTTCGAGAATATTTATAAAAACACAAATTAATTTTAAAATTATAATAATATTAAGTCGTATATCTATTTGTTTTTTTAATCAGATTGCTTTTCTTCTATTTATTATAGTGCTTTAGATTTACATTGGAAATCAGTTATTAAATTATTCCATTGATTACAGCGCATTGATTGAAACTAGTTTTTTGTGAATAGTAAAGGTCTTGGAGATGGCAAATAAAGGCACACAACGAAAAAATGTCCATTTATATACAAACCATTATTTTGTACTTACGCTTTCAAAGCCTCAGTCGTATAGTCATACAAGTTATGATTCGCTATTCGTATAAGTATAATGTTGAGTGTTTTACTATTGCTTTATTAAATCAACTACTTCTTTCATAACCTAAATTAACTTACAATGTAAAATGCGAAATTAAAATTTACATACAAAAAATATAAGTGAAGAGCGAATTTGTTAACTTAAATATTGGTATGTCGAAAAAGTTTTTCAGTTAAATAGAGACGCTTAAATCAGAGTGTTAAAATAAATTTTTCAAACGAAATATTCTTCATTATTATCGAGAATGTTTTGCAATTTTTCAGAGAGGGCCATGATTCTAGAGCTTCTGTGGTTTCTAGCTGAAAAACTGAATCAAGTGTTTTTTTTACAGACCTCTCTTGAAGTCACCATGGTTTCATTAAGAGAGTTCTGCAGTGATCGAAATAAGTGGTAGTCGGAGGTTGCTATGACTGGGCTATACGGTGAATGCATCAAAACTTCCCAGGTAATCTCTCTCAATAGACATGGACGTAATCTCTTGAGTTGGTTACAGTACAGTACCGAGTTAATAGTTTCACCAAACGGTAGCAGTTCATAATGAACGATTCCGTTCCAGTCTCATTATACGTACATCCTAACGCTATTGGTCTTTCTTTTTCCATGATCTCAATCGTATGATATTCTTATATTTACCCCTTTTCCATCGCCAGTTATGATTCGCTTCAGAAATGGCTCTATTTGATTGCGCTTCAGCAGCATATCGCAACTGTTTAAACATTATTAATTCATAAGTCATCCAAACATCGACTTTTTTTGTAAATTCAGCATTTCGCAAATGGTTAAAAACAATTTCAAAATTACTGTTTAATTTATAAGATATGTCTTAACTGCTGATATGCCGATCTTGCTCATTTTTTTAAAGAATTTCTTTACTTTTTTTGGTAATTTGCTGCCCAGAATAGATATTTCTAAATATCACAACTACTTGATTCTTTATTGAAGAATTAAGCTAAATGTGTACCATAAATTTTACTTTAGTCTACAGCTATAGTTGCATAATAAATGATTTTAAAATTGTCTTACTTTTTCAAATTTTACGATACGTTTTATAAGCACGGATATTTTGCAATAGCTTAAAGCAAGTGAGTTATTACCATGTAAAAGATAGAACAAAGTCACCAAAAAGAATTATAAGCACCCTTCTTCCCTCTCTGGTCTTTTCAAAAATTATGCAGAGAAGTGGTTTGAATAATCATTTCTCTTAGAAATGAGCCATATATTGCATGTACTCATATTTTTGGTTTCATATCATTTTTAGAAGTATAAATAAATCTATATACAGGACCTACTTTTTTTTTTAATTTGTTGAATTCCGTCATTTTTTATTGCACTATGATGTAGAGACATTACTATTCATGAATAAAGAAATAAATTTAGGCTAAGTTCCACCATGATATTTGTTTTGAGCACTTGAATTGTGTATAGACTATTCTCATAAACGTCATCTTTCCCATGGCCTCCCACCATTGAATTTGGTTTTCAATAAATCGATTGTTTCTTAGCCACCTTATAAGATAACGACGTCCTGTTGAAACCACAAGTAATCGACATCCATACATCATAAATAGGGCATACAAAATTAGTTACCATATCTCTTTAGCGCACTCTATTGAAAGTATCTGTAGCACCAACCTCATTTTCGAAAAAATACAGACCAATGGTCCAGCTTGTAAATCGCACCATACAGTTGCACGTGATAAATATAATGGTTTTCCAATAACTGATCTTTGAAGAATTTTGCTAGTTAGCAGAGAAGTCGAAGTAAAAATGAGCTTCGTTCACGAGGATGATTTTTTCTTAAAAACCAGCTTTCACAGATCAACCATTTTCATAATGGATTTGAATTATTTGAATATAAAAATTGAAATATAAGAAAATATCTAAAATAAGTCTAAATATATATGCATTTTAAGCTCTCGCTTATAATTCATTTATATACACGTACATACACATACATATCTATTTATTATAGGCGTTTTCCTTTGGACCAATTTTGCTAGTCCGGAGTAGATGAGCAAAGGAAAGCCAAATTCTAAACTCTAGTAAACCATAACCTCAAAACAGTCAGCAACAATCTGACAATACTTCTTGTACTTGTCAACGTGAAGTAGCGTGGGTGTGTTCCGGACAACGTTCAAATTATTTAATTTAAACTTTGTACGGAAATTATTTAATATAAACGTTGAATAAATTGCCTTAACATATTTTATAAATATAATAAAAAAAATACTTTCGTTTTTGTAAGCCGAGGAGGCGTTTATTATAATAATAAATATGAATTCACACAAAAGCATTAGTTCTGATGAACCAGGTTCACCACAGTACACATCTATAAATTTTTTCTCGGCGTTTACAATTCCCTGCAAAAGCGCACTACAAATTTTTTTCCTATTGTAGTATGCTTGTTTGACACGTTTAGGAGGATTGACTTTAATATGGGAACCATCAATAGCCCCAACAACATCTGGCACACCTTTCATAGCTGCGAATTGGTTCTGGTTATTTTGCATTTCGGATGCTGTTGGCCATTTTATGTACTTGGGACTCACTTCGACAAGCCATTTCACGACGCGGTATAAAATTCGATGGACAGAGCTTTCTGTTATATGAAATAACGTTATGTATATTTCAACACCAGCACCAACTGCAGCACGTGCTCCACGCCTTGGACGGTTTAAAAACATACTGTATTCACCTAAAAGAGTGCGATATTTACAACACTTATTCCTTAAATTATTGTTTAAAATGAAAAGCACATACCGATAACCGTCTCTGCGACAACTCTTGTCAATCTGAAGTGTTTCTTAAATTCACCATCTGCGTACTTCACAATTATATATGTATAATTTTCAACACTAGTTCTCTTCATGCATGGGGGCTCATCATCATCAGAATCTGGTGTCTCGCTTGACTCTGAAGAATCATGTCTCGCTTCACTCTGAAGAATCACATAAAAGTAAATCATCCCTACCTCCCAGAACGTGAAACAATTCCATAATAACCTGTAAAGCGGGCAGTTAATAAATTTTCAGTTATTTTTTAGGTAAAAACGCACTCGATTAATATTTGACTCCATTTCTCTTCGATTTTGCTGCACGAATAAAGTAAACATAACAAAAATATGACACTTCAACATAACCAACGAACCCGCAAAACTATCTATTTTCACTTTAGCAACTAGAATCCCCCTACAGTTAATTGTATGCGTAACTCACCGTTCGAAGTGGTCGTTCGTTCGAGGTGGACTAGATGATGACAGCTACAACTACTCCGGACTAGCAAAATTGGTCCAAAGAAAAACGCCTTATGTTTCTAGAGAATTTTTTTCATTTAAAATATATGATATATGAAATAAAGAACAAAAAAACAATGTATCTAACAGAAAATTAGCAATATATATGGTTTATATCAGGCGAATTCGATTGGACTAATTTTGCTACAACTACTGTTGTGTAGCTGTCATAATCTACAGTACCTCTAACAAAACAGTAAAATTGTAGCAGGAGTTGCATTTCTGCCCTTAGGGTAAGGGGATTGTAGTTTCCGAACTAACTATAGATGGCTTAGCGGGTTTGTTGGTTATGTTGAAGCGTCATATTTTTGTTTTTGTTGTTTATGTGTGCGTAAACTTAGTTTTTATTGTTTATGTGTGCATAAACTCAGTATTGTTGGTGACTATTGTGAGGTTGTATTTTACTGCTGTCAGTGATATGTTCATTTTATTGAGAGTCTACTGGTCAGTACTGCGCTGTAGCAAAATTAGTCCAATCGAATTCGCCTATTAATAGTTTGGAAAAAAAACTATTTCTTGCTGTTTAATATTTTACTTACATGTACATTATATAAAAATGTTAAAACCGTTTTTAGGTTAAACGAGTTTATTTGAGTGTGATCACAATGTATCTTTTTTTCTTTAATTTTTACAGTATTTATCTTAACGGTAAGCATTGGCAAAGTAGCAAAACATTTTTAATCACATAAGAATGCACTCAATAGTAAATAAATATTAATAAATACACACAAACTTTCACACGTACTTGTAATGCATATGTAGGACCAACCATGTAGATACCGCGCTAGCCACACAATGAATCTTCGTACACTTTCATGGGATAATTTATAATTTACAGAGTGCATACGTGCACCTAGTGGCGAATATTCTGAGAGATTAATTTTGCGTAATTGGTGCAATTGCATTTGATATTCTCTTAATATTCGTCGCTGTTCGTAATCAACCGCGTTTGTAATTTTTTTGTCAGTCCCTTATTTGATATAATTAAAAGTTTTACTTTTATTTTGGATTTATTTTATTATTTGATTAATAGTATGGTCGCAATCTTTATAAGTTTATCGCATTTGGGAAACCGTTTACCTTTTCATTTGATCTAGTTCTGTTCATTTACTAATGTTTAATTATTTTTACTTTTCTTTTTCTACTTTTCCTTTTATAAAGAATACCACATATACTACATACATTTATTTATAATAAATCATTTCCCAAAAAATTGTCCTTACTCACATGCAATTCGTTTTTTGCATATCATTCACTCACTCATGCTGCATTCAACTTATCGGTCATTTATCCTAACTTATTTTTCTTCGGTTGCGGAATTGGTTAACATTGTTTTCATTTACTTTCTTGTTTGAAAAAATATATTTGATGAGTTCTTCAAGTTCATTTTGCTGGTATATTTTGCTTCCCCTCCTCGTGTTTCTCTTATATGCCGCACGCCAACGTACTATATATAGGTATATATAAGCATACCATTACCAATATTGTTGTTTTTTCTTTGTTTTATTTAGTTTCTATGGTTTTTGAAGTGTTTATTACTATTTTGATGATATTATGCCAAAATTCAATTTTTATTTCATTAATTTGTTTAATCAATATTTCTATTTTATTCTTTATGTGATTAGATTGTTAAATATATAATTTGCATAGTCTTCATTTATTAAAGAAATATTTGTCTATAAAAAAAATGACGAATCCTACTTGAAAGTTTATGATGCAATCAGGAATTTTTGGCTCAACTTTCCTCAACATTTTATTGAAAACGAACTCTGCTGAATGTTACAACGATAACCCTCTTGTCCAACTGTAAAGTTTACGGATTTGACTCTTAGGTTATATGGTCCGGTACCCTGATCCAGCGCCCGTGTTAAGTTTTTTGTATTTCCCTGTGTATGATACATATTCTGTCTGACTGTGTCACTACGATTTTATCTCCAAACTGTTTCAATTTGTCAATCAATTCATAGAAGGATCCATGAGTGACCATGTGGCTCCCAAGTAAGGCTTAGTAAGATGTAAAACCAATGGTCTGGTGCTTAGAGTTCCTTAATGAGCATGCGACTTAACTCAAATGAGCATCTCACTCTCCATGATCATCATGTAAATAAGCTCGTGTCCTAGCTAGGATGGATTGATTCAGCCTCTCCGAAGTATTGGGCTAGGAAGAATAAACGGATGTTCGGAGGGGTTGCTCAAACCAGTGTTTGAGCCACCCCAAAAATGTGGAACATATTCTTTTTGGGGAACTGAATAAAAATTTGAGGCGAATAAGTAAACAATTATCACAAAAAATAAATAAGCGAAAACGCATAATGCATGTAATTAATTTTATATAAATAGGCTAAGAATATTGTAAGTAAATCAGAATCAATTTATCAAGATACTACTAAAGTTCACTTCTATTTTATTCTCATTGGCCAGTTCAGGCGTCCTAATGTTCAGAAGGAAATAATATTATTTTCATGGCCCACTAAATCTTATAGCAGTTGGCCAGTTAACACTGCTGAATGTTTATCTTGGAAGTGTCATATTCCCATGAGCCTTCGAAACTAAATTAAACCAAACATTATATTTAATATAAAAATAACTAACAAAAAAAAGAAATATATAAATGAAAACTAATAAAATAAAACACTACATTACGATTATATCCAACCGAGCTGAAAAGAAGCAACCATATCCAGCAGCCTACTCTTACTACTGTCAAATTACGGGTCAATTGATGTAAGAAGACGATCAATAAGAGAAGAAGAAGCAACCATATTCCACAACCTACTCTCAACCTATCAATTCGGACGACAGCCAGGTTAACCCACATGGACGACAGCCAGATCAATCCACCTTCATGCAATCCATTAACAAATCCACGAACCATGTAGGAGAAAATAGTTCTTCGCCGAGCCAGGCTCGTTCACAGTTACACTTAAATTTAATTTAAGTATTACCAAACAAATTCTAAAGTTAACATAAATTTAACGGAAGACCCTTATCATAAAAGAACTTCTATCTGACAAATTAAAAAAACCTTACAAAATAATTAACGCTTAAAATATATATGAAATAAGTCGAAATAAAATTATAATGAATAAAAATAAGAAACTTGTACACATAAATATATAAAAATATAAATTAGTACAAAAGTGTATATAATTAACAAAACTATAAAATGGGAAGTTAAAGCTCTAAAGGAGAATAATGTTAAGTCAGGCGGGAGGTAATAATACTATTAATAGAACATCAGAGGAGCCATTTTTCCATTTGATAACCGTAATTACCTTAATAATACTGTTTGCCTTATGGATTGCTGCTTTATTTTTATTAAAAAGATGTATAAACAAATCTTTAGAAAAAAAATGTAACTCGCAGCCTGGCTGACATCAGTGAGGCTTAAGCACATAATTTGTGTATTTAAATTGGAAGAAGTATTTTCAAATTTAGAAAAACTAAATATTTAATTATTAGTAGGGATAAATTAGAAGAAGTATTTTTGAATTTCCAAAAATTAAAAAATTCATTTACTAAACATCCGAGTAGGTAAATCTCTTAGCAGAGTATTTTTAAAAAAATTAATCGAGCTACATTAAGTTGCTCAACAAACAATAAATAGATAAAATACATTTTAAGTTCAATCTGATAACAAACAAAATACTGCAGTTCATTGATGAAAGTGGTCGCTGTACTTATAATAGTAATTCTGAAATAAATACCAAAATGATAAGAACCAAAGAATTTGAAGCCAATAACAACTTCAACACTCCCAGAAATAATTTGATAAATATGATAGCAATAATAACAATAGATATAACAATGGGCATAGTATTAATAACAACAATAGATATAACAATGGGTATTGCAATAAAAATAGCAATATATATATAAATGGGAATAGTAATAATAACAATATATAAATATAATAAGGGGCACAATAATAAATACATCAATATAATAAAAGATATAATAATAAAAATAATACCAATTACAATAAAGGAAGCAACAATAGGCAAAAGAATTTAAACTAAGGACGTAAAATATAACGGGAAATAAAACACAAATATGTACAATATCGGTAATCACGAAACAAACATTTATACATAGCGCGCGTTAAATATAAATCTATTACATGAGGCTACAGCAATAATGAACTATAACCTGCAAATATTCATAGATGGCATATTAGGAAGAGATTTCCCAGTAAAATATTTCGCAAAGATTAAATATGAAACATTCACCCTAGAGATAAACTGGGATGTTCAAGTTATTGTAATACAAATGAGGGGCGATATAGATAACTCACCTGCAATAAAAAACAATATTTTATATACAAATATAACAAGAAAAGCAAGTAGATTATACACGCTTTTCGGTGAGTTACACCTGTCAAAAGCAAAAGATCGGGAGTACATGAAGAGTATATGTGGGAAATATCAAGATATATTTCACCTACCGGGTGAACAACACTCTACCAATAAATTTTATAAATATCAGTTTATATAAATGATAGACATAGTCATATTGACGAACTAAATGAACAAGTACAGAAACTTATGGAAGAGGGAATAATATATAACCATCTATAAGGCCATTTAACTCTCTCTTACTTATTGTTCCAAAAAATAACTCGGGGTGGAGCAACGATTGGAGACTAGTAGATTATAGACAGCTAAACAAGAAGATTGCAAATTATAAGTTCCCACTTACGCGGCGTCTCGAGGACGTATTGGATATGTTTGAAGGAACTAAGTTCTTTTCGACTGTCGACATGACGAGATGCTTCCACCAGATAGAGCTTAATAAATTGTCGAGATCCCTCATAGCATTTTCAACAATTGGGGGCACTATCAATTCAAAAGACGACGTTTTAGTCTGAAAATATCGACGAACACCCCTCAGTGTATGCTATCAAGAGCATTAGCGGGTTTAGACTCTTGCGCATTCATCTATGTCCATAATATCATAGTTTTTGGCAAGGATCTCAAGAGTCATAATGGCAACTTGAAAAAGGTTTTCGTTAAGTTAAGAGAATACAATCTCAAAATAAAACCGACAAATGCAATTTCCTAAGATCACAAGTATTATTTCTTGGACAATTGATAACTGAAATTGGAATAAAACATATCCCAACAAAAACAAGATTTTCAGTAATTATCCAATACCAAAAAGCATTGATTAAATTAAAAGATTCGTGGCGTTCTGTAACTACCATAGACGTTTTATCCCCTGATTTGCTGATATTGCAAAAGCTCTAAATGCCCTAACAAAGAAGAATGTACTCCTTAATTGCACTACTGAATGCTCAAAGTCCCTCAACACGTTAAAAAAGATGTTAATAAGTCCACCTCTACTGCAATACCCCAATTTTAACAAAACGTTTATAATTAGTACAGTTGCCTCAGATTATGTATTGGGTGCAGTTTTGTCACAAGATGAAATTTGGAAAGAAGCCAATAGCCTACGCAAGTAGAACCTGAAACATATATTAATTTAAAAAAGCAGTTATTGAGAATTAACTACTCGGTATCCACTAGGGTATAAATTACGTTAGGCCATATCCTTATGAGACAAGATTTACCATAGTAACAGATCACCGTTCGTAAGTGTGTTTAGTCATAAATCACGCTCGTAAGTGTGTTTAGTCATAAAAACCCCTGATCCAAACTAACTCGAACAAGATCAGACCTAATAGACTATGACTTCGAGATAGTTTATAAACAAGGAAAATTAAATGTCAATGCTGATGCACTATCACGAATAAAGATGGTTGGATATACAGAACTCGAAAAACTCATTCCAAAAAACATAAATTTTCTTTCACATGGAATGAAAGCCATAGAAGCAAAATTTGCCAAAAAAAATATAACCCGACGTAAAACTGATAAGGTATTCAAAGTAGTCATACACATGTAAATGTACATCTGTTTGAGGAATAGGAAAAGTAAAACGATTACAATTTTTTTTTTTGTAATCGTTTTACTTTTCCTATTCCTTTTGATGCCATCGAGGATGCTTCGTAAGCTTACAGAATATATCTATATCCCTGCGATAGTCTTGGTAGTCCCACTGTATCTATTGATAAAATAAAGCTACAGTTAGAAATTTCCGTTATTATTAAAAGTTCTTTAATGTATTTTACAACTTTATCTTTTTAACAATTTTTGCAATTAACATATGATGTATTGCTTAACCATTTTGTTCATATTTTTCTAGACATAATGTTGCTTTACTTTAGGAATGCATCTCTTTATACCATTATGTCCCTCTTATGGAGTCGAATACTCCTTTATAATTTCGATCATTTGATCCATCTCCATTATTTTAATTAGCGGCCTGTATAGTAATGTGCGTAACGGATTGGTATTTGCCTTTCTCATCATTTCATTAATTTTATTATTAAATGCTTTGTACAAAATAATAAAATAAATCCAAAATAAAAGTAAAACTTTTAATAATGTCAAACAATATTAAATAATGTCAAACTTTTAATAATGTCAAACAATATTAAAAGTTTTACTTTTATTTTGGATTGATTTTATTATTTTTTAATAATATGGTTGCAATCTTTATAAATTAACTAAATCTTATATCTTAATCCATCGCAACTGTTGCGTAGAATTATTTTATTTTACTTTAGGAACTGGGATTGGGAAGAGTTGTATTGAAAGGCGCTCTTTTATCTGACTATATAAAATTTATTGTTTTAAATGTTGTTTGTATTATGGCCCAAGTAATTAATTCTAATGATGTGTTAGTTAGACTAAATTATTGTTATCAATTGAACCGGATATTAACCGAGCCCAATGTATAAACTAACAACTAAGTATCAGTCTTGTTTTGTTTATTTTAAGGGAATTCGACAATACTGTCCGAACTTATGTTTTTATTTTTACTGAACTAGACTAGAACTAGTTCGAGCTCCTTACCTGTTAAATGCTTGAGGAAATATAAGTAATGAATTACAAATTGATTCTGGTTTTATGGTCTAAAATTAACGGTATTGTTAACCGCTACTTACAAAATTGCTTAAAATAAAGGAAATGTTACGACTGTTAAAATAATAGTCTAAATTCCTATTAATATTGATTATTTGTGTGCATGCTACTTCATGCTTGCTTGAATGGGAGATGCCTTAGCCAATTGGCCATACCCTCCTCTCCTTTCGAAGACAAGCTTTTTTAGCTAATCCACAGCTAGGGTCTGACTATGGATCAATTATTGGGTCGGACCTTGAGTTGAGTTGCGTGATTATTTGTACCATTACTTGAATTTCTTATATGAGTTGTCACGAATTTAATTTTGCCCCTTGTTAGCTATAATTCACCTTTCTATTATAACTAACAAGAGTATATAATTGCTTCTCTATTTCTTCAAAGATGAGAAGCAATTATATACTTATCATCCATCCGCAGGGGCGGAAAATAATATTGATTAGGTATTATTCTATGCACAGATGAACTTACTGAATACAGTACCATCGCAAATAGCGTCGGCATCGAACAAATGGGTCAACATTCTCCGCCACCGTTACAGATTAATGTAACTATGGTAAAACTTCAGTAATCAGTCGTAATATTTCCCTGACACTGTGTATAAACCGAGTTATTCTTTTTAATATATTCTTTACTCTTTTTAATATATATTTATTTACATATTTCAATATTTATTTATTTTCTTACATTTTATGGTTTTTATTTGAACATTTGTTGTAATTAATTTTATTTTTTCTCATTACAATTTTTTTTCAAATTATTTAATCTTATGTTTAAGTATTTTACTTTACATAAGTGATTCCTATTATTACATCTGGTGGTTCGTATTATTGTTTCAAACTATTGGAGTTGACGATGTCTGGTCTGCCTGATGCTGAGGTTGCGTAGCGGGTGCATTGAAGTAGTAGGTGATGATACTGATGATTCCCAGAATGCTGAATATTCCTTTATTGATAAGACGATTTTCGAGCAGCTGCGCAATAGTTTGATTTCCCCACCATCTTCCATAAAAAGCGTAATGATTTAGGTGAGACGGACCTTGTCTCTTCAGGTGCTTGTACATGAGTGACCAATTTAAACCGGTAATCATTGAAGCTTGGACATAATCTGCGTCTTATTCTTGTTAAATTGTTGGTATGTTAGTGTTTTTTTTTAAATCTTGTCGGGACCGTATTGGTACAGGCATAATTCTTTAAAATTGTCCTAATTTTGGATTAGTAAAAAGTTCTTATGTGGGGACATTATCATTATTCAAAGGTAAATCTCCTTTTTGTGGAGTTTTTTTGTTAATATGCTGTCATTTTGAAAAACATTTTCTTTCTTGATAGCTTGGTCAATTCTGTTATGTTAGGCAAACTAGATAATATTCGGCCGTATTAACATTTTTTAGTAAAAAGTTCTTATGTGGGGACATTATCATTATTCAAAGGTAAATCTCCTTTTTGTGGAGTTTTTTTATTAATATGCTGTCATTTTGAAAAACATTTTCTTTCTTGATAGCTTGGTCAATTGGTATGACTATTGCTATGATGGTACGAAGATTCTGTTATGTTAGGCAAACTAGATAATATTCGGCCGTATTAACATTTCGTATCCGACCTTTAACATTTCATCTTTCTTAAAACACACCTTTGTTCGCAGTGTATCAAAATGAGTGAGACCTATAGCTGAAGAATCTGATTTATATGATTTAAACAGACGTCTGCGAGGGTCTTGTATGTATGGCATACATTTTTCCTTCGATGTAGTTTGTTGTTGTATCGCTTGTATATTGTGATTCAGATTTTATTGGTGGGCACAAGGGGCAGTGGTAGGAACATCTTCTATGTTAGCGTCCGAAATGTTGATTGCTAATTATAACGTCTATAATTGACGGTTCATAACGTCCGAAATGTTGATTTGCTAATTGACGGTTCAGAGTCCAACAATGCTCGACCTTGCTCTAGTTCATCTCAATTGCTCTTGGTCGGTACACTGGTAGTCCTATGGATAATGTATGGTTGAAACTGAGGATGAGGATCCCGATTCATTTTCAACGGGACATCGGAATACGACGTTGATTGCTTAGAGGTTGTACCACTATTAAGTTCCCTTAAATAAAGCAGAGTGTGGTGTTCTTCTTTGCAATAATAGCACAATCTAGAGGTGCAAGCAGATGATTGATGATCAGCTTCCATAAAAGTTATAACATAACTTTAAGCCTTTGACATAAGATATTCTGTCACTTATTGACTTTCTTATTAGTCTATTACAGTTAACTATCAGGTGAAACCCGTGATAGATTGGACAGTCTTCAAGCATGGAAGTTGAAGTGGGCTGGTAATTTACACCACTTGAAAGTGGTGATGCTATACTAGTAGAAAAAGTTGCCGATCGGAAGTTTGGATGGGTTAGTAACTATTATCAAATTGGTTATTTCCATCAACCCTTGCCATAGAAATGCTTGGCGGCCTAATGAAGACGTTCGGAAATTATGACACTTGGCTATGATGCTGAGTAATTATGTAGTCCTCTAAGTTACTCATAACGTGCTGGTATTTAAGCTCTGGATCGTAAAATTGTTCATGCTGATAATCAATGTGAAATCGCCCACTGATAATTTTGCCATGGCTGATAGATGTATACCAGTGTCTCTCCAGATTAGATATTCTAACTCTGCAATACGATTTAATTTTTGTAGGACTCGAACAACCGATTTTTTCAGCAAGTAAATGCGTTAGAATTCTCATCCATCCGATTTGTGATCCTATCTTCTTAGTTATACGTTGGTATCTGCTAGGCGAGCCATTATTTCTATATATAATAATTGTATTCGCGAACTTTATCCTTGAGGCTAGCAGTGAATAATATTAAACTAGTTTCGCGTCTTAAACGGCTTAATACCTTATTAAAATGCATATCAATAGGCTCCTGTTCGGCTATGAGTTTCTCCATTACTCACAGTGTATTCGTTTTCAAGGATCCGGGGCGGAACTTTCTTTAGATAATTTACGGTTAGATATCAGATGTCAAGGTATGCCGACGTCTTGCTATGATAGTAAGCTCCAATGATTGACAGACATCTATGAAGATTATATTCTTCAAACCGAAGAATTAACAACGCGAATCAGTAGGCCCGCTGCAGGCATCGGCTTATTCGACTTGTTGTAAAGTAACACTTTCCTTTACAATGTGATAAAACTGTGTAAAGGAACAAGTATATAAAGCGTAGGTTCAGTTTTAGATGTAGAAATGATCGACCGGATCTAAACTATTGGTGTTCTTGGGTAAGGGATTTCGTTGATAATAGTTGAAATCGAAGGTGAAAATTAAATAATCAACTTATTACAACGTTGGTAATTCGGATAACTTGAATCGCACCGATGTTATAATTAGCTGTCTACATATACGGTTGTATACGGTACGTAAAAAGTTATTTTATATTCATATGAAGTCGTATGTATGTATAGCGTAATTTCCAATCTCGGGTTGCACACCAACTGATAGCTTGTGAAAAGTTTGAAAACCGTATCTATGCTATTCAGAATTTTTTTGTATCAAATAACGTATATGTCAAGATCGCAAATATGAGATTTTGGAAAATTTTAGCCGTCTACGGAAAGTAAACGCACTGATGGCGTAAATAAACTAATTGGTCGTACGACTGGGTAAAATACTATACGGCAACTGTACGAATAGGATTAAGTACCGGCCAAATTATTATAAATTTTTCCTCCGGTCAACGTAACATGCTTGATGAAATAAAAGCAAAGAATCACAAATTGATTCTGATTTTATATTCTCAAATTAATGGTATTGTTAACCGATACTTACAAAATTGCTCAAATGGAAGAAAATATTACGAATTTTGGAGCAATAGTCTAAACTCCTGTTAACATTGATTAAGACTTTTAGAGCCATCTGTATGCAAGTAGCATCGATACTCAGCAAATTTGTCAACAGTAACTATTCGTAGTATTTTGGATTAATTTTGCGTAATTGGTGCAATTGCATTTGATATTCTCTTAATGTTCGTTGCTGTTCGTAATCAACCGCATTTGTAATTTTCTTGTCAGTCCCTTATTTGATATAATTAAAAGTCTTACTTTTATTTTCGATTTATCTTATTATATGATTAATAGTATGGTCGCAATCTTTATAAATATAACGCATTTCGGAAACCGTTTACCTGTTCAATTTAATTTAGTTCTATTCAATTTTTATTGTTTCATTTTTTGTAATTTTCGTATTTTGTTTCCTCGTGTATTTTGAAAAGAAGACCACATATACCACATACATTTGTTTATAATAAATCATTTCCCAAAAAAAAAGCCCTTACTCACATGCAATTTGTTTTTTGCATATCATTCACTCACTCATGCTGCATTCAACTTATCGGTTATTTATCCTTACTTATTTTTCTTCGATTGAGGAATTGGTAAACATTGTTTTCAATTACTTTTTGTTGGAAAGAAAATTCAATGAGCTCTCCCGGTTCATTTTGCTGGTATATTCTGCTTCCTCTTCTCGTATTCCTCTTTTATGCCGCACGCCAATGTAATATATAGAGGTATATGTAATTATATATTTCTAAAGAGTTCTCTGGTCGTGTTCTAATTCTAATTATAAAAAGCAGCATTCTACACTGAATTTTGTGTTTTATATACAAATTTATACAACGTACTTACAAAATACCTTACAAATTATTTATATTAAAAAAAATTGTTGGACCATAAAATTCTCTTGATTTCAAGCTATTCATTAGACCCCGTAAGTTGATCAAGTAAAAATTAAAGTCTTTTGATAATTGACTAAATAATTATGATTTATTACAAATTATCTATAGAAATATATAAAATAAATAGTTGATAGTTCGGTATTAATCAGGAGAATTTATATTTTACATATTATAAACATGGAACCAGGCAACATCCAGAACATTGTGATTCACAATTGCTGATGTCGCGTTACAATTAAGTGCATGTACAATAACTTCTAAAAAATATACTATGTAATGCAGTACTGAGGCTTTAACATCCTCAATTTCGTGGTAGACTTTTAGTAGTGTCGGAAGCATTAGTGACGGAGGCATATCGTCTTGATTAACAGTTAGGAATATGTCTGATATTTTTACCAACTGATATGAGAAACGACCAATTGTTACTCTGTTCGCGAAATGTATGCAAGTTTTAAGCTTAAACATAACCGCCTTAAAAGTTTCTCTTTGAAAAGATTTCATAGTTCACTTGTATCAAGCGACTGTTTTGATATTTGCTGCATTTCATCATCTTAAAATACGAAAGCGTTATGGTCAATATAAGTATATAAGTCGCCAACCTCCCATGACTTTACCCTGCCGGGAAAACACTCACTAATAAATGTTCTATCTACTAAAAGTTGGCTTGTTACCTGTGTTCGGTAAAAGAATATCTAGTAAAGCAAAAGCATCCAGCAAAATCATGCCTTGTCAATTATGTTTACGGTTACTTCATTCTGTAGACTACCCATTGAAGATGCCTGCTATTATCAGTGTCTTGCGACACTTTTTGATCTTCAATGGAATTATATGGATAGTGAAAATACGCTTTATATGTAGAAGACTCCCGATGTATCTTGAATATGATTCTAAGCACATATCCATATAGTTGCGCGGGCGAATGATACCTATATTCGGTTCACCTTTTGTAATTCTTTAAATGATTCGGACAGAATTGCAATATCTTTGCATTAATTCTGTATATTAATACATGAAACAAAGTATTTCGATTAACGAAGTAGCGGTTAAGACCAAAGCAGTTAAGAAAAAAGAAACAATATGCTGATACTACAATATATCTTTATTAGTAATTATAATAATTAATTAATGATTAAAATATTAATTAATAATTATTACAATATATATAATCATTATTTCTTTATATACTCAGAATAAAAGGTAGCCTGTGGAAGTGTTACAAATATGTCTCGCCTTTTTGATAGTTTTACCTTTCCTTTTATCTCTATATTTTAAATAATAGAATAAAGGAACTACAATTTCTGACCAATAGATTCCATGCTAAAAATTTAAATAGACTTACAACACTAAAATGTTTACTTCACTAAATAAATAAAATTAAAAAAATATAATGGATTAGAAGAATCTATAATTTATTAAAGGATTCAACAATATGTTTGGGGCAGTACTTGATTTTAAACAAGCACTTCATTAATTTGTAAAGTAAATTTCATTTTAATTATAAGCCTAAGTAGATGGTAGATTTTTATTTACTTGGAAAAAAAGCAAATAAAAATTAACCCACTCGAGTCTGTATGTATGCAATGTATATTGCATAATTATATTTTAGGTGTTATACTTTTAATGGTATTCCATAACTGGTTCATTGCTATTACTAACATAACATAAAGCAAGGAGCTTATCAGTACCACTTGCTAATTTTTCTAATATTGCGGATAAATTTCAACGTATAGGAATTTTCAGTTCTGTGGGTATTCACTTGATTAATTTCAACAGCTCGGCTTATCAGATATACAATTTTTGTGCGCCTGTAATGGAATACAATTCTTGCAATAGCATCGGATAATGCATTTAACTCATTTTTGGTAAAGCTACTATTCATTCACTCGGACATTATACTTGATTTATATCCAATTAAATTCTGGGTTGTGGTAAAATTTTATAGGATACATTATTGCGGATGTAAATGGCGAGGCCTCGGTAAGGAAAAAATAGTGGTAAGCTCAAATCTGAAAAGTTATAATTCTTGTCTATCTGAGTTTCACTCAGTGCCAACATGGCTGGTTTGCTTTGAGAATTATAAACGCACGCAGCGATGTGATGCCTTCTTAAACCACGAATGTTACATACGTCAACTCGGAATTTATTCACCACAATAACAAAATTTAAATACATAACAAAAGTAATAATAGCAATAATAATGTTAATTAAAAAACTAATAGTCGTACATATATACATACAAATAGAGATAAGAGTTAAATAATTGCACAATAAAATAGCAAACAAATAGAACAGCTATTTCTGCGCAAACTCGAACACTAAATGTGGTAAAACCTAAGATAAATTCCTAGTCATAGACCGCTATATATTCGATGTTTTTCCGACTGTCTACTACTGCACTACGGTATAGTGCAAGAAGTAGCGAGGCAAATTATAATCAGCGAAGGAATGTGCATGGAGCGAAGGAATGCGTATGGAAAGGAGTTTTTTCCACTTCATTAAAATGTACTTTGTACAAATTAAACTATATGAATTAATTCACTCTATCGAACACAAAACATTAAACTCTCAATGTCCATTCACAACACGGACCGTACCGATCGAATTCCGCCGAAATTTGGTTGCATTTAGTTCTACTATAGCCATGTTCCATTGTTAAATCGATTGCAAACATTGTTTTACACGAACATATTAATTATTGTAACTAAACAATATTTTCTTATGATTTTTCTAATTCTTCACCATTTTTCTCGGAAGCAATCTTTCTGCCGCCTTCATGTACTAACTGAAGTTTACAAGTATTTGCTCTCAGAATTCAAAAGTTCGTTTATGCAGTATATTTCATAATATTGATATACAATACCAGAGCAATATATGTAAAATAATATAAATTAATATTTATAGAAGTGCTTGGAAATGAAAATTGACGTATTACTACATAGTTTCTGACATAAGAATGTATATCATAAAAAGTGCATGGTTTTGAATATTTCCTTTAATATAATAAATTAACAACATTCAATCGATTAACAGTCACACAAAAACCGTAAGACTAATCCAAGAATCTTAGCGGAAAACTTAAAACAATTTGTAAAGATTTACTGTATTTAAATTAATCAAAATTTTTTTGAAAAATGTAAAACTTCAATTTTAAAATTAATATCTTTAGAACTGATTATTACAAATACCAAAATGTTAAATTTTTAACTGTGAAGTATATATTAAGCCTTATTTCAACTTCAAAAATTGCTTTCGGGTTTTTTATGTTTGCTAAGGCTATCAATTAAACACATTTAAACCTGCCATAATATAGATATAAGCTCATAAAATACACAATTTTCTTTTTAATATTTAAAATTTTTTTTAAATATAAGTTAAAATGAAAACTAATCAGTTAATTGTTAAATATGCTAAATGGAATATTAGATCAATTTTTCGTAGATCTGATAAATAGAAAATTACTTGAAATAAAGTTAAACTGGTTTCAAATTAACGCGCATATACAAAAAATTATACAATATTCGCTTATAAAAATACAAATGCTGTTCAAATTTTATTTAAAAAAGCTTTTGATATTCTTAGTGAGCGTTTAATTACTAAGAAAAATGAAATTTACCCATATGATTAAAAATTTACTTAAATATAAACATATAATGTTAAAGTTATGGTAAGTTAAACAAAATTGAAAATAATAATAATAATAATATAAATAATAATTATAATTATAATCATAAAAATATTTAATTATAATGAATCACCGATGACAATACCAATAATTAAAAAAATTATTTACTCACGCGCATATCCGCTTAATTCAAATAATGTAACAAAACAAAATCTTTCCAGTTTTTGTTTAATTTTGGAATAAATTGTTAATGCTTTTTCCTTCATGCATTAGATGACAAAAAAAATATTTTCGAATAAATTTGAGGAAAAGACTGTAAAAAATGATCATTATATACAATATAACTTAAAAAATTTATTGATTATGGAAGTAATATTAGTATAGGTTCCTAAAAGAAATAATAATTATAATAAATTTATAATACAAACAATAATTATATTTAACAACAATTATAATGAAATAGATTATAAAAAAGTTGCTTCAATTTTATTTTTTTTTATTTTTTCCGTCAAAAAATAATATAATGTAAAATTACTCAAAGGTTTTTCATATTCAAAGCAATATGTGTATATCAAAAATTCTCTTATCTAAAACCATATGTGTACGCAAAACAAGCAAAAACCATTTAATTATATTTCGAATTGAAGGTAAGTGGACGTAAATCCTGTTATAATCAATTCGAAAAGTAATGATAATAAAGGAGAATAGTTATAATGAAATAAAATATAAAAAAATACAAAATAATAAATATGAAAATTAAAAAAAACAACAAAATAAAATTAAACCAACAGTAAAATAAATACAGTCAATAAATGTGGGAGACAGAGAAATACTGGCGTCCATAATTTTCTAAATTTTGCAAATAGTGTTGTAACGTCTTATGTAATTGTACCACTCAGTTCTTCGTAGACGGAAACGATATTATTTCTCTTTCTCCTTGCACATTTGGTGTGCTTTTTTCCATTTGTTTAAGATAAACCCCAATTGTATCATATCAAAATGATACTTGAATGGTGGGAAAAAATTCCGAAATAAAAGAGATAAAAGACAAAATTTTTTTGAAAATATTTTATATTTTTGAGTATTTATTCTTGCATGTTTGGTTATGTACATCCATACATACATTGTATCCATGTACATATATATTTATGTTGTACTTATATTAAATTTTAATCAAAAATTAAAAAAGAACAAAATATCGAACACAATTTCTGTTTCTCGCCCGCATTTTGTAATGTTTTTTTTCTAGTATGTTGTGAAATGTGTGATTGTTGCGATCAAAACGATCGGCAACATTATGTTGGTTACGTATCTGCTACAGTTCATGTTTGCCGTGATTGGAGTCCAGCTTTTTAAGGTAATTCACTAATAAAAATAATAACAAAATTAATTAAAAATTAAACAAATCACAAAAAATTAGTAACAAAAAACGAAAACGAAACAAAAACAATGCAAATAATGTTGAGAAAATTTATTTGAATTTTATATTATTTGATTTATGACATTTCTTTTCTCGTTTGATATAGTAAGATTATATACGCCAATTAATATTAAAATCCTATAATAAATAGGATTTTATGTTTGTTGGCATGTATGATCATTTTAGCCAACAACAACAGAGTTGATACATGTTGGCATGTATGATCATTTTAGGTAAAAAGCCAACAACAATAGAGTTTATAAAATTTTCTGACCTATATTCAGTTTTAAATGTGAAATAAAAGTAGTGACATTATTGTATTGTATGTTACGAAGGTAGGTGGGAAAGTTTGTGTAATATTTATTTTCCCTAACATAAGTCCTTTGTAATTTTCAATAAATTTATTAGTACCGTATAAAATGAATGTTACATGTTTAGCATAAAATATCCAAAATCAATGAATTACGCATTTATTGCTTCTGAAATTAATTTCTATAAATAACTTTTATCATTTTTATAAATAAATAAAGCTAACAGTGGACTAGATCTAGACTATAGGAAGTATTATTTTATGGTTGGAAGACGTGTTTGTGCACAACAACAATCACAACCGGAGTTTTTAGCAGAAGCGTTGTTATCCGAGAGAATAAAAATCCTCTCGACCACTTCTCCCATATTTCTCCTCCATAATTGTCTTTTAATACTCCAGCATTATTGCTTAGAACTCGTGCTTAACAGTGTCTGAGGTCTCATTCTAATAGTGTCCAAGATACATTTTGAAACTTTTTGATATCAAATTTAATATATTTTTGGAATTTATTTCAATATTACAAAAAAAAAATAGTTTTGTGACATGTACACGTATGTATAAATGTAATTAGAAAATTATTATTATTCATAAAGTCTTAATTATATTTGTACTTATATAATACTGTCAAGAATTAGTCTTATTTCAGCTACATAATTAAGAAAAAACCGTAATAAAAGAAATTAACTTTTTAAGTTTATATAATTTTTTTCACTGTTTATTTTTATTAAAAAAATGATAAATAACAAAACGAAATATTTTTTTACATAGGCAATATTTCATTGTACAAAAAAAACTAATTTCATACATTAATACAGGGTGAGATTCTAAGAAACGCTCTATTTTAAAGTAATATTTCCTTGACGAATTTAAAATTTACATATATTGTATATACACATGAATCTTCTTTTTACCACTCTTCCTTTCTGAATAAATCTAGTTGGTAAGATAGCTTCTTACCAACTAGACTTATTCAGCAACTAATTAGTTTTTTGTTCAATTGTTCACATTCAAGTGCAAGTTTTTCAAAGTTCTCAATAATGTTTCAGAAGAATGGAAACAGACTCAACTGTACACTCACTGATTGCTAATATGAACAACACCACTTTTAAATTATAGTTTTGCCAAGACACTAATTAGGAAAATCTTCAAACATTTATTCCAAAATCGTTTGTTTTTTGGAATGAGCTTTCTCATCGTTTTCATTCAGATTTTCCAAAATCCAGAAAGCAATAATATGTGTATTTATTATATATATTATCTTTTTCCCAAAAACTTATTAACCACTGTAATAAAGAATCATAGCATAACTAAATTAATACTTGTTATATGAAAAAATGATATAATTGCATCCTGATTGGTAATTTTATTAAGAAAAGAGGCAGCACAAAAACTGTGCAAATCACACCATCGAAGGCAGGGTCTACCTTTTCTGCGGCTAGCATAAACGTATTTGCTTTAGATTTTCTGAACGGGATCTTACTTATTCATACGGATAAAGTGTGTCCCTTACTATCACGATCGTCCGGTTTTCAGTCGAGTTATTAATGCTAATTTTATGAACATTCTAACGATCATGATAGCACATCAAGATTTCATTAATAAATAGACGATCAAATTGTACATCCGCATATAGGTGTCCGACATTCCTTAAAGTATCCTCCTATCTAACACGACTAAAAGCTCATTACGTATAATTATTTCATCCCCAAGTTTTGGAACTATATGTTATAGACAGATCGGCAATTCAGGGTCTTCAACATCAGTTATAGTTTTATTATTTAACGTGGTTTAGTTGCCCGCGCATTAAACCACGAGTCGCCTACGACTATAGGAATCGAGATACGCTCAATCAAACGCACCACCATTACTAGCAGTTAACAAATAGAATCAGTTACAAGCTGACTCTCCACCTGCTGGTGGTGAGGACTATCTAAACCTCTACTGTCATTAGCAGTGACAGTGCCCGAGATAAGTGCAATGCATTGCTACATTTGCCAGTTACCTCCCACCTGCGATCAGAAGACCGAGGTCTTCAACATCAATACCTTACACTTTATGCTGAGAAGTATCAAGCGAAAAAGGTTAGACTGATTTAAATTAGGTCGATTTGCTGCCGGCAAATGTACGCGGATTACTTCAACAATACTACGATGGCTATTTATTTCTGACCCCAGAGAGTAGAACGACTTAACTTTTGCAAATCTACGTAGGCTACTATATATATTTCTGGCCTAGGCAACACTAAGTGTTGCCAGGTGCGATCTGACATTTCCATTGGAAAGTTTGACATTTTTTAGCATAAACGTACTCAGAACGTTTTGACGTACGACTATCATTTGTGTTGTTTACAGTGACTTGAAAAAATCAATTTGGCAAAAAAATGGAATTAACTCGTGAACATTTTCGTGCGATCATTTTTCACAACTTTCGACGTGGATTATCACGACAAGAGTGCATCGATGAACTTAAATCTTTGTATGGCTATGAAGCACCATCCTATAGCACTGTGAAAAACTGGTACAACGAATTCAATCGTGGCCGACGCTCGCTCAAAGACGAATTCCGTGAAGGTCGTCCAAAAACAGCCGTTGTTCCAGAAAACATCGATGCCGTACGTGAACTGATAATGCAAGACCGTCATGTGACATACCGTGAGATAGAGGCATGCCTAGGCATTTCTCCCACCAGCATACATTCGATATTGCATGAACACCTGGCCGTAAAAAAGGTTTGTTCTCGTTGGATCCCGCACAATTTGACAATCGCTCAAAAAAAGGCTCGTGTGGATTGGTGTAAAGAAATGCTGAAAAAATACGATCGCGGTGCTTCAAAAGACGTTTATAAGATCGTCACAGGTGACGAATCATGGATCTATGCGTATGAGCCCGAAACAAAACAGCAATCGACCGTATGGGTCTTCCAAGACGAGTCAAATCCAACGAAAGTTGTTCGTGGAAGAAGCACTTCGAAGCAAATGGTCGCTTGTTTCTTTGGCAAAACTGGTCATGTGGCGACTGTTCCGCTTGTGCAACGTAGGACGGTCAATTCTGAGTGGTACACCACCATTTGTTTGCCTGAAGTCTTCGGAGAAATTCGAAAAACGAACAAGAGAAGTCGAATCATTGTGCACCATGACAATGCGAGCTCTCACACATCGGCTCAAACCAGCGCCTTTTTGACCGGACAAAACGTCGAATTGATGGGTCATCCTCCGTACAGCCCTGACTTGGCACCCAATGACTTGTCAACGATTTTCGTCGCCAGAAGATGCTGTTGAAGCATTCAAAAACCATGTTTTGGAGGTGTCTCAATCGGAGTGGAAAAAGTGCTTCGAAAATTGGTTTGAGCGCATGCAAAAGTGTATAAATCTTGATGGAGAATATTTTGAAAAACAATAAAACCTTTTTCGTTGATAAATATTCGCATTTTCATTATTAGGCCAGAAATATATATAGTAGCCCACGTATAATTTCCTATCGACGATATATATGATCATGGCCAGATTTCGTCGAAGCTGCTACGATGTACTTGGTCTGAACTTCTTCACTGAAGCCGAAGATTTCTTACCGTCAACTGAATCTTAGCGACAACCTCTTGGCTAAATTTTCCCGATTGACTCATAATGTCGATTTCGTTCGCGAACGTCAAAAGTCGGCTTGACTTACTGGACATTACCCCTTATGAAAAAAATCCATAAAGTTATTTTGAGCTTAATCATATAATGAAAAGATTTGGTTATTTAGCCCCATGCAGGCAAACAACAGTGCACAGCTTTTGTTGTGATGATTTTATATTTAATAATTTTTTTTTCAAATTACCTTGTAACTCATTAATATTTCAATTTTTTAACGCCGCCATCTTCTCTAACTGTAGGTACAATGTATTTAAATTAGTCAAACACTTTAAATTGGTACACACTGTATATAATATATTATTATAATTGATTATACATAGTTTTCGCCGCTAATATAATTTAATATGAAAAAAGAGTAAAAACTCCTTGCACATATATTTAAATTTGAAAAAAAAAATTATTTAAAAAAACTCCTTGTATTCTTAATATTTAACCTAAAATTGTTTTTAATGTTTTATTATCTTTTTCAAGTTTTATCTTCCACTTTCATATATTCACAATTTTCAATTGTATATAATTTAAATTATGTGTATAAAGAATTGAAAACAATTATAACAACTTATAACATATAATATAATTATTTTATATATATTCTAAACTATATAGAATTTAAAATAATTAAAAACTACTCATACATTGTACTTTTAAATAATCATTAATATACATTTATAAAAGTACTGCACACTTAGATTCCAAAATTATTACAATAATGAAATTTTGTGAAATGTGAAACTCAGATCACAACAATGAAATGGAGAGTACACAATTTTTTAATTTTTTATTTTCTGTTTTATTAAACATTTTGAACATTAATTTACAGTCTAGACGTACTTAAAAAACTTATATTATATAACAGATATGTAATTTAATTTTGTATTGCCTAAATTTTTCTTCTCTTATTACATATTTATTTGCTGCATACGATATTTATAAATATATTTAGATTTATATTTTTATTCGGATTACTTATTTTCGATATATTTTTCCCATTTCTTTTCAATACAATATTAATGTACTTAAATACATTTTTTGCTATAATTATATTACATATGTTCTCACATACTTTTTACACTTTTATTTTTGTCTATTATATTAGATAACAAAGTAAAATTTTTCAAACTAAATTATATACACATACACACTTATACACTTTTATATACCATCTAGATAATTGTTGTTTCTATGTTAAAATAGAATATAAATATAATTAATTTTATAGTATTTTCCTCACACATACACATTATAATAGGAAAAATAATTTCAAAAGCACAACATATATACTATTTACATATATATTAATATGTGTACATCATATAAGCTCTTATTTCGTACTGTTGAATATTATTCATTTATCTTATAATTCTTAATATGTGTTTTTTTTCTAAATTTCTTTTATACGCCTAATTAAATATAAAATTGTACTCATATAGGTTTATTGAAATATATATGAATTTTTATAAAAATAAAATACAACTCGTATTTGTAATCAGTTTATAAAAGTAAATAAAAATCATATACCTATATTTTAAAAAAACCTATCCATTTATCTTAAAACCGAGACTCTTTTATAGTTATACCATCGAACCCATATTTAAGTGCTTTGCGAAAAAAGTGTATCTCGAGAACTCTAAAAAAATAATGGAATAACAATATTTAAATATAGTGAATTGTAGCAAATTGCTGTTTAATGAATTTGTGTAAATCAAATTGTACTGTGTCCCAAAACATTTCCCCATTGTGTTATTATCATGAAAAGTTATTTTGTTCTGCTGCAGTGTATAAAGAAGATTTTATTTGTAAAGTAATAATTATTATGACACAGTGTAAAATAACTTTAGTGTGGAATATTTTGCTCTAAAAATAAATAAAGTGGTTTCCAAACTGAAATTTATTGAAAACAACTAGATTAATGTGCATATTTTATGATAGCCAATCACTAGATTTTAATTGTTTCTGATAGTGTAAACAACATTTGCTCAATAATTGAATGCAAACATTCGCTTTGTCATTGCGTTCTATTTATACTTATTTCATTAAACCGTTTAAACGCATAAATATTTATAGATTTTAAATAGTAATTTTGAAAACTAATGATTATCAATAATTCAGTATCATACGTGCTCGTAATTTTAAAAATTATTACGTATTAAAATTATTTTGGCTAAAAAAAAGAAATATAATGTTCTATTAATAATTTGAAAAAAAAATTAAAATTAAAACAAATAACAAAAAAACCATATTATCGACAATAAGTTCATTGTTTCAAGAATCTTAAAATTCTGTCGTTTGTTTCGATCTTTGTTTCAAGAATCTTAAAATACTGCCAAACCAATAATATTTTTTAGAAATACCCAGAAGAGCAAATCCATGTGAGTCGTTAAGTTATGTAAGCTATTTCCTCTTAAATAACCTCCTTGTTTAATTGGAATGCAACGCATTAGTATGTCCATATAATAGCAGGCTACAGTCATCTACAAATGCAATTGTCAGGTGTTACTATTCATTAAAACTTTTAAAAGATTACTAGTTTTGCTTCATCTTGATATTCTAAAAGCCAGAAATTAAGCAATATTTCGATTTCTAAAAATCTGCTAACTTAATCAATAGTGCAATAAACTATCAATTATTTTTAGCATCATTACCAAAATTGTCTAAATTTTGTAAGTTTAGACAATACTACCAAAAGTAGCCTTCCTTTCACAATAACGGCATCATATATAAAGTGGTCCCGACCTAATTATCATAAATGAAAGAGATGATTCCTTGGTTCATGTCCTTAAAGAAATTGTATGGGTTGGGATGGTCTATTATTCACCACCTCTGATGTACATGGCGTTTCTTAAAAGTCGTCCGCCACTTTGCAGAAATGCAGAAATCAAGTCATACCTTCTAAAATCAATAAATTAAAACAACGAGCAGTATATTCGTTTAGAAGACAATTGTACAATTTGATACTAAATTCCTCAGCAAAAATATTTCTATTTCAGAACACCTTCAAACTAAATTTTTTTGATTTATTTGCAAATTTTGGCTTCAATTGTAACTAATTGGAATTTATCCGACTAAAGTTCTTTTTATTTTAATGCGCCAGATTGTAGTATACTAGTTATAATTTCCTAATAAAATGTGTTTTTGGGTAATTAAGTTGTAGGCAATTTTCTCTCGGCGCATTTGAAGTATTTTACAAAGCAATTAAAAGGGAAAAAACGATATTTCCTGTGCTTAGTATTGAAAAAAAATCAAATTTTCAGTTTTAAGGTCAGCAAAAATACTGTAAAAGATATGGTGGAGCTATATAAAAAAAAATTTAAATTATAATCTGGCGCTTCCATGTTGACTTTATGAGAACAGTTCCACATACAACGGATGCTCTTATCCAGCGCCAGATTAAACAGAATATACTAAAATACATTTTTTAAAGAGAACGCCTCAATTTAAAAAAAATTAACAAGAAATAAATCTGTTAAGCAATACGTTATAAACCACATATTCTTTAAAAATATTGAGGTTCGAATACGAATAAATAGTAATGGCTAAAAAATCAAACTACGATGCCATTTTTGTTATAATGAATTTATTTTTGAATTATCTTATATACCAATTTATAGATTAGATTTTTCATCCTATTATTATTTTTATAAATACAAAACGATGTTTTTAGTAAGAAAACAATCTTTGCGCTTAAAATAAAAAAAAGAATAAACACAATTTTAATACATGGTTGATTAATGAAAAAAAAATTATTGATTTAAAACAATACATACACATATTTGCAAATGAAACGATTTTCTAAAAATAAAAACTTAGCAGTTTTTTAACCTGATTTGTAGATTTATTGCGAGTTTATTTGTATAATACATTTTCAAAAGTATGCTCATTTTGTTCTTAACTTTTTTCGTTTTTTCTGCGATTAATCATAATAATTTTGGTTTAATGAAAATACTTTATTGTTATAATTTTATTTTATTTTTATTTACATTAAATTATTGCTTTTTATATGTCTTGTATTGTATTATTATAACATTATGTGAATCAAAAGATTTATCAATAATAATTTTTGAAACCTTTTATTTTTCTTTTAAAAACAAAATGAAAATAGGGAAAATTCTTCAAATGCACAGATGGATCCAAAATGAGAAGAGAAGATTGCCAGTAAGTACTATCAACTTTGTGTTCTTAGTTACACTGCATTAATATTCCAATACCCAGGTACTATTCACATCAGACTTATGTATTTTAATATTTGTTATATTTTTTAATATTTGTACTTATTAGTGCAAATGCATATCTCTGCAAAAATATACGTATATTTTTCAATAGACGTTTGCAGAGATAATCATTCAAACAAAACGTGTAGCCATATTTAAAATGTTAAAATCTCTCGCTGTTAGTTGTATTTACTAAGGTTTTCAATTTATTCATGAAAATATACACGCCTCAACACCGGTTGGTAACCATCCAATTTAAAAAAAAATCGTTCTTTTAATGCAAATTATGGTACACTTTTTCCAATTTATGATCGTCATCATCGGCCTAGTGTGTTCGCAGTTTGTTGAATTGTGAACAATTTTGATCGCAATTTTTCTTTACATAATGTTCGCGTCCAAGTAAAATAAAAATCTAGTCGAAGCGCCGAGAATATTGTTGCCGTTCAGGCACGTGTTAATGAAAATCCAAATTTATCGTCCTCTTGAAACTACATATTCGTTAAATCAATACCTTCCTATTTAGGCCAGAGAAAGTTTGTTATCATCAATCTTCACAGCTCACTATTAGGCCAATTATGATGACCATAAATTGGAAGAAGTGCACGTTAAGTTGCAACCAAAATTACGATTTTTTTTAAATTAGATAGTTTTCAAGCGTTGTTGAGGCGTGTATGTTTTCATGAATAAATTGCAAAAGTTTATTCAATATAACTGACAGTAACGGAATATTTTCACATTTCAAATATGGCCACATAATTCATTTAAAAATCACCGTTATTAAGAAAACCTTATATAAAAGACCAAAACGCCGTAAATTTTTCGTGTTGTTTAATTTATGTGTACAATAACATACTTTATATATTAAATACGAGAATATTTAAAATTTACAACCAAAATTTGTAATATCTGGTTAATTTATAATGCAAAACACTTTAATTTATTTTTATTTCCATAACTATAGGGGGACATATTTAGTGTTTGAAGGTGACGATGTTATGAATCCAACTGTAAAGGAACGTGAATGGAAAAATAGTCGATTCCACTTTGATGACGTTGGAAAAGCAATGTTAACATTATTTACTGTATCAACATTTGAAGGATGGCCAGAGTAAAATAATTTTCTTTTTTATTTCCTCCTTTATATTATCAAAATTTTGCTAAACATTAAATATGCATATATATTATAAATAGAGAAGAGTTGTAGTACTCATTGCCAAAAATAGTAATGTAGATATAATCATTTTACATACGTACTTGTTTATAAAATTAAACTCTATATGGTGTAAATATGGACGGTGCTTGGAATTGTGGTCTACATGGATAAATATGAAATAACTTCTGTATTCACATTAGTTACTTCGCTAAAAGGGCATAATTTACGCACTGCACTTGAAATTCACAATTCTTTGGTCCGAGTAAAAACACACCGAAGTCTTTTACTTCCATGGGATGTGTGCACTCATACCATCACCGAATCAAATGATTGAATCCCAGAAATAACTCATTAATATTAACGATCGTGAAAACCTGTTGATATAGGTCAGTTGTTACTACATACCATCGGTACAAAAATAAAATAATTTCGTTTCAATTTGCAAAAAACAAATTTATTTTCAGGTATAGTTGTCTACTTGCCAATAATTTTTGTATGGGTTGATGCAATTATTAATTTGTTTTGTTGACAGTTTCTTACACATACACTTAATTTATTTCTATTAATGTGTATTTTGTGTTGCTTATTATTTATTTTAAGATCTAGTACAATTGTTGTATCGTATATCGCTTATTATTACATATTAATACAAATTATTTTATTTTATTAGCTTCTATGTATTATTTTATTGTTTCATTATGTTTTTTATTTATTTAGAATATTTTTACATCGTACAACTTCATTTAAATTATCATTTTACATTTAATTCCGTATTTTTTAATTGTAATTTTACATTTAATTCCCTACATAAGTCGTTTTTTTGCTATCACTTACGTGTATGCCCGTTGTTCTTTCACATATGTGTAGTCGTTGAAATTGGTAATGTATATTTTTACTTTTTATTCATTTTCTTTATGTAATCGTGCTTTATTTATGCTGTAATGCCCTCCATGTTAATCTAGATCTCCATCTGATCTGCCGGATCCTCATTAAATTCTATTATGAAATATTTGCAACTTTAATTTCAATATTTGGCACATTTTTTGTATATTGAGAGTTTAACTTTTGTGTTTTAAATAATGGGCTCATTAATCGTCGAATAAGGTACGATTCAAATTTCTATACATTCGTCCGCTTTTATTTAGAAGGTTAATTAATTTTCGTTGTGGATATTTCCTATTTTCTATAGATATAACATATAGTTATATGACTATAGTTACCTAATTTTTTATTACTATGGTTACTAAGAATATATTTTGTTTTCGATGTCTATTTTGTGAATTGCTAGCATTATTATAATTATTATTAGACCTAGTGTTATTATGTCTGTTTTATTATAATTCTGCTATTATAATTCTGCTATTATTGCTATTACTTCTATTATTACAATATAATTGTTGTAATTACTCCTATTATTGTTATTATAGCTATTATTTCTATTCATATTAGTATTGTTGTTATAGTTGTTATAATTAATTCGTCTTTCATAATTAATATTATTTATTCTTTTGTTATTAGTATTGTTATATGAATTCATATTTGTTAATTTATTGGCCGTGATCTCCATTGCCATCTTGCAGCATTAAACCTAGCTTAAAATTTGTGATTTATTTTTTTAATAATTTATTTATTTTTAAAAGTTTTAATACCAAGTTGTCGTTTACTTTCTTTACATATTAAGATGCAGCTTCTCCGAAGTTTGCTATTCGAACTTTATTGAATTCGGTATTTATATTTCCGATCTTGTAGGCAGAATTGCTTTGCGAGAGTTAACTATTTTACTGTGTCTGTAATCGTTTTGCTTCTGTCTTTCTTCGATAGCTTACCACCGCTAGTTTCGGACGTTCTTCTATATTTATGGAATCGTGCTAAATATATTCAGATAGTTCTAAGAAGTGTTTGGTGTCATTTACGTCTCCCAAAAATTTCAGTATAATCACGGTGGCAGCTGCTTTTAGTGTTGCCATTTTAATGTTTTATTATATGCCAGAACCAGAATATTTGTTGTGATTATAAAGACGTTTTAACTTAATTTTTTTAAACATTACAATTTTCTTTATGTCAGGATAGTTTTGGAAAGATTTTATAATTGTGCTATATAGGGTGGTCCATCTAGCGGTTCCATTTTGAACTACTATTTATTTGAAGTACTATAGTGTTAAATGTCAACACGAATTGACAGATTGTTAGTTGAAAGTCAGAATTTTACAAAATGGTAATTCGGTTGAAGAAAAATGGGAAATATTGAGAACTTACTTCCAAAGTGGTGTGACTTCAACCCAAACTGTGACATATTTAAAAAAAAATGAGTAAAGATCGAATGACATCACGTGAATTTATGGGCAAATTCGTGAAACTGGAAAGCAACTCGTTCCCGCTCTAAGACAGTGCGTACAACCGAGAATATTGCTGCTTTTGCTGAAAATGTCAGTGATCATCCATCAACATCAACTCGTCACCGTTCTCAGGAATTGCACATTTCTCGCACTTCTCTGTTGAGAATTTTGCACAAGGACCTCGGTATGAAAGCTTACAAAGTTCAATTAGTCCAACAGCTAAAGCCGCATGACCATCCGATGCGTTTTCGGTTTGCCCAATGGGCCCAAGATCAATTGGCCGAAGATGAGCATTTTTACCGAAAAATCATCTTTTCGGATGAGGCCCATTTCCACCTCGGTGGGTTGTGTATGTCAACAAACAAAATTGTCGCATCTGGGGCTCAGAAAATCCATACATCACCATCGAAAAGCCGATGCATCCACAACGAGTCACGGTTTGGTGCGGATTTTGGAGTGTAGGTATCATTGGCACGATGAAGAAGCCGCCGTTGCGGTGAGCGCTATCGTGGCCACTTGCCACACAATTTGGTTTCAACAGGACGAGGCCACTTGCAACACAGCCAACGTAACAATCAAACTTTTGGGCACTGCTTTCGAAAACCGATAATCAGCCGAAATTCTGATGTCATTTGGCCGCCTTGTTTATTACGCAAGCCATCCAGAGACAATTGAGGCCTTGAAATATGAAATCAAAGTTGCAATTGAAGAGATAAAGGCACGGACAATAGAAAATGTACTGAAAAATTGGGTCGAGCGAATGGGGTACTGTAACGCCAGCCGTGAAAGTCATTTAAATGATGTTGTATTTCATTATTAAATTTCAAGGTTCAATCTTTTTAATAAAACCGGAAATTTGGAAAAACATACACTAGTTTTTTTAAATTTACTTTTTAAAATGGAACTTCCAAATGGTCCACCCTGTATAAAGATTCTGTTATTAGAACGAATTTTTACTGTAAGTTTATATGAATTAATATTTAAGTATAACCGTTGCACAGCTGAAACCTCTGGGGTCCATTTAAACTTGACTGTTTTTTTGAAGGCATCGGTCATTGGAGATGATAATGTAAAAAAAATTCTTAATAAAACGCCACACTACCTTAGCTATTTCTGGTCGTAGGAAATTTCACTGTGGCTGCCACCTTTCCCGCTTCCGTTTGCATTCCACCCCTTCCCGGGTAGAAACATAGCTTGGTGGATGAGATAGATGCCTGTCCTGCGTTTATTTGATGTTGTAGTATATTTGTCGTCCCTAGACCGTAGACTGTGTACGATGGAAATTTTGATGTTAACAGCCAGCCATTATTGGTCAGTTGAAGAAGGTACGTGCATGTGCGGGTCGCAGGTTTTGGAAGAGTCTGTTTTCTCAACAGTCGCGATAGAATACATTAATCACGGTATCAACCCAAACGCGTTCCAAAAGCTTATGCCTAAATATGGTTGCGTGAGTTAATATCAGATATATTATATCGGGTTTTACGCTATTCGCAACTTCAACGGTTGCTGTGCACTTTCGGAAAGCTTGTACAGCTAATTTCAACTCAGCCTCTTTTCTGAGTATACTGACGCCTAACAAATCGTTGAATTCACGTTCCAATTATTACATACAGGAATATGGTATTACATTTCCTTGGAAAGATATAATGATTAAAGCTAGCAAATATTGAATTTGAAAAACGTGCTTCCGAAAAGTTGTCAGGCATAACATAAAGCAGTGCGATTTAGACGGTACAAAAAAGGGCCAGTTTTGTGACCTAAATATCCAGTTTTGCGCAGCGATGAGTTTATTGTGATGTAAAATTGAAATGGAGCGGTTATTAAAAGTGGAAGTATTTATATTTTGATTTTCATTAATATTTGAAAAATGTGCAATTGGCAAGGAATTAACATGGAGTTGCCAGAGTGGAATCTTTCTCCTACATCATTGTAGTCTGGTTCGGGATAAAATGACAACGATTGGTGAACTGTAGATTGATCTTCGGACAATGCTTGAGATTTGATCGGCTGCAGGTATTGTTGCTCTCGACCAGCTGTCGGTTTCCCGGCTTCACCATATTTTTGGTATCACAAACATAGCAGAAGTAATCTGCTCTATACTCTTCGTAATCTTGGAGGCAGTGTCCGCGATTGTCACAGTTCCAGCATAGCGGAACAGGATTATTGACCGGTCTAACTGCGTCTACCCATAATGCCAATTAGAAGTATTCATCTTCTGGTGGCCTCTCTAGTGGAAACTCATTGATCCATATCGCTTCCAATATGATCGTTTAAGAAGGGTTATGTCGGTAAAATATATTTCCGAAGTTGTCTGTTACAATCTGCAAGATGTATTAATGCAGCTGTTCAATGTTTCCGTTCGATGCAACCCGAGCTGAATTCTTATAAAATCGCATTATTTTTATATATTTGTTCTCTGGAATTGGGGTTGATAAACGATTTCGCATATCTATCATAGATTGTTAATATGCTGTAAATGGTTCCGTGGGCCTTTGGTATCTCAGATAGAGTTCACGTTCGATATTTATCTCTGTGTGCTGGTCACACCAGTTAATTTACAACGCTGTTTTGATGTTTACCTAGCTTGGATAAGGGTTTTTCGTCACCTAGCCCAATACCAGGCAGGCCATGACTGTCTCATTAAGGAGAGTATATACGGTGGCGGCATTTATCCACTCATTGAATTCATTTTTAACGTTTCCACTCGAAAAATAAACTCATTTACATTCAAGCCATTTGACCAGATATACGTTATGTAATAAATTTTGACATGACGTAAGATATGGTTCTGTTTCAACAGCCCAGTATTTTTCCTGGTATACCGCATATCGATCTCTCTTGGAGATTGCTGATGTTACAGTCTGTGCTGTTAATCAAAGCATGATTAATCACATAGCCGATTTCGGATAGAACAATGTAATTTGAAAAGTCCAGTTTTTCTAAGGGAACGAAACCCGGTATAATAAAGGTAGTTAAGGAAATAAAACTTGATGTAATAGAAATAGTTAACGGACTAAAACCCGGTAAAGGAATTTAATAATAGAGTAAGAGTTTAAGAGAATAAGAGGGAATGAAATCCGATTTTATAACTAGTTAAGAAAGTTATGGTAAGAATATTCAATGGAGGGAATTAGACGAACAAATATAAAGACAAGAAAATATCCGCTTATGCACACAAAAAATAATCAATAGTAAGAAAATGGAACACGATAAAATAATGATATTCGATATAAAAAAATTACTTAAAAAATGGTAAGTTGTAAAAATTAAAGCATTATCCTTAGAATTAATATTTATATAATTGGTGAGAAATATTTACCGATACTTGTTTTTTTTCTTATTTTCAATTACTTGTTGTATCTCGATTCCTGAATTATTTACCTTTTATTTGTGTTTATTTGGTTTCTTGTAAACTCTTAATATAAGTCAAATTATTATTATACATATGTACCATATATGTCTAAGTTGCGAATTGTACAAGCAATTGTAATGTAACATATATTTAAAATAGTGATATATATAGTTACTCACCTTCTTGCAGCGTTGAATCCCGACAGCCTCATTATATACTTTCTGAGCAGTAAGTCATCGTCGTCTCTCCTTCAGTCTCAGTTTATGATTGGAATGATAAGAATAACAATGAGGGTATGGATAATAAAGAGAATGCAGAATCGTATGCAGTCTTTTACCGAGCAAGACGGAACTACGACATTCTCATGAAGGCGAGGCCCGCCCCTCCAACACCATGTTTATTTATAAAGTTTTCTGGGAAAGTCAATATATCCTGGAAAATTAAGATTCTTTTTGAAATCCGAATCTTCAAAGACAACAGCTAGATGCAGAAACTTCTAAAATTAAAATATTAGAGAGCCCAAGAAAGCTAAAACCTATTGTGCCCCATACAATAAGCTAGAACAGTGGTATCTATCAGTCTCAATAAGCACGATGGTAGCTGAAGCCGTGCTATTAATGAGTCGATTAGCTAGCAGAAACAGAGGACAATTCTCAAGATTAATAAGATAACTTCCATTCAGAATAAAACAAGGCTTAATAATTAGGTTGATAATAACCTTGACGCCCCACGTTTTGCGCCATTTGTTATGTTTTTCATATCTGCTGTGAAATCATAGAAGGATGAATCTGATATGATAACTGCGATTGCAGCGGGGCGTTTTTTAAACTTGTAAGCATCGCCTCGTCACACAAACATAATAAAGAAAAATTCTACCATGTTTTATTTATACTGGCAAAGGTATGAATTTCTCCAGGAGAACAGGATATAGGGTCTAGGAAAGTAAAGGTCTTAAAATGGAAAAAGATAGGATAAGATATAGACTAAAAAAATTGATTTTCAGAATAATAAATTTTAATATTTTTTTTTACTAAAAAGAGATTGTCCAAGTACAGCTATGGCGTGGATGAGAGAGGTGTTGATAGCATAGTCACGATGATGAATAACTCCTTCAATTCATGCTCCAAACAACTCTTGGCACTTCATTGGCCCATTTGATTTAATGAAGTTTCTCTTTGTTTTCTTTTAATGACGATAATCTGGCTTTATGCTCAGCTTATAGATGAGACGATCTATAATGAACTTAGGATCAGGAGGTGAAATGATCGATACTTATATTGGTTTACTTACTACTTGCAAAAAAACATAAATTACAATAATTTTAAAGTTAAAAATTACTTTCAGACGATTTATTTTTATTTTTAACAAAAAAATTTATAAAAAATGCGTTTTTTTAAATATTTCTTTTATTAGAATTTATTTTATTTATATTCATACACTGCTTTTAAAATGAAATTTTTTGAAACTAAGCACTAATAAAAATAAATAAATTAAAAATTTTGAGTTTTATAATCGTAATATTTTTGAGAAATTATTAACACAAATTAGTTTTTGTTTTATAATGTTTTAATAGCAGTCATATTTCTCTAGCAATAAAAGTACTTATTTTCAATAAAAGCAGTTCCCAATATTTTTCAAATTTATAATAAATGAAGATACTTTTTTCCTGACAACAATTTGTAGTAATTTTAACGCACACATTCGTGGTTCCTTTTCCCTTTTTAAGCACTAATAAAAATAAATAAATAAAAAGTTTTGAGTTTTTTAATCGAAATGTTTTTGAATATTTTTATTATCACAAATTAGTTTTTGTTTTGTAATGCTTTTATAGTAAATATAATTCCGAACAGTAACATATCTCTAGCAATGAAAGCACTTATTTTCAGTTTCCAATATTTTTTTTGTTGTCTTCGTGAATATTAAAAAAATTTTTTTTATTAAAATAACTATATAACGAATATAAAGTAATGTTGGCAAAATTTTGTAACCAACATTACTAAATATTCGTTATGTAGTTATTTTGTAAAAATATGCGTACATATTTTATGTTATATTTTATAATTAAAGGAATAAAAAAAATCACAATTAGCACCTCCAACGTCTCTTCCACTTTTCTTTATTTCCTTCGAGCAAGCAATTAACAACAAAAGCATTTTTTACCTGAAAATGTTTCTATATATAAAAATTAAACCAATAATATAATACAAGAGTTTTTATCTTCTTCTCACTCCTTTATTATCTGCTTTAACAACTGCCATTTCCTCACTCACCTCCAATATGAATAATTGGAATGCTAACGGACTGACACCACATCGAGAAGAACTTGACGTTCTCTTATATAATAAACGAATAGACGCTGCATTGATTATGCTTACTTTACATCCAGGTAAACTATTTTTTACTATTAGTGACTATTTAACATACAGAATTGACTATACAGACAACACAGCATACGGTGGAGCTGCCATCCTTATTAGAAACTCCTTAAATTATTCCTTCTACTCACAAACTGCCTCGGAATGCCTACAGTCAGCTGTTATTATCCTCCTTTAACGTTGAAACCGTTTAGTATGTAAATACTTTACCTTTAACGTTGAAACCGTTTATTATCCACCCAATAAAAAAATCAAAGATTCCAAGTAAGAAAAAACTCAAGCAACTACAACGAGAACTGAAATAAGAAAAAATTAACTGCAACAACGAACGGTTTACTTAATACGCTGAATCACTGATAACTCATAAGTCACTCTGGACAGTTTCAAGACGAATACTGAAATACAAAACAGCTACACATCTACTACATAATATCGATGGAACTTGGGCAAAAATGGATAAAAAGGAAACAGGCACCTTCCGAAAACATCTAGCGAATACCATTAAACCATACGAAGACATCCAAGATATTCAGCATTACGAACAAATATACCGACAAATATCAACACAGTTGCCCATAAATGTATCTTCTAAGTTTGTCACTACTTCCGAAATTAAATCTATAATACAACACCTATCCCCAGTATATGACGTGATAACTCAGGTCATATTCTGGTGCTTTTTAATTGGAGCCTACCGGCCAAACATACTCCTTAGAAACCTGCTTGAAAAAGTGAAGGCAGGGGGTATATGAGCAAAAAACTACTCATGTTATTTTAACAATCTACTGAGAATAGACCCCTGATTTAATCCCAAATGGCAGTAATATTCCACCAAAAAAGAGTATATAACTTAACTTGTAACCCTCACGAAAACTAAAAGAAGTGAACTTAATGGACGATATAAACTATTACTTCGCCTACAGTAGGACAAAACTGACAACAAAAAGAAAACTTACTATACAAAACAGTACTGAAACCGATATGGACATATGTACTCGAATTTTGGGGTTTGACTTAGCATTCCAATCCCGAGTCCTTCGAAAAAATTATTAATGCCCCCTTTTATGTACTAAACACGGTTATCCATCGTGATCTAAATGTTCCATTTGTTCCTGAACTGTGCATCTCTCGATATAAAAAAATCCATTCGCATCTATCCTAACATCCTCATCCCTTAGGAAGAGAACTGTTCACTCCCACTTTTCCATTATACGCACATCGACGTTTAAAACTGCGATGGCCGAGGGATTTTTTAAAATTATAAAATAATATTATCCTGTTCTGAAGGCAACATCGATGGATGTTTTCTTTTACATGTCTTCATATCCCAATTTTTACATTCAAATAAAATAAAAAATGAGAAATAAAAATAATAATATTTATTGTAGAATAATTATTCTCGATAGCTAATCTAATACTCCAAAGAGTTGACGAAAATAATAATTTAAGTAATAAATCATAGAATACGTTTTAGTGTACGTGTATAATTTTACAAAACAATAATAATAATTTTAAATTAATAGAGACGTATTCTGTGTAATTCGATTGCTGTATCAGATCGCAGCCACTATCATCATCATAATGTCTCTTCCATTGTGTCATTTGAATGCTATCCGATTTAATGTTTATTTATGTTTTTATATCTAAACTTTATAGGTTTTTATGCGTACCTGAACTCTTCTCTATTTATATATATATTATATGTTTTCATGTCAAAATAATGACTACTTTTATGTGATTATATTAATTTATAAAAAATAAATAATATTTAGGTTACTATACATATCGATCGATTCGCATGATGAGGATAAGGGTCCGATACATAACTTTCGTCCAATAGTTGCTGCCTATTATATAATATATATAATTATAATTGCATTCTTTATGGTAAATATATTTGTTGGTTTCGTTATTGTGACGTTCCAAAATGAGGGCGAACAAGAGTATAAAAATTGTGAATTGGATAAAAATCAACGTAATTGTATTGAATTCGCATTGAAAGCAAAACCAGTAAGACGGTATATACCAAAACATCGTATACAATATAAAGTTTGGTGGTTTGTTACATCGCAACCATTCGAATATGCCATTTGCATATTGATTATGATAAATACAATTACATTAGCTATGAAATTTTATAATCAACCCCAGTGGTATTCAAATCTATTGGATACACTTAATATGATATTTACAGCTGTGTTCGCATTGGAGTTTGTATTCAAATTAGCTGCATTTCGTTTTAAGGTAAGTTTAATTATGAAATAATTCAAAAGCTATTTTTATTTGACCATATAAGCTTTGTTTATGTAAATATCATAATAGAAATGTTTCCACACTATATTTTTTCCAAGCAAATAAACGTGTTTTCATTTATCATAACAAGATTCGTTAAATTTTATAAAACTTATTGTGCGAAACTTTCTTTCCTTGGGAATAGTTTTCATGAAAGTGATCAGTGTAAACATATGGTTTTATATTTAAAAATATGGGATGTAAATTATAAAAATTTCAGAAATTCAAGAGTAAAATTTGCAGAAATAATAAATGGTTTAAAACTTATATTAAAAGATCACAAGAAATAAAAATATTGTCAGTAAATACATATTTATGCGCTCGATAATAGGATCAGTTTCACTCAAGTATCTCTATACTTTATTTAATAATAATCATAATAGATTTATCCTTGTCTGAACTACATTTTCCAAACACAATTCCAATTTTATCTCTAGCTACAATTTTAAATTTTATTTTTAATGTTTTACTAGCGGTGAGAGCCAAAAAATCTAAAAAAATATTCGGAATATTTTTTTATTAGTTGGCACCGCAAAGAAAGTGAGTGATCTTTTTGTTTGTGTTGCTAAAAATCTAACTTTTCAAAGAATAACTGATGCAGAGCCATGCAATATGTTCAGTAGCAGTTATTTTAATGTTTAGAACTAAACTAATTGAAAAACGTTTTTTTGTCTTCCGCCTCCCGTGGTTTGACTTTCTTACTATATGTTCTTAGTAATTTTAACTGAAACGTAGACTAAAAATTGATTTGACCTTTTCATAAGTAAAGTTTCTTCTAAAAAGGTAAAATACAAGCTCGACAACGACGCTACCACCTTAAGATTTCATGCAATCAATGTTACGTTGGCAGATGCCATGATGCAACATTCTTCTATTGACAGTTTATGTGGATATCATCAACATAAGCCAAAATCTGAATTACGTATCACTTACTGCATGTTGATTCTGAAAAGCAAGTATATTGTTAAAATTTTCATAAAATTGTGAAGATTTTACGATTTTAGCAGCGGAAACTGTTTGCAGTTGGCGTCGGAATTGTACAGTTGTTGAAAAGGTGGTAAAGCTAATATATGTGTATGTATATACGTGTAAGCACCCTTTTCATTCACGAAAATATAACCTAATTTTAATACCACATTATTCATGATAAACATAATTTAACAAATACGCTCGGGTGTGATATCAAATTAATTCAGGATTTGGTAAATTCTCAAATTTTATATCCTATTCGGTCTGATAGCCATATAGAAAACATGTTTTCTAAAATTAAGTATAATTGATATGGGGTCATCAATTAATCGACATCTCTCATTAATAGTTTTGTAACCAAAATCAATTTAAAATTAAAGGATAAATGAGAGGGTGTTTTTTATCTAAACTTAAAATAAGGTGGATATTGTTATGTTCCATAAGATAAATCAGCAAAACTTTGTTGACTTAATATTGGTTAATTAATTACAATTATAGTTATTAAGGTACTTATCATAGACAAAGTGGTCATTTTATTTTGAACGTTCGTTCTTTCGTATCTAATTAAGTTATTGTTTTTTAATATATTTCCAGAACTATTTTGGTGATGCATGGAATGTATTCGATTTTATTATTGTCTTAGGAAGCTTTATAGACATCGTTAATTCAGAAATCAATGTAAACAGAGGTGGAAAAGTTAGTTGGGCTGAAGGTGTTGGACCATCGAAAAAGGTTACGCATGCAAAATCATTCGCAAGAAAAGAAAACAAATGCAAACGAAAATTAAAAATATTGAAGAAGGAAACGGGTTTTTTCATAAAAAGCAAATTGAGAAAAGCAATTTTTATCATAAGCATTCTTTCTATTCATATTTTCTAAAATTTTTTTATTTATAAAATTTATATAATTTTGTTTCGATTTTTTTTTTTCTTATTTTTAGAGCGAATCAATTCAATATTTGTTTTATCAAATATTCTTATTAAAATTATCATATACTTATTCTCTTTCAATCTAAGATAAAAAGAAAGAGTTACAAAATTCCGAAGAAGATTTTTTAAAATTTGCTATAAATTTTAAAACAGCATATTCCTTACGATGATTATTCGTATAATTATTGCGATTATTGCTATTGGTATTGCCCGAACATATAAATTTCTAATTTTAGTACCCGTAACTGAAATTAATTTGTTTCATATTCACTTCCTTTCCTCAACTGTATCTGATATATATGTATATATGATATATAAATGTGTATGGTATGCATATTGTTATATAAATATATATATAATAAATTTATATTTAAATTATATACTTCAATGAGCATTGTACTTTGTTGGTTCGATAATTGCATAGTTTCGATAAAAAAAGTTGCTTATTTGATTGAACACCAATTTATTTTCATTTTCAGTATCGTGTGCTCCTTTAAAATAAGATCTCTATTTATTTATTTTTGGTTTGGAAAATTATTTGAATTGTTTTTGGTGGAGATAAGTTCTTATATTTAATTAAGAACAACTCAATAAACTAATTTTACATATATAAATAAAAGCAATTTTTTCCAATTGCTTTTATTTATAAAATATATATATATATATATAGATTTACGAATCTCAATAAAAGGCAAATTATACAACTATTATTAGCCTCGCGTATTTTTTTACATATTCTGTTATGAAATTGCTAGTATTTTTTTACATATTCTGTTATGAAATTTTTTCTATTTTAATTTTTATGATCTTATTATGGACGTTGAATGACCTATTTTACAGCATAATACCAAACTCTGGATCGAACTTCACTTGAGTCCAAACTCTGGATCGAACTTCACTTGAGTGAACTTATTGTGTGATTTGGATTTTCAAATAATATTTTTACAATAAAGGCGGTGATTTCTATAACTCAGTTAATAGAAGTCGAAAATTGAATACATTGCACAATATAAAAATTTGAAGAACGCACGTATATACAATATGATATTTTGTATCTAAATTTGTAACCGTAATACCATCCAAAATTCATCAAATATTTGAAAAGTTTTTATCGTTATAATTCATTTGATATAATTCTAAAAATAGACTTTTTACATCGTTCGATATGAATACGTAATTTATTTAAATTGAAATTAGTTAATTAATTATATTAAAATTTCAACTACGGTGCACACAGCTTACACCGAAATCGGTTTATTGCGGGAAAAGTTCGGCGAGTCGATAATTTCAAGAAATGCAGAATTGCATTGACCTCGAAGAAGTTGTGATGTAACATTTTTTGACATCTTTTTGTGGGGATATTTGAAGTCATTGGTCTATGTCGATAAATCAGCAATCGTTGCTGTATTCAAATATGGCCGAAATTGGGACCACCGTATTCAGTAGAGGCGGCCATTTGAATAACGTTATTTTAAGAATATAATTACACTGATTATACTTAAATAATAAAATAATAAATATTGCTCGGCCACATTCATTTTTGGCAAAGAAAAACAAACATATTACTCATATTGAAAAGCCCTATATCTATAAAATATGAAATTAAAATTTTGTTCATAATAGTACAAAATATATGAAAAAAATATCAATAAAAATGTTCCCATCATCGAAATGTGATGTCAAATGCTGATGATTATGTTTTTTTAATTATTTTTTATCAATTTTGTTATTAAACTTGCCTAATGGTAAATACAATTATGTGTATAATATATTCATAATATTTATTTATATTTAGAAAATAGAATCATTAAATATTTTAAATTCATTTTGATTTATCAAATAGATTTGTTGGCATCGAATAAATTTATATACATAAATATGAATGTATAAGCTTATCCAACAAAAATATAGGCGAAAATCCCTTTTCAAACAAATATACATGTATAAGCTAAAGCAATCGTTCAAATCAGGAGTAAATGCTATGTCAATCCGTATAGCTAGTATTTTTGAATTTATATTTATCAAATTTAACTAAATCAAATTTGTATTTATCCTAAAGATTGTAAATTTAAAATAAATAATCCTATTACCGTTTTTTTGTCATTAAATTTTAAAAGTTCTCCAATTAAATACGTTAAATTGATATCTACGTTAACTTAAATTCAATTAAATTATTTATATCATACCTTTATTGCAAAAACAATATAATGACCATTATGCTTTTACGATATGTAATCGTAAAATTTTAGAAAAGTGAATGTCGATGATTCTGGAGAACATTTCCACTTTATTTTGAGTTAATTTTTTATAGGATTTTTAATTTATTAAATTACATAATAATCTAAAAAAATTGTACAATAAAGGAATTTAAACAAAATAAATAGAATTGTATGAGTGTCATATACTCTAAGCAATCCAAATGCAAAGAAAAAATATATATACATTTGAAAGCAGGGATGCTGCATATGAACATTCCCAAATTATCGAAGAAAATATAAGAATAGGTTACATAGAAGTATTGTATCTCGCTGATACGTATCGAGCGAAATTGAATGATTGACGTAAAGTCAATATGGTGCCGTTAGCCGTAAGCAGATTTCTTCTTTCATTTTATGACGGGCATTTCTCTTTTATTTAGAGAAATAGTTTTATCTCTGTATATGATTGGGACCTATTAAGCCGACATTGTTAGCGTATACACAAATCTCATCGCTACACCGAAAATCTTAAATTAACTTACTTAGTGCTAGGTTGGCAACAACACATGCCCCATTGCTGGATATCATTGGAAGTTTTGCATATATCGGAATACGTGTACAGTTATAAATTGTTAATTTAACGTGAGCTGGTTGTCCAAACCTCAAGACCACGAGTCGCCTACGACTATAGGGATTAAGATACGCTCAATTAACGCACCACCATTACTGGCAGTTAGCAGTTAGTAATTAGTTACAAGCCGACTACTCCACCTGCTGGTGGCGAGGATATCTAAACCTCTACTGTCATTAGCAGTGACAGTGCCCCAGATAATTGCAAGATGGAATTTGCCAGTTACCTCACACATGCGGTTCGGAGACCATACTCGCAACATGGGCATAACCACAGCCACCACGTTGCTGTCAAATGGCGCCTCACCTCAATCGGGCACAGTGTATTCCACTGTGGGGCCCCCGATTCCCGTGTTACCAATTTTTTTAAGAGTACTTTGGTTTGTACTCCGCTCATTGAGCTACGGTCAGGAATTTTGTAAATTCCTAGGCACCGCTAGGCCAGCTCAGGTATGCGAGTTCGCCAAGACCCGAAAGTACAACCGGAATCGACCTTGGTCTTTCAGTCGGTTGCAGCCACCCTGCGTATCATACACACACTCATTCAAGCACCATTCTCATTCTCCTCTCAAACAGTGCCGCGGCAAATCTATTCAGGCATTCGTATTTCTCTTTCACACTTAACGAATACTGGTGGTAAACATATCGGCCTATAGGAAGACGGGTCAGTCCGTATCCCGTCTCCTACTTCCCATTCACGCGGAAACACACCACTCTCCAATAATTCACCGTGAAGGTTACTTACATGTGCGGGGACAGTCCGCCAAACACTCCTCATCATCTGACCAGTCACACCATCTAGTCCTGGGGCACTTCTCACTCTCGTGCGCCAAACAGACGCATCAATTTTATCCCATTCAAAGGGCAGAGGGTACCTCCTGCCAACATTCACTTCTTCTTGCATCTCAATCCCAGGAAAGAAATCATTCATCAATGCATTCACACTGTTCTCCCAATTAATCGTATATCCTTCATTCACTCTGATACTCGAAATATCGTTTCGAGCACCTTTGCGCATACATAAACGATACACCGGACCAATCTCACTTACATACCGCTTCCAGTGCGTTGCCTTGGCAATCCTAATACTCGCCACATACTCCGCTCTGGCCGTCCTGAAGGTCACACCCTTAGTGTGCGCCTCCGCACCTCGGCGCCTACATCGCTGATAGACCCTACGCAGTCGACCAACTTGTCTTCTTTTCAAACTTAGCTCACGGTTCCACCATGGAGCCGATTTCCTATGCCCCTCTACTTGTTCACGCAAACACCTATCATTCGCCGTATTCACGCATCTGCATAGTTCGACCACCTTCTCCTCCAACCGCATCGACTGAAACGTCACCAAGTCACAGATCTCAGCGGCGAACTCCTTGTAGACCATCCAGTCCACCCCACCGGTATGCCACCGCTTACCACGTGCAGAACCTTCACGATGGCCACCCATTGGTGCAGTCACCACCAGCTCAATAAGGTTGTGATCGCTCACCCCCCCATCAGGCAATATCGTCCACACATACTCGTAACATTCAGCAACACAATTGCACAGTGTGACATTAATGTCACTCTGCCCATTCGGTACGCTAAAAGTATACCATTCGCTCGGGACATTCAGTACATTCATACCACTGGCCAGAATCCACTCTTCGAGTTGCCTGCCCCTCACACAAATCGGCTGGTCAGTGTCTCCCGTCTTGCTATACCAGAGAGGAGAAACAGCATTCGCGTCCATACCGATCAACACAGGCGAACGTCCACATCTAGCCAATACCGTATTGAGATACCGCAGATACGGCTCTATTTCAGATCCGAACCTGCAATACACCGAGACAGCATAAAGTTCTACCCCTCCCTTCTTTACATAAACACACACACCAAGTTCATTCGAATACTCATCAACTCTCATTACATCCATACCCACACCAACGACAGAGACGGGCGAGTCAATCTTAGCTCTGACCATGGCACTGGCGAACGTCCTGGCGGATCTTCCCAATCCGTTCACCGACCCACCATAAGAATATGGCTCCTGGATCAGTGCTACATCCATCCCATTGTCGCGCATATGAACACACAATGCCTTCATGGCCACAGCCGACCCATTCCCATCAATTTGGATGCACCTAATCATTCTAGGCAACAATCCTCATTCCCTCTCTTTCACACAACCATATATACACTAGGCAATTCTCCGACATGACGGAGTGCGTGCCCGATCACTTTAGCACTTATTTCGATCACCACCATCTGCTTAGCATCCTTGCCAGTGGTTCTTCATAGTATCGTCACTTCCTTCTCAGCCTCCACCATTATGCCCCTCATATTTTTCTCTTGCAGCTGCTGCACGAGTTCCTCGTTGGCTACCTCAGCCGGCACGGCGTGGATAACCAGCTTCGGCCTCGCCCTCTTAGGCTCACTCGTCACCAAACCAGCCTTTGCAAAGTCAGCTGACTCGGCAACACGTTTCAGTTCACCGCTGCTGCAGACTTCCACCGCAACACCCTCCTTCGCCATACCGCACGGACGCGTACGTCCGCCAGGAACTTTCCCGTCCCCAACACTCTTTTTCACCTCTTCCGTTGGCACACCCGCTGCAGTAGCTTTCACTACAAGCGCGAAGGTTTGTGCCGGTGGAGGCGGCAAAGGCACCAGCTTCCGCGGCCTTGGAATAGGCTGCGACACAATCCAGGGATTTGCTGGTACGGCAGCTGGCGCAGTGGCGGGGACCACCACCCCCCGCGGATCGGGTGAGCATTGCGACTGGTAGTTGCGGCAGTAGCAATACGTTGAGACGTATTGGCCGTCGGCATCGTCTCCAGCCTGCCCGTCAGGTAAGATATCTTCTTCTCCAACGTGGTGGCAGGTCAGCAGCTTCACCCATAAGCAGCAACACAGGAATAAGTGTACAGTAGTCTCTATATATCTAATGGTGCTATATCGCGTCTAAGACAAGATAGCACCGGTCGCCCACGACCATTGGGATTGAGATACGCTCAATCAGCGCAACCATAACTGAGAGCACCAACCAATTAACTGAATTGTTTAGCAGTTAGTAATCATTTATAAGCTGATTACCCCAACTGCTAGTGGCGAGGCCTATCGTAAACCTCTGATGTCATAAGCAGTGACATCGCCCGAGATAAGTGCAAAGTATTGCTACTTTTGCCAGTTATCTCCCTTCTGCGATCCGTAGATCGTACCCGCGATATGGGTGTCAACCACAGCCACCACGTGAATGCCTAAGCCGAGCACAGAACTAATTCATTCACTCCACAGAACAACAGATTCGACTCCACTTGCAATAGCATATAGACAAATATTATGCTTTCAAAATGCAGCTTCAACGCCAAGACCTGAAAGATCTGTTTCATGTTTGAACTTCGTTCTGTCAGGCCACTCGGTTCCCGTGGTACCTTCTTTTTTTATTAGAGTACTTCAGGTCTGTATCCCGCTCAGTGAGCAGTGGACAGCAATCTTACAACCTGCTGACCTTTTTACACTCTCTATTTCTTCGGTACTCATCCACTATCTTTCCATCATTTTGTGCATATATAAATATATGCACCCCTTCATTTTGTTCATGCACCACCATTATGTGATATATATAGTGTATTAATACCATAGAATATCACTTTCGGTCACATATTTACTGTAGCCCCCTTCCAGCATTGCTGTCTTCAGGATGATAAATAAATCTTTATATACCATCCCTCCACGTAGGGGGGAGAATAAGTGTACAATACAATAAAGTTCAGCATATTTAAAATCATGTTAATAAGATATTTGATGTAATTTTTTTTAAATATAAAAAATGTTATCAATCGCTGCCCAGTTTTATTGTTTGCAATTGATTAGTTTTCATACTATGCGAAGATACCTTAGCGTTACTGTATCAGATTACATCTAATAAAATACATTGCAAGCAAAATACGAAAATTTCTTTTAAAATAATTTTAGTGAACATGGAACTTAACTCGTATAAAATCTATAAATTTGTTTATGTTGCATTTTGTTCTTGCATCTATATTTACTCTTCAAGCAACGTACTTTTATCTACTAAAACAAATTATAAATTTTTTCGCTCATTTTAATTTTCTATTACAAAATTTGAGACGATACTACAATTTATAGGATTGAATACCACTTCCCTAAAATATTCGTCCTACTTATAGGCTACTTTTTGAGAAGGTTAATGCAATAATTCCTAAAACGTGCAGTAAAATGAAAAATTTATAGCTAAAAACAAAATTACTTTGCTAAAATATAAAGTGTTTCACATAACTAATAATCTATGTAAATACTTAATACGCGGCAATAAATACCCTTCTGTATATACGATAATAAACAAAATGTATTTTAATTTTAAAATATAATTTTTTTAAATTTTGATTATTTCAAAAATTATCACAATTGATTATATAAATTATAAATTTAAGAAAAAAGCGAATTCCAAGTATCATTGAAAATATTTCCTTGTACAATATATCAACAGTATGCACATAATCTACATAATTAATATGAAATAAGAAAATTATGAATAAACAGAAAAATTGAACGATTACATAAAAACTGAACGACAAAAGAGTCCAATTTCAAACTAATTAAACTGGACCGGAAATTATGTAAAACGGAAAAAACAAAGCATGTAATTTGGAAATCCTGATTCGATATCTAACATTTATTCAGCCAAACTGACGACAAATTATTAATTTTTTAATATTAATATTTCATATAACTTATTTATCGGAATATTAATATGATAGTTAAACGTTGACTTTAAATCAAATTAACTTATAAAAAAGCTTTTTTTATTTAAAGTTAATTTTTTTTGCTTTTCAATATTTTTTGTATTATTCCTACTAGAGCTAAGTTCTAATAATTTAATGTTAAAAAAAAAAATTTTCATTAATATTACTTTTATTATAAGTTTTTTTTTAGTTTTATTTTATATTTTTAATGTTTGTTATAACTAAATTTTAATATTTAAAAAAAATAGTATTTGCTTTAATTAATTATGGTTATTGCTTTTTATTATCTTACTATATAAACTCATTAAATGTAGGAAGAATACAAAAAAAAATTATGAAATTTCAATACTCAATGAGTAATTTTGGAAGCATGAAAATACACGTACAAAACGAGTACGTATAGTTACTCAACTGCACTCATGTGTAGCAGCGTAAGGTCTTCAAATTACATTTAATAATTAAAAACCATTTTATCAGCTTGAATATGCCTATTTTAGTAAGAAACGGTAGTTTGAATAAACTGTATTGGAAGTAAGCTAACAATACTAAAAAATGCATTTATTAATATTTAGTTTGCTATAATTATAAGTTCCAATCCTTGTAGACGTAGAGCACATTATAATTAATTATATTTTAAAAATAATTTGCTTTTCAGAATTTCGAATAATCTTCAGCCTCGGTTTTTGGTCATAAAATTCCAAAATGAATTCGCAAACATTTTAAAGTTCTTATCAATACTATTGTCCCACTTGTTGTACGATTAGTAGTTCATGATAGTCATTTGATACCGAATACCTGTAATTAGATATAATAGAAAAAATTATTAGTTATTTACGAATTATTGTTGAGGTCCGCCCTTTCGATGCGTGAATGTGCAATTGGCGCTTGATTGTTTACAATCTAAACACTGTAACTTTTGTCTGCAATGCCTAGTCAACACCGCTTCTACCACTTGCAGTGACAGAGCACACTTCAGTACAGTAACCGCTTGTGGTACCATGTCTTAATAAAAAATGCTACGGAGCCAGATAAGGTATGTGGGTACAGTACCACTCGAATGCATTTGGCTTATAATTTGTATTGATTCCGTTCTGATTTTTTACGCTACCATAACTAAACGAAAATACCATATAAAATACTAAAATCATTATATGAATTTATATAAAACCGTATTTTTTGAAAAAATATTCGAAAACGCCTTCAAATTTTTATTAAAATTTACCGTTTGATTTTAAATTTTTTTTTTTTTTTTTTTTGAAATAAGGGTTAACTTAAACCTGAATAAGACATTTCCTGTATAACATAATGTTTCAATGAAAATCCAACAAAATTTTAAACAATTCTAGCGGAAATGGTTGCGTTATTAGTTATAATAATATTATTTGGTTTAAATTATAATAGTCTTTGGTTTAGAAGATCATGAATACAAATAGAAACTTTTACCCGTAGTAGTATCAAACTATATCCCTCTATTATATAAAAAAGTTTTTTTTTGTAGTCTTTTATTATGATGTATGTATGAATTTTTGTTGTTTCAAAATGTGTTTTTTTTAAGCCTTTTTTTTTAAGTCATTTTTTTTGTAGTCATTTATATACGTAAGGATGTTATACACATAGTTAGAAAAAAGTTAAATTTGAGTGAAAAGGAGATGAAAGAGCGTAAGCATATTCAACGAAATACTGCGAGGAAGCATGTTTATGCAAAAAATCAAGAAAGGGAGATTAAATGAAAAATTATAACGAAAACAAACCTGAAAAGAGAAAAGCTGCTCGCGAAAATTACCATGCGACTAAAGATGAAAAAAAGGCCAAAAAGCAAAAATTGATGTTAGGATTGTATGAAGCGGGAAAAAAAAGTAGAATATTTGGACATAGGGGATATGAAAAAAGAATACGAACATTGTCACGCTCTTACTTTCGAGAATGAAGTGCCCCGATCAAAAAATTCGTGTTGCCACCAAGGAAAGATTGTACTACAATGATGTATGTATGAATTTTTGTTGTTTCAATATGTGTCTTTTTTTAAGTCATTTTTTTGTAGTCATTTATTTATGTAAGGATGTTATAGACATGGGTAGAAAAACGTTAAATTTGAGTGAAGAGGAGATGAAAGAGCGTAAGCGTATTCAAAAGAATACTGCGAGGAAGCGTGATTATGCAAAAAATCGAGAAAGGGAGATTAAAAATGTAATGAAAAATTATAACGAAAACAAACCTGAAAAGAGAAAAGCTGCTCGCGAATATTCCATGCGACTAAAGATGAAAAAAAGGCCAAAAAGCAAAAATTGATGTTAGGATTGTATTGAGCGGGAAAAAAGTAGAATATTTGACATGGGCGCCTACCGGAGATCGCGAAGCGATCGTAGGAAGAATGGGGGTTGGTGAGCGAAGCGAGCGGGGGGCGAAGCCCCCTAGTAATTGTAATAAAAAAATTAAAAATCACCAATAGAGGCGGACCAATGGTGTAAATCACATTTTTGGTATCTGTTTATCTACCATAAAAACATATTTTGTTACAGTAATCTATGGAACTCTACGTATTATTAAACGTGATGTAAATGCATTTGTAGTTCTAATCATTATAGTTTATCTACGTTGGAAGGTACACTTTCTGTAAACCCATATTGTAAAGCGAATTTTTTGGTGTTACACAACATGATTTAAAAAATAATGCTTAGCACTGACTTATTTTTGGTTAACAAGGCGAATAGCATATTACACACATTATAGTCCGTTCATCTTCCAAAGATCTTTAAATAAGCTTATGTTAAACTGCTTATAATAAATCCCAAATCAACCAGTTGCACTAAAATACCACACACTCTGGTACTTACACCCACGCTATACTTACTGCTCTTAATATGTTTGATGGAAAAAGCTTACTCTTACCCTAACTTTCTTATTTGGTTTACAAGCTTTAAGGCCCGCTAATACAGACACATAATATTTTAGATTTGTATAGGGTTAAATCTCTCTTATTGCTGCAAATCTCTATGCTTCCTCTCTTACGTTTGAGCTTAATCTCAATTATCGGGCATTTCAGGAATCTCTCATTTTATAATATGTATAAATATACTTAAAAAATCAACTCATTGAGTATTGGAATGCTTTTTAAGAAAAAAACAACATTGAAATAGTAACGTCAATTTTTGTATTAATCTGATATATTATTATTTCGGATATTTGCACATCATTTTCATTACAGCCTGGTTCAAGTATGATTTCAATTAACTTCTTCCGACTCTTTCGTGTTATGCGACTCGTTAAATTACTAAGTAAAGGCGAAGGTATACGAACACTTTTGTGGACTTTCATTAAATCCTTCCAAGCTTTGCCATATGTAGCATTGCTAATCGTTATGTTATTTTTCATTTATGCCGTGATTGGAATGCAAGTAAGTTAACATAAATTCGAAAACATATTTTTTTTTACATTTTCTTAACTTATTTTTGTGTAATTGTCTAAGCATATGTTTGTTGAATCTTACAGTCATTCGGAAAAATTGCAATCGATCCGGAGACATCGATTACGCGCAACAACAATTTTCGAACTTTCCCTCAGGCGGTGCTTGTTCTCTTTAGATCGGCAACGGGTGAGGCATGGCAAAATATTATGTTGGACTGTTCGCCACGTCCTAATATTGTCATCTGTGACAAAGATTCAGATGATTATGAAAATAAAAATTGTGGCAGTATCGGGGCATTCCCCTATTTCATATCATTCTATGTTTTATGCTCGTTTTTGGTAATCATTATGTGAAGATTAAAATCTTCGACCACCAAAATTATTAAATTATTTTGTTTTATAGATTATTAATTTATTTGTTGCTGTTATTATGGATAACTTTGATTACTTGACCAGAGATTGGTCAATTCTGGGACCGCATCATCTTGATGAATTTATTCGTCTATGGAGTGAATATGATCCAGATGCGAAAGGTAGGATAAAACATCTCGACGTTGTTACACTTCTGCGAAAAATCTCCCCGCCACTTGGATTTGGTAAACTCTGTCCACATAGAATGGCTTGTAAAAGGCTAGTCTCTATGAATATGCCTCTAAATAGCGATGGTACCGTCCTATTTAATGCCACATTATTTGCTGTTGTTCGAACATCACTAAAAATAAAAACTGAAGGTAATATTGATGAGGCAAATTCTGAATTACGCGCCGTCATAAAACAGATATGGAAGCGAACAAGTGCAAAATTACTAGATCAGGTAGTGCCTCCTCCAGGAGTTGATGATGAAGTGACGGTTGGAAAATTTTACGCTACTTTCCTTATCCAAGACTATTTCCGACGTTTTAAAAAACGCAAGGAACAGGAACTAAAGGATGGACCTAGTGATCAAAACAATACTGTAACGCTACAAGCTGGTCTACGTACCCTACACGAAGCTGGGCCCGAATTAAAACGTGCTATTTCGGGTAATTTAGATGAACTTATGGAAGAACCTGAACCAATGCATAGGGTAAGAAAAGATTAGTATTTAGCACGCAGAATCACTATCGGGTAAATAATTCCTTAACTAAATGATTCCATTTAGATAAATAATTAATTCTGGAAAATGATTCCTTGAATAAATTCTCAATGATAGTGAATGATTCAAAAATATTGTTGACCGAAAACTTTTGTATACACCGTTATTGTCCAATTATGGACACATTAATTATTAAGCTTTAACCTAATGTTGCAGATCGTGCGAAAAGAGCAGCTATCCTATCTTCAACGTTATAAATGCATACTCATACAAAAAAAGTAGAATAAGACCTATATAACCAATTCAGACTCTCTAAAGCTTAATTATATTACCAACAGGATGGTCGGTATGACGTTCAAATATCTAATTATTCCATGTACTACTCTTTTGAATATAATTATGATATTTCAAACCATTTAAAAGTGCACCATGTCTGCAAAGAATATTTATGAACTTCTCTGAACTAAATTCTTTAACATTAAGTGTATCTTGGAGAAAAGACACTAAGATTCTTTATAAATTTTTAGCTGACGATTATGTCACTGTAAAAATTCACTTATTTTTGCCCTTCAATATGAAGCCCCCACTATATTTAATAACTTCACAATATACAATAAGAGTTTCCGTTTGTTTGGTGGCTTTCAAAGTAAACTACTCTGAAAATTTTGATGTTATGTGGTCAAACCCAATATGACTATTCTTAAATGTATACTTTTTTGCTACTGTAGAAACTAAATAATTATATACAATTCTAAACTGTAAACTATTGGTTTTGGTATATTTGGAATAGTGATTCATATAATTTGATATGAATCAAATTTAAATTAATAATAACAAAAGCTATTATTAATTTTTGCAATATTATTTACAGCGCAATCACACTCTTTTTGGTAGCGTCTGGTCATCGATGCATCGCAATGGACAAGAACCATTTTCTCGCCAATGCATTCATCAGAAGGTACAAACTAATAGTCAATCACAGGATGGAATCTACAACAGTATGCACCGTAATTTGACCGATGGCATGAATCACATTACAAAGTCAATAATGCAGTCTCGTACTAGTACCGTACATATGGATTTAGATGATAATATAAAAGCCAGTAGCGAATTACAGACGCATATCGAAAATATACCAATGCGGCCACTAATGCTTAATAACGGTGGAAGTGTAGTCCATCCACAACTACAATACTATGAGTAAGTACTTCTTCATTAGAAGTATTCTATATTCTTAATTAAATATTTCTCTCTCTCATAAAGTAATCCATAATTAGCTTCAGATTTGATTGATTATCATTTTTAAAAAGGCATTTAGCCTTAGTTTTTTTTAATTTTTATTCCTCATCAAAACTAAATGCCTTGAAATTCATGAAAAATAAATGGAACTGTTTCACATATCCATATCTTATTTTTTTCTTTATAAAAAATACTTTTAATAATGTTTTAAAAAATTTCATTTTTTGTTATGTATTTATATTTCTTGCCAACCCACTTACGAACTCAACAATTTCTATTAAAAATAAATGTTATGCGTGAGTAAAAGAGTATGTTTATAAAAATTTCCTTCAAAAACTTAGTAATAATATAAAACTCAACTCACTCTCTCCCTAATTATTTTTTCCTTAAATACGATCCCATCCTATTGCTTTTAGAAATCACTTACACATACTATCCTAGCTTAGAATGCTTAAATCAATTATATTCAAAACTATAAAAAAACTAATTGTCTAGTTTTTTATAAATTAGGTTGTAGTAGTAGTAGGAAAAGAAATACTTAAAAAGAAATATTTTTAAAGCCTTGAATCGAATTTTCTCATCATAGTTTATAAAACATGTAAAAATAATAAATATTGTATATACATTTTTGATATTGCTATAAATTATAATAATTGCAATAATTTTTGAAAAATTTTGTTTTCTTTAAATAATATCTTTAATATAATAAAAGAAAAGCAAATATTTTGAATATATTTCCCTTTTTTTACTTATGTTTTTATCAGATACTATTTAAAAAAACAAAATTTTTCAAAAATATTACAATTATGTTATATTTTTTTTTAATATATTAACTTAATTTTAATTTGAGTTTCTTTTTTATAATTATTTTGCTATGTTATGAACATTGTTACAAAAATATTTTTGTTCCAGCAAAAACAACCGAGGTATTTTACTACATCCTTACTACAATGGTAAGAAAATATAGTGAAAAAAAACTAAATAGACTTACGTACACACACGGATACAAAATACATTACCGAATCAATAATACAGAATTATGATAAAAATACTTATTCTAAAAAAAATATAAGACTCAGAATCAAAAACTTAAAAAAAATATTTATATTTATATCAGCTTTAACTATATTTTTTACTATTTTATAATTCATTAATTTATTCTCTATTTTCTATTTCTTATTTTCAATTAGTATAGGCTTTAAATGTTTAATACTTAGAAATAATTAAAATTAAAATTAAGAGAAACTAAAATCAATATGAGTATTGCAATCATTTCCTTTAGAATTAAGAATAATTATTCAAAAAAGATATATATGTAAAAAAATGCAAGAGTAATCAATGTAGAAATGTTGATTTTCGTAACAAAATTACCTAAAATTTTTAAATATATTATATATATCGAAAAAAACAATTGGAAGCCAAACGTCGTCAGGAAAAATATAGACCTAGTGCATCAAATAATTCTTCAAGCCTTAGCTAACGAAAACAGGATATATCGTATATTCTGTTATAATGTACTCACTTTAGCAGGTGTGTCAAACTGGCGTCCCGCGGACCGCATGTGGTTTCCGGTACAATTTTTTGTGGCCCACGTTTTGATGTATTTTATTACGTATGAAATTTGCTTGTTTTTACAATTTTTTCATAAAATTGAAGAAATCAAAATATAAATCAAATATAATTTCGAAGAGTTATAAGAATTTATTTCTCTTTTCGTTGGATCATTTTTCTTCGAAATTGAAGTAGCACCGCCTTCGATACAAGTGGAACTAATTGATTTTTAGAATGATTCGGTTTTAAAAAATAAAAATGGGATCTCCCAAAATATATTTCTATTTAGGTGAAATATACGCGGAACTTAAAAAGTTGACTGCACAAATATTATGCTATTTAGAAGTACGTACTTAAGTGAGCAATTATTTTTTTGCGTGGAATTGAATAAAATTTCTTGAACGCATCCAAGTGTTCAAAATATTCTTCCAAAGGACGAAAGTTTTCGAAAAATACGTTACAACTACAATAGCTCGACCAAAATCTTGGTCTGATAACATCCGTGCATAAATATGGTTTCTTGCTGATACGTTTGCCCTTTAAAAAAAAATTCAAACGAGATAGATTACGATGACATCATCAGTTAATGTAATAACAAAAGTAAAATGGGACATGTCTCTCTGTATTTCATTGCATAAATTTTATTACAATAAATAATGTCTTGTTTTTAATACTTAATACTTGTTTTTGTGGTATAATTTTAGGATTAAAATTTTAGCAATTCTGAAAGTTTATTTATATATTATATTAAAAACCAATCCAAAAAAATATTTTAAATTTTTAGTTTTCTTTCGATGCTTAATGACTCTTATTTTAATTGTTGTACAATATATAAGCCCCTTAAAGAAAAGCAGTGTGATTTGATAAGAAAGTGTAAATTAAAATTTCCTATGAACATCATTACAATGTTGGTCGAACTTCTATCAAACTCTATAATATATGTGTTATATCAGTTCATTTTTATTTTCAGAAAATGTTTGACTAAATATGTCGTCAAAATGTTAACAAGGTACTTTATGTGAAAAACATTTAATCTGCACTGCAAAATTGTTAAAAAACAGGTTTACTAGGGTTATTAATTACCCAAAAAAAATTACGTAATATAAGTATAAGACCAAATTTATGATTTATTAAAATAGTTGCATAAATTTTTTGAAGTCAATGAACTCACTCAGACAAATTTACCATAAAAAGTGGTCAAAAATATATTCTATGCAGGAATTTATCAATAACTATGCTGAGAGCTATAATTTCAGAATACATTTCTCGTCTTTGCGGTAATATAATAAGTATGGAACAGCAATAAATTTAGTAGAAGTCGGAGTAAGTTATACGCCGAACTCAATCTTCTATTAAATCGATTGAGTCTTACCTTATCGACAACGATATTATTATTTTATCGTTTCAGCTAAATAAAAGAACTGTTCACGTTTCAAAAATCTTATTCATCCTGAACGTTATCAATGCAAATTCTGCCTTACGAATTTAGGCAATGCAAATTATGACTGCTCTATATGAATGGAGCAATTATAATAATAAAACATGAAGAAATGAATACAAGCTCTAGCTGAAAACTAAGAGCAGTCATAAACAACATATATTTAATATTCTTTAGCAACTACAGGACAAATGCATTACTATATACGTAGCAATCGCCAATTTACTGGCTCGCTCTCTAAATAAAACTCATCAATCGACTGTAGTATAATATAATAGGATTTGTTACCATGTCTGAATCAATTTAAAGTATTTTTGGCTGAAGAGATTGGATTCGACGGGAATTGGAAGGAATAGTAGAGCCGCAGAGTTCTAGTCCGTAAGTCCACATAAGTTTTAACTCACTTAAACCACCTTACTTGATGGTAGAGCCCTAGAGTTCTAGTTCGTTAGCGCTGCTACGATAGACTGAGACAACTCCACGTATGTAGGTTAATCAACCCTAATTAACCTATTAATTATTTGCGACAGCATAATACGGTTACCAACAGGCTCCTCCTATTCTGCCTGGGTCCCACAAGGTTCGGAATACAGCAGGATTGACCCGACTACGGTTACCAACAGGGTCCTCCAACTTTCTATAGTTCCTGCCTGTGGTAAGGACTACCTCCATCTTATGCCCCGCCAACTTAAGACCAGTTGCCACGAGCAAAATTCGAACTGCAACAATAGTCTCATTACAGATCTGTTCTACCTCTTCGACACAACAAAATAGTCAGCGAATTCGAAGTTTCTCGTTTCCTATGGGATATAAAGCCTGAAAGTACTACAATATTATAAATCATATTCTACAACAGAGGGACTTGAATCTAACCCTGTGGACCTACTCGTGATCCTGTGTAACCTCATCACACTGCTCATACTGTACAAAAGAATTATACTGCTAAGGTAGGCTTATATTATCTTGGTAATGTACTCCGGAATACCCATTAAGCCCAGAGTGTCAATGATACAATCCCATGTCATCGAGATGCAGGAATACTTCACATCAAAGGTTCTGATCCGCGCATTACCTTTCTTCATCTTTTTCCCTCGATAGCCTTACCTCTGAAGCCGAACTTGATTCCAGTTAACCCACTCTGCCCCTCGGTGAATTTCTCCGATCGATTCTATAGAATACAATCGAGCATTTCATCAGTCGCTTCCTCAAGACAAATTGGGCGGAATGATACCCTCTTCACTTTGGTAGTAGAACAAGACATTGCCTCTTCCATAGTAGCGGAAAAACTCCCTCATTCAGACAGGTATTAAACAATTCCAAAAATAAATTTGGATGCGCCACTACAGCTTGGGTATGACATCGGGTCCAGTTCGGGTCCCTTTTTATCACCGATTTTTCTGCATGCTCAAAAAAGTTCGTCCAGCGTGATTCGTGGGCTGCCAGGCTTCGACTCACCTTTCAGTATAGTCACTGATTGCTGAGGGAAAAAACCAGTTATAATTCTGTCCAGCAGCTTCAAGCAGGTCGGACCTTCCAAGGAAGAACCCCTCAGCCTCTTCATATCTATGTGATACGATCTATCCCATGGGTTATTGTCAACTTCGGCGCGTGGTTCTCTACAACCCATGAGGTAGAGGCGATGATGGAGTTAATTTCTCCATGGGAAAGGAAGCGAGCAAACAAAATAATAATAAAGGGGAAAATTATTTAAAAAATAAATAAAGCAAGAAAAACGCAAATAGGGAGAATGGGAAGGTAAGGTAAAATGTTGCGAAGATGAAAAAAATGTTGCGAAGATTATAATCTCGTTGGCATAAAAGGGCGGTTGGGACAGACCATTATAGGGTAACAGAGTACCTGTGGGGAGGATGGACCTTGAATAAAAATATCAAGTTAATTTAAATTCATTATAAAAATTTATATAGTTATTTCCCACAAACACGGACAAATATTTTAATATTTACTGCTCGCAATAAAATGCTAATAATATTCCATTTAAAATCTTTTTATTTTTATTCTTAATAAAGTTGATTTTTTTTCTCAGTACTTTATTTTTCATCAGTTTGCATAGCATTGTCTATAATCCAACAAGAGAGAATATATAAATACATTTGAATTTATCTCTACTCTATTGATAATGAAAATTATAGTTAAAATAATTTTGAATTAAAAAAAATATATTTTTTTATAATTTTTTATTTAGATATTTGTATTTGATTCATTTAAAGTATTCACAATAAATAGTAACTTTGATTATAATAATATATAAAATAAGTGTTTTGAAAATAAAATAGTATATCAGAGAGTATTTATGACGGAATTATATTATTACCAATACAAAACCCTTATTGTACTATATTTTCCTATATAGACATCTCTTTTATATAGTATCCCAACAATTATAAGAATAAATTTATATTCTTTTATTGTTTATTTTTAATTAAAATAATAATACTAATAATATTACTATTAATAATTATCTTATCTATATCCTTTTTATTACTGAGTATTGTGCATAATAATAAGTATTATAAATTTGATAATATTTCATAAAATTTCTGTTATCAATTTTATAAATTTTCCATTTTCTTCTTCTTTCTTTTTCCCTTTACCCTTTTTTTTGCTTTTATTCCATTATAGTTTATTTTCTTTTCTATACTTCCCCTTTTCTGGTTTTTTAGTCCTTATTGTTTGCGAATTCTGCATCCAGGCAATTTGACGGAAAAAACGTTGAAATTCCGCAAATGCCACCCATTGGTGTTGATTTAATTATTGATAATCGGTTAACATCATTTCATAATAAATTAATTATTATGCTTTCTGTAACCATAATGTTAATTAATTACCTTATAATATTCTTTACTTATATAGTTTGTTATATTAGATAAAGGGTTTTCGAACAAGAGTGATATGATTTCTTTAAAAAAAAACACACTAATTGTTAGGAAATTCAAATTTTTTTTATTTATTGTGAAATACAATCGATACAATTAATTTCTGAATAAAACGTCATTCAAATGCCCTCGACGACTTCTTTTGCAGGAACGAATTCGATGAACCCAATTTTCGAGAACTTTTTCCACTAAATCAAGTCGTATGTCATGAAAAGCACGTTTAATATTGACTTTTAAAGTTTGAAGAGGGTCAGGTGTATTGCTAAAGACCAATGACTTCAAATAACCCCACAAGAAATAGTCTAATGGTGTTAAATCACAACTTCTTGGAGGCCATTCAATGTCACAATATCTTGAAATAATCGAATCTCCAATATTTTTTCGCAATAATTCGGTTGTTGCACGTGCTGTGTGGCACTTAGCCCCGTCTTGTTGGAACCAGATGTTGTCAAGATCAACTTCTTCCAATTTCGGTCATAAAAAGTTCAGTAATGGTGCTACCAGCTTCATATCGAAAGTAGTACGGACCGATGATTCCACCAGACCAAAAACCACACCAAACTGTCAATTTAGGTGAATGTGGATTTTATAATCCTGCACCACTCAGACGAAAGTAAGCCTCATCAGCGAAGACGATTTTTTTTTAAAAATCGTTATCGTTTTCAAGTTGTTCCAAGACAAAATCAGCAAATTCACGACGTTTACGGTGGTCCAATGGCTTCAGTTCTTGAGTGATAGCAATTTTATATGGATGCAAGCCCAATTCCTTTCTCAAAATCCGCCAGGTTGCGGTTTGAGACAGTCCCAATTCTTGAAAACGTCCTGGAATCGACAAATTGCGGTCCTTAGCAACACTTGCCTGCACGGCAGCAATATTTTCATTACTGCGAGCGGTTCTTTGTCTTATTGGCACTTGAAGATTATGTAAAGAAAATGTACGCTCGAAATTTTTAATAATTCGACGAACAGCGAGCACAGTTGGACGATTATTACGACCATGAAATGGCAAAAGCGCACGAAAAGTTGCAATTGGAGAACGATTATTTTGATAATAATATTGAATAATTTGTAAACGTTGTTCTTGCGTATATCTCTCCATGATGAAATTGTAAACATTACTGAATACAATGAAAAAAAAGACAGATCATGACATATTACAAATGGCCGAAACGTCACTTAGAAATCATATCACTCTTATTGGTAAACCCTATATTAGAAAAATACCACTGATAAGTTGTCAAATTGATCAGGTTAGTATTATACCGAGTTGTTATATTAATTTTGTGTAGATTCATTTTGACCGAACTCAATAGGTTCTGGAGAATTCTCTTTTTAATTATTTGCTGTCTTGTCGCCCTTTAAGTGGTTATTACATACTTTATGTTTTTTATAGATTAAGCTAAATATGTTCTCTTAGAGTTTCGCAAGAATAGACTTTGGAAATGATACGACTTAGACTGTGTTGAAAATACTTAGTTATTTGAACGGAGAAATAAAACTATTATTATATTTTTCTTAAATTGCTATGTATTATTATATTATATTTAAAAATAATTTTTTTTTTCTTCGTTGTAATTTTTTCTGTGTTTATACCTGAGTTACACAATACCATCACAACCTAATACATCTGATATAATTCTGTCTCTTGATTTCGCCTCCAAAAAAAAAATTTTTTGTTAATTTTGACTTTCGTTTGATAATACACTTAAAGTAAATTTATTATTAAAGGAAAGAATACAATAACAATAATAATCATATAGACTTACATTGTTTATAACTACTATTAATAAAAAAAATTTAATTGGTAAATAATAATGATAGTGTTTAAATTTCAATTATAAGTTTCATTTTAAAAATTTGAAGTATTTGGATAAATAAACTAAAATAATTTGCATATTGACTAAAATCTTGTAAGATTAATGTTTGTTTTTTCTTTCTTTTCTTTAAGAATTGTATTATATACATATTTTGTTTTATTATTATATATTTAGACGTAGTTTAAAATAATATATTTTTTTCTACAAAATATTTATCAGAATGCATTAATAAAAATATAAACCACTACGTCTCAATATTTATAATACTAGTAAATATTTTTTTAGTTATAAATTATAATTATACACGATATGAGGAATAATAATCATAAATTTATAATTCTCTTTTTTCTTTATAAAAAAAAAATTGAAAATATTTCATCAAACTGCTTCGAATTAACATAAAATTTCACCAAGTTTTAACTCCATAAAAAAATTTTTAGTTATATCCAATGCAATTTATTTATATTAAAAAAAAAAATCAGTCACTTTCATTCAACTCGCATCAAAACGAAAACCAAACTGAATCCGAGCCATTTTTTCGGTCAGAATCAATCCGAGTACTGTCCACACAAGTCTGCCGTTAGATCCTCTTGTACTATCCTCATCAGGAGCTCATTACCGAATCCCCATCCTCATTTCATTGACTACTTGTCTTCATTCGTATCTACGATTGATACGATCGCACGGTCGGTTTTTGGCCGTTGATCAAATAAAGTGTCATCGGATCATGCCGTCTTCTGGCAATAGTGCTACCCAAGGTAACAATCTGGCCGAAGATACCATACACGTACATGACCTTGCTGATTTGTGCGCCACCTCTTTGGCAACGACCAAATCATCAATGCCAACGATAAGGCTACAATACATAACTTATGATTAAACCTTTATTTAAAATACAATATAATTATAATTTTTTTTTAAATTTTATAATGTATTGATTATAAACATTTAGTTGCCTAAGTCTAATCGTATACTGAAGATGCGTATAATAAATTATAAGAATTTATTTCTCTTTTCGTTGGATCATTTTTCTTCGAAATTGAAGTAGCACCGCCTTCGATACAAGTGGAACTAATTGATTTTTAGAATGATTCGGTTTTAAAAAATAAAAATGGGAACTCCCAAAATATATTTCTATTTAGGTGAAATATACGCGGAACTTAAAAAGTTGACTGCACAAATATTATGCTATTTAGAAGTACGTACTTAAGTGAGCAATTATTTTTTTGCGTGGAATTGAATAAAATTTCTTGAACGCATCCAAGTGTTCAAAATATTCTTCCAAAGGACGAAAGTTTTCGAAAAATAAGTTACAACTACAATAGCTCGACCAAAATCTTGGTCTGATAACATCCGTGCATAAATATGGTTTCTTGCTGATACGTTTGCCCTTTAAAAAAAAATTCAAACGAGATAGATTACGATGACATCATCAGTTAATGTAATAACAAAAGTAAAATGGGACATGTCTCTCTGTATTTCATTGCATAAATTTTATTACAATAAATAATGTCTTGTTTTTAATACTTAATACTTGTTTTTGTGGTATAATTTTAGGATTAAAATTTTAGCAATTCTGAAAGTTTATTTATATAATATATTAAAAACCAATCCAAAAAAATATTTTAAATTTTTAGTTTTCTTTCGATGCTTAATGACTCTTATTTTAATTGTTGTACAATATATAAGCCCCTTAAAGAAAAGCAGTGTGATTTGATAAGAAAGTGTAAATTAAAATTTCCTATGAACATCATTACAACGTTGGTCGAACTTCTGTCAAACTCTATAATATATGTGTTATATCAGTTCATTTTTATTTTCAGAAAATGTTTGACTAAATATGTCGTCAAAATGTTAACAAGGTACTTTATATGAAAAACATTTAATCTGCACTGCAAAATTGTTAAAAAACAGGTTTACTAGGGTTATTAATTACCCAAAAAAAATTACGTAATATAAGTATAAGACCAAATTTATGATTTATTAAAATAGTTGCATAAATTTTTTGAAGTCAATGAACTCACTCAGACAAATTTACCATAAAAAGTGGTCAAAAATATATTCTATGCAGGCATTTATCAATAACTATGCTGAGAACTATAATTTCAGAATACATTTCTCGTCTTTGCGGTAATATAATAAGTATGGAACAGCAATAAATTTAGTAGAAGTCGGAGTAAGTTATACGCCGAACTCAATCTTCTATTAAATCGATTGAGTCTTACCTTATCGACAACGATATTATTATTTTATCGTTTCAGCTAAATAAAAGAACTGTTCACGTTTCAAAAATCTTATTCATCCTGAACGTTATCAATGCAAATTCTGCCTTACGAATTTAGGCAATGCAAATTATGACTGCTCTATATGAATGGAGCAATTATAATAATAAAACATGAAGAAATGAATACAAGCTCTAGCTGAAAACTAAGAGCAGTCATAAACAACATATATTTAATATTCTTTAGCAACTACAGGACAAATGCATTACTATATACGTAGCAATCGCCAATTTACTGGCTCGCTCTCTAAATAAAACTCATCAATCGACTGTAGTATAATATAATAGGATTTGTTACCATGTCTGAATCAATTTAAAGTATTTTTGGCTGAAGAGATTGGATTCGACGGGAATTGGAAGGAATAGTAGAGCCGCAGAGTTCTAGTCCGTAAGTCCACATAAGTTTTAACTCACTTAAACCACCTTACTTGATGGTAGAGCCCTAGAGTTCTAGTTCGTTAGCGCTGCTACGATAGACTGAGACAACTCCACGTATGTAGGTTAATCAACCCTAATTAACCTATTAATTATTTGCGACAGCATAATACGGTTACCAACAGGCTCCTCCTATTCTTCCTGGGTCCCACAAGGTTCGGAATACAGCAGGATTGACCCGACTACGGTTACCAACAGGGTCCTCCAACTTTCTATAGTTCCTGCCTGTGGTAAGGACTACCTCCATCTTATGCCCCGCCAACTTAAGACCAGTTGCCACGAGCAAAATTCGAACTGCAACAATAGTCTCTTTACAGATCTGTTCTACCTCTTCGACACAACAAAATAGTCAGCGAATTCGAAGTTTCTCGTTTCCTATGGGATATAAAGCCTGAAAGTACTACAATATTATAAATCATATTCTACAACAGAGGGACTTGAATCTAACCCTGTGGACCTACTCGTGATCCTGTGTAACCTCATCACACTGCTCATACTGTACAAAAGAATTATACTGCTAAGGTAGGCTTATATTATCTTGGTAATGTACTCCGGAATACCCATTAAGCCCAGAGTGTCAATGATACAATCCCATGTCATCGAGATGCAGGAATACTTCACATCAAAGGTTCTGATCCGCGCATTACTTTTCTTCATCTTTTTCCCTCGATAGCCTTACCTCTGAAGCCGAACTTGATTCCAGTTAACCCACTCTGCCCCTCGGTGAATTTCTCCGATCGATTCTATAGAATACAATCGAGCATTTCATCAGTCGCTTCCTCAAGACAAATTGGGCGGAATGATACCCTCTTCACTTTGGTAGTAGAACAAGACATTGCCTCTTCCATAGTAGCGAAAAAACTCCCTCATTCAGACAGGTATTAAACAATTCCAAAAATAAATTTGGATGCGCCACTACAGCTTGGGTATGACATCGGGTCCAGTTCGGGTCCCTTTTTATCACCGATTTTTCTGCATGCTCAAAAAAGTTCGTCCAGCGTGATTCGTGGGCTGCCAGGCTTCGACTCACCTTTCAGTATAGTCACTGATTGCTGAGGGAAAAAACCAGTTATAATTCTGTCCAGCAGCTTCAAGCAGGTCGGACCTTCCAAGGAAGAACCCCTCAGCCTCTTCATATCTATGTGATACGATCTATCCCATGGGTTATTGTCAACTTCGGCGCGTGGTTCTCTACAACCCATGAGGTAGAGGCGATGATGGAGTTAATTTCTCCATGGGAAAGGAAGCGAGCAAACAAAATAATAATAATGGGGAAAATTATTTAAAAAATAAATAAAGCAAGAAAAACGCAAATAGGGAGAATGGGAAGGTAAGGTAAAATGTTGCGAAGATGAAAAAAATGTTGCGAAGATTATAATCTCGTTGGCATAAAAGGGCGGTTGGGACAGACCATTATAGGGTAACAGAGTACCTGTGGGGAGGATGGACCTTGAATAAAAATATCAAGTTAATTTAAATTCATTATAAAAATTTATATAGTTATTTCCCACAAACACGGACAAATATTTTAATATTTACTGCTCGCAATAAAATGCTAATAATATTCCATTTAAAATCTTTTTATTTTTATTCTTAATAAAGTTGATTTTTTTTCTCAGTACTTTATTTTTCATCAGTTTGCATAGCATTGTCTATAATCCAACAAGAGAGAATATATAAATACATTTGAATTTATCTCTACTCTATTGATAATGAAAATTATAGTTAAAATAATTTTGAATTAAAAAAAATATATTTTTTTATAATTTTTTATTTAGATATTTGTATTTGATTCATTTAAAGTATTCACAATAAATAGTAACTTTGATTATAATAATATATAAAATAAGTGTTTTGAAAATAAAATAGTATATCAGAGAGTATTTATGAGGGAATTATCTGTAACCATAATGTTAATTCTGGTAACCATAATGTTAATTAATTACCTTATAATATTCTTTACTTATATAGTTTGTTATATTAGATAAAGGGTTTTCGAACAAGAGTGATATGATTTCTTTAAAAAAAAACACATTAATTGTTAGAAAATTCAAATTTTTTTTATTTATTGTGAAATACAATCGATACAATTAATTTCTGAATAAAACGTCATTCAAATGGCCTCGACGACTTCTTTTGCAGGAACGAATTCGATGAACCCAATTTTCGAGAACTTTTTCCACTAAATCAAGTCGTATGTCATGAAAAGCACGTTTAATATTGACTTTTAAAGTTTGAAGAGGGTCAGGTGTATTGCTAAAGACCAATGACTTCAAATAACCCCACAAGAAATAGTCTAATGGTGTTAAATCACAACTTCTTGGAGGCCATTCAATGTCACAATATCTTGAAATAATCGAATCTCCAATATTTTTTCGCAATAATTCGGTTGTTGCACGTGCTGTGTGGCACTTAGCCCCGTCTTGTTGGAACCAGATGTTGTCAAGATCAACTTCTTCCAATTTCGGCCATAAAAAGTTCAGTAATGGTGCTACCAGCTTCATATCGAAAGTAGTACGGACCGATAATTCCACCAGACCAAAAACCACACCAAACTGTCAATTTAGGTGAATGTGGATTTTATAATCCTGCACCACTCAGACGAAAGTAAGCCTCATCGGCGAAGACGATTTTTTTTTAAAAATCGTTATCGTTTTCAAGTTGTTCCAAGACAAAATCAGCAAATTCACGACGTTTACGGTGGTCCAATGGCTTCAGTTCTTGAGTGATAGCAATTTTATATGGATGCAAGCCCAATTCCTTTCTCAAAATCCGCCAGGTTGCGGTTTGAGACAGTCCCAATTCTTGAAAACGTCCTGGAATCGACAAATTGCGGTCTTCAGCAACACTTGCCTGCACGGCAGCAATATTTTCATTACTGCGAGCGGTTCTTTGTCTTATTGGCACTTGAAGATTATGTAAAGAAAATGTACGCTCGAAATTTTTAATAATTCGACGAACAGCGAGCACAGTTGGACGATTATTACGACCATGAAATGGCAAAAGCGCACGAAAAGTTGCAATTGGAGAACGATTATTTTGATAATAATATTGAATAATTTGTAAACGTTGTTCTTGCGTATATCTCTCCATGATGAAATTGTAAACATTACTGAATACAATGAAAAAAAAGACAGATCATGACATATTACAAATGGCCGAAACGTCACTTAGAAATCATATCACTCTTATTGGTAAACCCTATATTAGAAAAATACCACTGATAAGTTGTCAAATTGATCAGGTTAGTATTATACCGAGTTGTTATATTAATTTTGTGTAGATTCATTTTGACCGAACTCAATAGGTTCTGGAGAATTCTCTTTTTAATTATTTGCTGTCTTGTCGCCCTTTAAGTGGTTATTACATACTTTATGTTTTTTATAGATTAAGCTAAATATGTTCTCTTAGAGTTTCGCAAGAATAGACTTTGGAAATGATACGACTTAGACTGTGTTGAAAATACTTAGTTATTTGAACGGAGAAATAAAACTATTATTATATTTTTCTTTAAATTGCTATGTATTATTATATTATATTTAAAAATAATTTTTTTTTTCTTCGTTGTAATTTTTTCTGTGTTTATACCTGAGTTACACAATACCATCACAACCTAATACATCTGATATAATTCTGTCTCTTGATTTCGCCTCCAAATTCTTTTTTATCTCCAAATTTTTATAAAAAAAATTTTTTCTTAATTTTGACTTTCGTTTGATAATACACTTAAAGTAAATTTATTATTAAAGGAAAGAATACAATAACAATAATAATCATATAGACTTACATTGTTTATAACTACTATTAATAAAAAAAATTTAATTGGTAAATAATAATGATAGTGTTTAAATTTCAATTATAAGTTTCATTTTAAAAATTTGAAGTATTTGGATAAATAAACTAAAATAATTTGCATATTGACTAAAATCTTGTAAGATTAATGTTTGTTTTTTCTTTCTTTTCTTTAAGAATTGTATTATATACATATTTTGTTTTATTATTATATATTTAGACGTAGTTTAAAATAATATATTTTTTTCTACAAAATATTTATCAGAATGCATTAAGAAAAATATAAACCACTACGTCTCAATATTTATAATACTAGTAAATATTTTTTTAGTTATAAATTATAATTATACACGATATGAGGAATAATAATCATAAATTTATAATTCTCTTTTTTCTTTATAAAAAAAATTGAAAATATTTCATCAAACTGCTTCGAATTAACATAAAATTTCACCAAGTTTTAACTCCATAAAAAAAATTTTAGTTATATCCAATGCAATTTATTTATATTTAAAAAAAAATCAGTCACTTTCATTCAACTCGCATCAAAACGAAAACCAAACTGAATCCGAGCCATTTTTTCGGTCAGAATCAATCCGAGTACTGTCCACACAAGTCTGTCGTTAGATCCTCTTGTACTATCCTCATCAGGAGCTCATTATCGAATCCCCATCCTCATTTCATTGACTACTTGTCTTCATTCGTATCTACGATTGATACGATCGCACGGTCGGTTTTTGGCCGTTGATCAAATAAAGTGTCATCGGATCATGCCGTCTTCTGGCAATAGTGCTACCCAAGGTAACAATCTGGCCGAAGATACCATACACGTACATGACCTTGCTGATTTGTGCGCCACCTCTTTGGCAACGACCAAATCATCAATGCCAACGATAACGCTACAATACATAACTTATGATTAAACCTTTATTTAAAATACAATATAATTATAATTTTTTTTTAAATTTTATAATGTATTGATTATAAACATTTAGTTGCCTAAGTCTAATCGTATACTGAAGATGCATTATTATTATCGTTTATTTATAAAATTTCTTTTCTGTGTTTACATCACGTTTCTTTCTTATCTGTCTATTTTACAATTTATATGTATCTTAATGGGTTTTATATTTTTTTTAATTGTTTCATTTAATTTATTTGTTTATATTTGATATTCAGCTTCTTTGATTGTTTTGCGCCATGTTTTTAAAAAAATTATTATTGTGTATAGTTGTCAGGTTTTTACCAATTTTGATTACTTATTTTACATCCCTTTTTGTTATGTGGTAGGGTTCCTGGTATGGACTTTCGTTCTATTTTCGATTTCCGCATCTATGGTAAATCATGCTATTAATTTTTAGGACAGCTGGATTCATTGCTTTATCCTTATTATTCGTTTGATTCAATTTGGTTTGAATCAGTCTCTCTTTTGCTTATGCTTATGCCCGTTTGAGTTTAAGTTGAAGTTCTTTCACATAGGACAGAGGGTTGAAATATGATTTGTGGTATCGATATTGTTCTACCGAATACCTGTTGAAATGGTGTATATCTCCTTTCCCTATGTGGAGTGGTATTATACGCGAAAACGTAGTGAGGTATCCACTCATCCCAATTGGTATCCTTGGTAAATGATAATAGGTATTCATTTAAAGCCTATTATATTTATTTATCTATGTTTTTAATAATTTATGTACATTAATATTTATTTATAAATCTATCTACCTATATGTCTATTACTATATATCATCATATTTATCCACCTATTATATTTATCTACCTGTCAATCTATCTATATATCTTTCTATCTATCTACGTGTATCTATCTATCCATCTATTTATATATATATATATATATATATATATATATATATATATATATGTATATATATTGTATATATATTGTATATATATATTGAATGAAAGTAATATATATATATATATGTATAAATATTTATCTATCAATCTTCCCATTTAATTTGCTGATAATCTTAATAACAAGTAATCTATCTATTTATTTACGAATTCTATATCTATTCATCTATCAATCTATTTATCTATTTATCTTTTTATTAATCCATCTATCTATCTATCTATCTATCTTTCTATCTATCTGTCCTTCTATGTATCTATAGTCTATCTATTCAATCTACCTATCTGTCTGATCTTTCTATCTAATATACGAGATAGAATCTCTCCTTTCTATCCTTCTAATCTATATACCTATTTAATAAAAATTTCAAATAAAAACTAAAACCTTTTGAATGAAAGTAATAAATCAAAATATATGTATACTACTATAAAATATCCCTCTATTATATTTTAAAAAGTTTTTTTGTAGTCTTTTATTATGATGTATGTACATATGAATTTTTGTTGTTTCAATATGTGTGTTTTTTTTAAGTCATTTTTTTTGGTAGTCATTTATACAATATATGTAAGGATGTTATAGACATGGGTAGAAAAAAGTTAAATTTGAGTGAAGAGGAGATGAAAGAGCGTAAGCGTATTCAAAAAAATACTGCGAGCGTGTAAAAAATCGATAATGGGAGATTAAAAATGTAATGAAAAATTATAACGAAAGCAAACATGAAAAGAGAAAAGCTGCTCGCGAATATTACTATGCGACTAAAGATGAAAAAAAGGCCAAAAAAGCAAAAATTGATGTTAGGATTGTATGAAGCGGGAAAAAAGTAGAATATTTGATATTAGGGCCCCCCGAAGGAGGGGTGGGGGTTGGCGCGCGAAGCGAGCTGGGGGCGAGTCATGCATAATAATTTTATACAAATTATTCTATATTGTAATATCTGTAATTTTTTTACCAAATTTGTTTATTTTTTTAAAATTTATTCCAAATTTTGTGTGTTTTTAAAGTATGTACAAAATATTATCTATATTTTTAAAATGCAAAATAAAATGATGCATTCAGTCTGTTTTATTTCTTTTATTATTTGATTCTAGTCCTTACGCATATTGTTTGGAAATAAATTTTTAAATTTTGTTCCTTTTTTTTGTGCACAAATAAATTAAAAATAAATAAATATTCGTGTTATTCTTCTGATGTTATTGTACACTGTATGCTATAATAGATTGATAAACTATTAATTTAATTGATATTTAGTTTTACTACGCACTTTACTTTTAGTTACAGCTGTTGGCAATGAACGAAATGTCAGCATCTGTGTAAAACGTTCAGTACACTCAACACCTGGCAGCCCACTAGAAAGACGTCCTAATTCATTTATAGTAGTTGGTTCCGCTGAAAGTCTTGTTGGAAGAGTAAGTTTTGAAAATTTGTTATATCATTCTAATAGTCATATTATTATGCTATATTAGAAGTATTTACTGTTCACTAATTCCTAATTTGTTGTAATAACAGCAAATGTGCACATAATGCTGGAAGAACTGTGCATATTTTATTATATTATATAATAGCCGAATAGCAGATATTATATAGCGCTATCGTTTTGCATAGATATTCATGTTACAAAATTAGGGACAAACATATTGTGTAATGATTGAAAATAGCCTTAATACTACTTGATTATTAATTTAATTGAGACAGAATATTGTTTTTATATTAAATTCTATGTTTTATTTTTAAGAGTACAAATGAAAAACCATTTTTTGCTAAATTTGAAGCTTAATTCTGGAAAATGTTCACATATTCATGCTTCAAATTACTGTCCATCGCTAGCAACAATTTTTTCCCATCTTTGTGGCAGCATATGCATTTCATGTCGCAAAAACTGCTCGCCTTTGGAGGCGATCCACAAATCGACCCAAGTCTCTCTCAGCCAAGCCACGCTTCATCAATCGGAAGAGGTAGTACTCAGAAAGGATGATGTCATATCTTTGCTCGTATTGTGGTCGTTTTTCCTTCAATGCTCGGCTAAAACGTATTAGTTGTGTTCGGTAGCGATCTCCTGCGATGGTTTCATCCTGTTAGAATAACTCAAAATATACCATACCGAGCTGGTCCCACCAAATACATAGCATGAGCTTCGAGCTTTGGATTATCGTAATAGATCCATTTTACATCGTCAGTAACAATACGATGCGTAAAACCCTTTGTTTTTTATCGTTGGAGCAGCCATTCGCACGTGCAAAAACGCCGTTCGACGTCTATCGGCTTCAACTCGTATGGCACACAATTTCTTGCTTTTGCATAATTCCCAAGGTTTTCAACTAAAGTGAATATTTTTGAAACTCTTAAATTTTCGAAAATTCAAACTGATATTTTAAAATGCTAGATCTTCAAATTTTCTCACAAATTTATTGAATAATAAATTTTAATTCTACATTTTTGGATATGAAATGTAATTCTAGGTCAAAACATATTGTGTAAGAGGGTTGAATTCTTAAAAATTGAATGCTAAATACAATTTTAGAAATACAAGATAAATAGATACATTGATAGATATATATGTATAAATAGATAGTTAGATAGAATTATATAGATAATTATATAGTTGCATAATTTAAAAATACTAATAAAAATTTTTTATTAATGCTTACATATTATTATATATATATTTATATATATGTGCATAAATGTAGGTCTTAGCTGAACAAGGTCTTGGCAAATATTGTGATCCAGATTTCGTACGTTATACATCACGTGAAATGCAAGAAGCCCTCGATATGACTAGCGAAGAAATGGACATGGCCGCGCATCAATTACTATTAGAAGAGCGTACAGTTACAGCTAATCATAATCGTACAACAACTGTAGAAGCTGTCAATCCCCAAAATAAATAACAACATTAGAGCATGCAGCTCATACTATAAAAAATTTGTGACTTTATTTATTATTATTAGTAATATTATTATTACTATTATTAAATAGTAAAAAATGAAATAAATATTTTAAATATACATATATATGTACATAAATATAAATATGTATGTATATAAATATAAATATATATGTATATAAATATAAATAAATATACACATATATATATATACGCATGTGTGCATGTTTGTATGTATATAAATTGAAAGGAAACTTAACTATATAAACACAATAAACATATTTCAAAATAGATATCCATATTATTATTATTATTAGTATTACAGTAATTTGAATATGTATATTTAATTTAAAAATTGTATTTCAAATGCATTTGCAAACAAATTTTTTAATCGGATTCCTTAAATTTGTTTGTTTGTATGGAAGGTCTCTAGGACATGAGCCAGGAACCATGCCGCTATTTGACATATTTTTCCTTAAATTTTATCTACTATTATTACATATCCACAGAAAAAAATTGTTTTAAGATTATATTTATCTTCATTATATATTTAATTGTAAACTATAACTTTACCTTTTATTTCATTCACATTTTCAAACAATTGTCACAAATTTTTTGTACCATATATACCTTTTATAAAAGTTTGTGAAAATAAAAGAAATTTAGCAAATTTTTTTTACATTTTGTATTATTTTATTTAAATAAAACTGTTAGTATTCACTGACATTAAAGGAAATATTTTTATAATCTGCTATATTCGATAATTATTAAATTTTTTTATTGTTATGATCTTATGTAGATTCAGTAGATAGACTACAATACTGTTTTTATTTATTAAGGATTTTCTTTATTTAACTAATTTAATTTCACATATAGATCACAAGTGTTTGATTGTTAAGGAAGCTCGAATCGTAATTGAATTTTTTCGCTATAGTTCCACTTCACACTGTATTTCTATGATCTAAATTCACAGATTCATCCATCACTTAAATATCGTTTCTCGTTTACACTTGCCAACTTTATTCGTCTTTTGCTTTACGTAAATTCGACTTCAACCAGTCGTTTCCATAGTCTGGTCCACACTGCGTACCAGTGCGGACGTACGTATCTCTCTACGTATATCGATCGATAAATACCTAAACAGTTCGGATGAAAAAATATATTAAAATAAAAGTGAAATAAAATAAGTACAAAAATGAAATAATTCACTTTTGTATTATTTAATATAATACAAAATATATTATATAATATTATACTTTTAATACGTACAGACAATTATGTGAAAAGTGTTGAAAAAAAATAAAGCAAACACGTTTATTAATAATAAATAATAAATATTTAAAAAAAAAAACACTGGGAATTAAAGTCATTCAGTATTGGAAAAAAAAAATTTATATTGCTTAGAACACAAACGGAAGAGTTCATTTTATCGAGTTCCGAGTTTATTTCGTTTTTGTGTTCCTTGTAACTGTAATGGCTAGCACCGCTAGGCAAGTCATGCTATCTGCTACGGACACCGAAGCAGACACTGAGTCAGTGTCAAATTTCCAGCGGCCACCCGGCAGGTCAAAAAGAAAACAAACAAAGAGTCCATCTGGATCGACCAATACGCCGAACACTTCGCCGAAAGCGATTAAAAAGATAATAAAAAAAAACAGAAACACAAACACCAACAACTAGCACCGCCAATCGGTTTCAAATACTGGCAAGTATGGATATCGAGCCAGAGCGAATCAGTACACCAAATGAAACCGTGAAGCCACCGCCAATCTTTATTAAAACATTGTAAATTTTGTTGAGATTGGCCGTGCTATTGACAAAAGAATTGGCCCTGATGCATTCATTTGCAAGGCTCATATTAAAGGCCTTGCAATTCAAGCGAATAGTGGGATGGCCTACCGAAGTATTGTCCAATACTTGGACGAAATTAAGGCGGACTTCCACACGTACCAGGCGAAGGATGAAAAACCTCTTAAAGTGGTAGTCCGGAATCTGCACCATACCACTCCCGTAGAGGAAATAAGAAAAGAACTGGAGATGCTGGGTCACGAGGTAACTAGCATCTCAAATGTTAAGCAGAGGAACGCAGCATCTCAAATGTTAAGCAGAGGAACGCATTAAGACAAGCGGCTAACAACAAAACCATTTTTGATCTGGAAACGCTTGTTTATACAAGAATCAAAGTGGAGGAGCCTTATCCCACTAAGGACATAGTTCAATGCCACAGATGTCAACAGTACGGCCACACCAAATCATACTGTCGGCACAAGCCAAAATGCGTAAAATGTGCAGGGGAACACCTGACCACAGAATGTATTAAAACGCGAGACAATCCAGCAAGGTGTGTACTTTGTGCTGGAGGCCACCCGGCAAACTACAAAGGCTGCTCCACATATAAAATGCTGCAGACAAAAATACGCCCAAATAATAATACATCCACAAATAAGACGGGACTAACATCATTGCCAGTGCGATGAAACTTGACATTTGCTGAGATTGCATCTGGGCAGAAACAATATCAACAGCAGCAACAACAACCTCAACAACAAAACAATCCACATTAACCTCCTCATCAACAACAACAGCAACCACAACATCAGCAGCAGCACCAACAACAGCGCCAGCAACATCACCAACACCAGGAACAGCAGCAACAACAACAATAGCAGAAAAATGGTAGTCATGTTCCTATTCCTCCCCCATTATCCTCCTCCTCAGACCTAACAACACTTCTTTCTAAAATAACTAACAAATTAATTCATAAAATTACTCTTCTTCTCACTCCTCTGTTAACTGCTTTAACAACCGCCATTTCCTCACTAAAAAGCAATATGAATAAATAAATGTTCTCGTCAACCGATAAATCCTTCTCTGGAATGCTAACGGACTGACTTTACACCGACAAGAACTAGACATTCTCTTACACAACAAACGCATAGACGTTGCACTGATTACAGAAACTCACTTTACGTCCAGGTCGTTTTTTGCTATACGTGACTATAAAACATACAGAACTGACCATCCAGACAACACAGCACGCGGTGGAACTGCCATCCTTATTCGAAATTCCTTAAATCATTCCTTCCACTCACAAACTGCCACCGAATCCCGTCAGTCAATAGTTATTACCCTTCAATGTAAATCCTTTACCTTTAACGTTGCATCTGTTTATTGTCCTCCAAATAAAAAATTAACTCCCATACAATTTGATTCCTTCTTCAAATCAATTGGAAAATCCTTCATCGCGGGAGGAGATTATAATGCCAAGCACCCTAAATGCGGTTGCCGTGTTTCGAATCCCCGAGGAAAGATTCTCCAAGAGCTCCTCTCCCATACCACTCTTGAGGTTCTATCTCCTCCCACGCCCACATATTGGCCGACCAGTGTCAGAAACCTTCCCGATATTCTAGACTATTTCATAACCACACCCATACATTCCATTAATACTTCCATAGATACACTCCTTGACCTGAATTCCGACCATTCCCCTGTTTTTCCGAACACTAGACACTTCTCCTTCCTTAAAATCCTATCCTGTCAAACTTGTAAATGGGAAAGTTGATTGGGACATTTTCAGACAGAACTTAGACCAACAGATTCATTTACAACAAAGCCTAAAGAACGTATAAGAAATAGACGATGCCGTAATAGACTTGACTGTTTGCATACAGAACTCAATCACTAACGCCCACATAGCTCATAACAAACCAACCATACGAGAACATGACTATAATCTTCCGCAAAAAATTCGCAGCTTGATAAGCGAGAAACGTCGAGCCAGGGCCCAGTGGCAACGTTCAAGAATGCCAAATGAGAAGAAAAAACTGAACCAACTACAACGAGAACTGAAACAAGAAATAATTAATTATAACAACGAATGATTTACTGAATACACAGAATCACTGACAACTAATAAGTCACTCTGGACAACTACCCGACGAATTCTCAAATACACACCCACTCCGGAATACCGACGGAACCTGGGCAAAAACAGATAAACAGAAAGCCGACATCTTCGGCAAACACTTAGAAAACATCTTTAAACCTCACGAAGATGTCCAAGACATTCTGCATGACGAACAAATATTCCGACAAATATCAACTCAGTTGCCCATAAGTCCACCTCCTAAGTTTTTCACTCCTTCCGAAGTTAAATTCACAAAAGAACACCTTTCCAATAAAAAAGTCCCAGGATATGACCTAATAACTTCAGAAATCCTGAAACAAATTTCCAAAAAAACCCTCGTCCTTATAACCTATATTTATAATAGTATCCTCCGCACATCATTTTTTCCTTCCCTGTGGAAGTTTTCCATAATTAAGATGATCCCAAAACCCAATAAGCCCAAAAACCTTCCTACCTCATATAGACCTATAAGCCTCCTTCCCATGTTACCGAAAATCCTAGAAAAATTAATCCTAAAACGCCTTTATCCCATTTTTGAAACCGAGGGTGTCATTCGTCAGCATCAGTTTGGATTTCGACCTGAGCATTCCACTATCCAGCAGTGTCATCGCGTAGTCGACTACATAGCGTGTTCGCTAGAGCGAAAGGAATACTGCCCAGAAGTGTTTCTTGACATTTCGCATGCTTTCGACCGTGTATGGCACCCTGGATTGCTTTGGAAGTTACGGCGAGTCCTACCCTCGAGTTATTTCCACATACTTAAATCTTATCTCTCAGACCGATATTTTCAGGTAGCTGATAATATGGAGTACTCTGACATTTATCCAATTTCCGCCGGTGTCCCTCAAGGAAGTATCCTAGGTCCTATCCTATATAACATTTATACCCATGACATTCCTTGCCACAACAACATCCTAACCGCAACATATGCTGACGATACAGCCATCCTGACACATCACAAAGATCCTTCCACAGCCACTAGTATCCTACAGAACCATATCCACTCCTTAGAAACTTGGTTCAAAAGGTGGAGAGTGAAGGTAAATGAGCAAAAATCTGCTCATGTAACTTTTACACTCTACCGAGAACAAATTCCCGACATAACCCTAAACGGCAGTATTATTCCACAAAAAAATAGCGTACGTTACCTTGGACTTATATTCGACAAACGGTTAACCTGGAACCTTCATACGAAAACTAAAAGACGTGAACTTAACGGACGATACAAACAATTATTACGTCTCCTAGACAGTAAATCAAAACTTACAACAACAAGTAAACTATTACTATACAATACGGTTCTGAAACCAATATGGACATATGGTCTAGAACTTTGGGGTTCGACTAAGCATTCCAACTCCCTGCCAATCCAATCCCTACAATCCCGAATCCTTCGTAAAATTGTCAATGCCCCCTTTTATGTGCGAAACACTGTTATCCACCGTGACCTAAATGTTCCATTTGTTCGTGAACTATGCATCTCCCGATATAAAAAATTCCATTCGCACCTATTCTTCCACCCTAATCCTTTAGGAAGGGAACTTTTCACTCCCACCCTTCCAGTATACACCCATCGACGTTTAAAACGGCGATGGCCGAGAGATTCTTTAAAATTATAAAATAAAACTACCCTGTTCTGAGGTAACATCGATGGGTGTTTTCCTCCACATGTCTTCATGTCCTTGTATATTCCCGTAAAAAATCTGCTTGTTACTAGCATAAGTAGTTGTAGATATCATTTTAAAAAAAAAAAAACCAGTCGTTTCCGAATCGCTGTTCAGACTAAAATAACACCCTGCCGAGCAGCGCTTTTATTTATACTGCTCCGGCGTACTTCTCGAATATTGCGGAATCGAACTTTCTGGACTATTTGGAAATCTCTAGAACCGCTCTTCTAGAATGTTCTAGAACATGCCAGAACCAGGTTACGTCGTAATACTGCTCCCTGTCAAGAACTACTTGTCTCGGGGATCGTTCGATTTATGATAATGGGCCAGGAGGTCAATATGTACAATTTTCGGTGGTCCTCGCTGACTTTTCTGGATGCAGTTTGTAATTCCATTCAATTTTGTAAGAACTCGGAAAGGACTATCATAACTGGCCCGCAATTTCAGGAACTTCCCGTTACGCCGCGTAGAGTTATACAGCCGAACAAAAAGAGTCCTATAATTAGCCCATAGTCCGGCATTCATCTCTTCAAATCCAAGCCTTAGTTCTCTTCTAAAGTTAACACCTGCCGGGACTACTGTGGTACTATTTGGTAGCGCCGTTTTATACGAGAGAAGATACGGGTATATGTTGGTACCAATTTCTTTGATGCCAATCAACCTTTCCGTTGGGGTGGCACTCTACCTATCACAGATGTATATGTTGGTTTGAGATCTTCTCTCCTTTGGGATAGCACTCTACCTATCTCTGTCGCTAATGAATTCATTTACATTGTCCAGGTAAGTCAAGATAGGTATATTACACAAACATTGCTTTAGTTTTCGGAAAGATATATCACTTTTTCCATTTAACTAAACTGACGTGTTTCTTCTGTGAGCTGATGTAATGACCTTGCAATGTCCGCAAAATTTCGTGTTTTGCCCGCACCTCAAAAAGAAAGAAAAAGCAAACATTAATCTTTCAAGATTTTAGTCAATATGCAAATGATTTTAGATTATTTATCCAAATACTTCAAAATTGTGTGAACAAATTTTAAATGAAATTTATAATTGAAATTTAAACACTATCATTATTATTTACCAATTAAACTTTTTTTATTAATAGTAGCTATAAACAATGTAAGTCTATATGATTATTATTGTTATTGTATTCTTTCCTTTAATAATAAATTTACTTTAAGTGTATTATCAAACAAAAGTCAAAATTAAAAAAAAAAATTTTTTACAAAAATTTGAAGAAAAAAATGAATTTGGAGGCGAAATCAAGAGACAGAATTAATTCAGATGTATTAGGTTGTGATGGTATTGTGTAACTCAGGTATAAACACAGAAAAAAAAATTATTTTTAAATTATTATTTTAATTATTATTATGATTATTATTAGTATTATTATTATAATTTATTATTATTACTAGTAGTTACCCGGTGCGCTTCGCGGCACAGAAACTAAAAGAGTGACAAAAAAAATGCGTTTGACAGCTAGTTGCTTTGTTTTAAAAATCCAACTTTCACAACACCATGATTACGATTTTGGTTTTAGATAAATTGTTTGCATTTGTGTTTGTTTTAATTTTTGAAAAAATGCTTTTATTTATAATTTAAATGACAATTAAAATCAAATGAAAATTTATTCTAATGCTTGTAAATAAACTACGTTCTTTGTGCGGCTGTCCGGTGCGTAAACGAATAAATCTGTTGGTTTGCCAATGCGTGAGCATGCCACATACAACTGTCCATAGGCGAAACATGGATTTTCTAAGTTGATTCCACAAACTTGAAGCGACTGGCCTTGCGCTTTGTTAATTGTCATTGCAAATGCCAATCGTACCGGGAACTGCATCCGTTTGAATTGGAATGGCATATCGTTGGGTATCATCGGTATCCGTGGCAATAACACATCTTCTCCTTTAAACTTGCCAGTCAGAATTGTGGCTTCGATAATGTTCGGCAATAATCGCTTGACTGCCATTCTGATTCCGTTGCAAAGTCTTGGTGGTTGGATATTGCGTAGCAAAATGATAACAGCACCGAGTTTGAGCGTTAGTTCATGTGTTGGCAATCCGGGCACCTCAAGCAGATTCAAAAATTCTGTTGGATAAGTGACGGCATCTTCATCTTGTGTTACGGTATCAATCGATTTGTATTTTGTCGAATTTCCTGCGATTTTATTCAGTATGGTTGCATTAATGATATTGACATGATTGTTTTTGGCAGCCAATATTGCTCGTTCGCACAGCCATCGATGATTCATGTAATTGCGTTGCAGGTGTGGAAATACGCAATCGATTAATTTTTTAATTGATTGTGTCAATTTGCAGAAATCTGGTGGCAGCGTAATACAATTTGTCATTGCATCTATTAAGATTTTGCCATCGCCCATTTCCAACAATTTTTTTGCGAATGGAACTGCTGATATATCATTTTGCAATTGTACACGCATATTTGTTCGCAATTGAAATTTTTGCATATCTCGCCATAGATAAGACATTTTTAGACATGCGTTGATCTCATCGGCTGGTGTAGACCGTGGATTTACTGGCAGCGTTTGCCGGAAATCCCCTGCCAATAAAATGACTGCACCTCCGAATGGGCGTGCGTTGCTACGCAAATCTTGAAGTGTACGATCGAGAGCTTCTAAAGCTTTTTTGTGCGCCATTGTGCATTCATCCCATACGATAATTTTGCATGTTTGCAACACCTTGGCCATTCCTGAATTTTTTTTGATGTTGCATATTGGTGTTTGTTGAACATGCAAGTTAAGCGGCAGTTTGAGCGCCGAATGGGCTGTCCTGCCGCTATCCAAAAGTGTTGCTGCAATTCCTGATAATGCGATGGCTAATGCAATATTATTTTTGGATCTAACTTGTGCCAAAACCAATGAAATCAAAAATGTTTTGCCTGTTTCGCCGGGTGCATCAAGAAAATATAAACCACCACGATCATTTTGAATTGCTTCCATAATTGTGTCGTATACCATTCGTTGTTGTACCAACAATTTTGGCAGATTATTTTGAAGCATTGCTCGCAAATTGTTGATATCAAATTCTCTTTCGCGATGTAAATCTCGATCGTATAAATCGTTTGCTGCGCGATTTGGTGCATACATCCCCAATGTAATGAGTGGTTTGTTCACAATTGTCAAACAAATGTCTTCAATCAAAATTAATGCCTGATTATACATTTCTGGGGAAAATGCGATTTGCATTTCGTTGTTGGTTGTGCGTACTCGATTCAATATATCTTCACTCATGTCATTTTTGTATTTGTCCCAAAGCTGTTTCGGATTAGACGGGAAGCAAGTTGTCAAAATGATGGCAAATAATGTACGAATGTGTGCGGGATGACGTGAAATAGTTGCATCTTGGATTGTTGTGTCCCAATGCGTATTAGATTCCAATAATTGCAAAAGGTGACACGCCTCTCGATAAGTTGCACACACTTGACCATTAATTGTTCGTAGTTGCTCGAACGATGTGGGTCCGCGCACATTAATCAACAGCAATCGCAGGAAAAAGCAGTCTTGATTGTTAGGATGAACGGTGTAAAGTCTGCCCAACGCATCAGTTGAATACAAATTATTCCAGCCTTCGAGAGCAGTGCCTTGTTTTCGTCTTTGGAATTTTCGCAATGTGGCATTCCAAGTGAAATACTAGAAAAAAAGTATTTTTTTCTAGTATTAACCTTCGACAGCAGGGTAGAAAAAAGTTAAATTTGAGTGAAGAGGGGATGAAAGAGCGTAAGCGTATTCAAAAGAATACTGCGAGCGTGTAAAAAATCGATAATGGGAGATTAAAAATGTAATGAAAAATTATAACGAAAGCAAACATGAAAAGAGAAAAGCTGCTCGCGAATATTACCATGCGACTAAAGATGAAAAAAAGGCCAAAAAACAAAAATTGATGTTAGGATTGTATGAAGCGGGAAAAAAGTAGAATATTTGATATTAGGGCCCCCCGAAGGAGGGGTGGGGGTTGGCGCGTGAAGCGAGCGGGAGGCGAGTCATGCATAATAATTTTATACAAATTATTCTATATTGTAATATCTGTAATTTTTTTACCAAATTTGTTTATTTTTTAAAAATTTATTCCAAATTTTGTGTGTTTTTAAAATATGTACAAAATATCATCTATATTTTTAAAATGCAAAATAAAATGATGCATTCAGTCTGTTTTATTTCTTTTATTATTTGATTCTAGTCCTTACGCATATTGTTTGGAAATAAATTTTTAAATTTTGTTCCTTTTTTTTGTGCACAAATAAATTAAAAATAAATAAATATTCGTGTTATTCTTCTGATGTTATTGTACACTGTATGCTATAATAGATTGATAAACTATTAATTTAATTGATATTTAGTTTTACTACGCACTTTACTTTTAGTTACAGCTGTTGGCAATGAACGAAATGTCAGCATCTGTGTAAAACGTTCAGTACACTCAACACCTGGCAGCCCACTAGAAAGACGTCCTAATTCATTTATAGTAGTTGGTTCCGCTGAAAGTCTTGTTGGAAGAGTAAGTTTTGAAAATTTGTTATATCATTCTAATAGTCATATTATTATGCTATATTAGAAGTATTTACTGTTCACTAATTCCTAAGTTGTTGTAATAACAGCAAATGTGCATATAATGCTGGAAGAACTGTGCATATTTTATTATATTATATAATAGCCGAATAGCAGATATTATATAGCGCTATCGTTTTGCATAGATATTCATGTTACAAAATTAGGGACAAACATATTGTGTAATGATTGAAAATAGCCTTAATACTACTTGATTATTAATTTAATTGAGACAGAATATTGTTTTTATATTAAATTCTACGTTTTATTTTTGAGAGTACAAATGAAAAACCATTTTTTGCTAAATTTGAAGCTTAATTCTGGAAAATGTTCACATATTCATGCTTCAAATTACTGTCCATCGCTAGCAACAATTTTTTCCCATCTTTGTGGCAGCATATGCATTTCATGTCGCAAAAACTGCTCGCCTTTGGAGGCGATCCACAAATCGACCCAAGTCTCTCTCAGCCAAGCCACGCTTCATCAATCGGAAGAGGTAGTACTCAGAAAGGATGATGTCATATCTTTGCTCGTATTGTGGTCGTTTTTCCTTCAATGCTCGGCTAAAACGTATTAGTTGTGTTCGGTAGCGATCTCCTGCGATGGTTTCATCCTGTTAGAATAACTCAAAATATACCACACCGAGCTGGTCCCACCAAATACATAGCATGAGCTTCGAGCTTTGGATTATCGTAATAGATCCATTTTACATCGTCAGTAACAATACGATGCGTAAAACCCTTTGTTTTTTATCGTTGGAGCAGCCATTCGCACGTGCAAAATCGCCGTTCGACGTCTATCGGCTTCAACTCGTATGGCACACAATTTCTTGCTTTTGCATAATTCCCAAGGTTTTCAACTAAAGTGAATATTTTTGAAACTCTTAAATTTTCGAAAATTCAAACTGATATTTTAAAATGCTAGATCTTTAAATTTTCTCACAAATTTATTGAATAATAAATTTTAATTCTACATTTTTGGATATGAAATGTAATTCTAGGTCAAAACATATTGTGTAAGAGGGTTGAATTCTTAAAAATTGAATGCTAAATACAATTTTAGAAATACAAGATAAATAGATACATTGATAGATATATAGTGTATAGATAGATAGTTAGATAGAATTATATAGATAATTATATAGTTGCATAATTTAAAAATACTAATAAAAATTTTTTATTAATGCTTACATATTATTATATATATATTTATATATATGCGCATAAATGTAGGTCTTAGCTGAACAAGGTCTTGGCAAATATTGTGATCCAGATTTCGTACGTTATACATCACGTGAAATGCAAGAAGCCCTCGATATGACTAGCGAAGAAATGGACATGGCCGCGCATCAATTACTATTAGAAGAGCGTACAGTTACAGCTAATCATAATCGTACAACAACTGTAGAAGCTGTCAATCCCCAAAATAAATAACAACATTAGAGCATGCAGCTCATACTTTAAAAAATTTGTGACTTTATTTATTATCATTAGTAATATTATTATTACTATTATTAAATAGTAAAAAATGAAATAAATATTTTAAATATACATATATATGTACATAAATATAAATATGTATGTATATAAATATAAATATATATGTATATAAATATAAATATATATACACATATATATATATATACGTATGTGTGCATGTTTGTATGTATATAAATTGAAAGGAAACTTAACTATATAAACACAATAAACATATTTCAAAATAGATATCCATATTATTATTATTATTAGTATTACAGTAATTTGAATATGTATATTTAATTTAAAAATTGTATTTCAAATGCAATTGCAAACAAATTTTTTAATCGGGTTCCTTAAATTTGTTTGTTTGTATGGAAGGTCTCTAGGACATGAGCCAGGAACCATGCCGCTATTTGACATATTTTTCCTTAAATTTTATCTACTATTATTACATATCCACAGGAAAAAATTGTTTTAAGATTATATTTATCTTCATTATATATTTAATTGTAAAATATAACTTTACCTTTTATTTCATTCACATTTTCAAATAATTGTCACAAATTTTTTGTACCATATATACCTTTTATAAAAGTTTGTGAAAATAAAAGAAATTTAGCAAATTTTTTTTACATTTTGTATTATTTTATTTAAATAAAACTGTTAGTATTCACTGACATTAAAAGAAATAATTTTATAATCTGCCATATTCGATAATTATTAAATTTTTTTATTGTTATGATCTTATGTAGATTCAGTAGGTAGACTACAATACTGTTTTTATTTATTAAGGATTTTCTTTATTTAACTAATTTAATTTCACATAAAGATCACAAGTGTTTGATTGTTAAGGAAGCTCGAATCGTAATTGAATTTTTTCGCTATAGTTCCACTTCACACTGTATTTATATGATCTAAATTCACAGATTCATCCATCACTTAAATATCGTTTCTCGTTTACACTTGCCAACTTTATTCGTCTTTTGCTTTACGTAAATTCGACTTCAACCAGTCGTTTCCATAGTCTGGTCCACACTGCGTACCAGTGCGGACGTACGTATCTCTCTACGTATATCGATCGATAAATACCTAAACAGTTCGGATGAAAAAATATATTAAAATAAAAGTGAAATAAAATAAGTACAAAAGTGAAATAATTCACTTTTGTATTATTTAATATAATACAAAATATATTATATAATATTATATTTTTAATACGTACAGACAATTATGTGAAAAGTGTTGAAAAAAATAAAGCAAACACGTTTATTAATAATAAATAATAAATATTTAAAAAAAAAACACTGGGAATTAAAGTGATTCAGTATTGGAAAAATAAAAGCGCTGCTCGGCAGGGTGTTATTTTAGTCTGAACAGCGAGTCGTTTCCGAATCGCTGTTCAGACTAAAATAACACCCTGCCGAGCAGCGCTTTTATTTATACTGCTCCGGCGTACTTCTCGAATATTGCGGAATCGAACTTTCTGGACTATTCTGGAAATCTCTAGAACCGCTCTTCTAGAATGTTCTAGAACATGCCAGAACCAGGTTACGTCGTAATACTGCTCCCTGTCAAGAACTACTTGTCTCGAGGAGCGTTCGATTTATGATAACGGGCCAGGAGGTCAATATGTACAATTTTCGGTGGTCCTCGCTGACTTTTCTGGATGCAGTATGTAATTCCATTCAATTTTGTAAGAACTCGGAAAGGACTATCATAACTGGCCCGCAATTTCAGGAACTTCCCGTTACTCCGCGTAGAGTTATACAGCCGAACAAAAAAAGTCCTTTAACTAGCCCATAGTCCGGCATTCATCTCTTCAAATCCAAGCCTTAGTTCTCTTCTAAAGTTAACACCTACCGGTACTACTGTGGTACTATTTGGTAGCGCCGTTTTATACGAGAGAAGATACGGGTATATGTTGGTACCTATTTCTTTGATGCCAATCAACCTTTCCGTTGGGGTGGCACTCTACCTATCACAGAGGTATATGTTGGTTTGAGATCTTCTCTCCTTTGGGATAGCACTCTACCTATCTCTGTCGCTAATGAATTCATTTACATTGTCCAGGTAAGTCAATATAGGTATATTACACAAACATTGCTTTAGTTTTCGGAAAGATATATCACTTTTTCCATTTAACTAAACTGACGTGTTTCTTCTGTGAGCTGATGTAATGACCTTGCAATGTCCGCAAAATTTCGTGTTTTGCCCGCACCTCAAAAAGAAAGAAAAAGCAAACATTAATCTTTCAAGATTTTAGTCAATATGCAAATGATTTTAGATTATTTATCCAAATACTTCAAAATTGTGTGAACAAATTTTAAATGAAATTTATAATTGAAATTTAAACACTATCATTATTATTTACCAATTAAACTTTTTTTTATTAATAGTAGTTATAAACAATGTAAGTCTATATGATTATTATTGTTATTGTATTCTTTCCTTTAATAATAAATTTACTTTAAGTGTATTATCAAACAAAAGTCAAAATTAACAAAAAATTTTTTTTACAAAAATTTGGAGAAAAAAATGAATTTGGAGGCGAAATCAAGAGACAGAATTAATTCAGATGTATTAGGTTGTGATGGTATTGTGTAACTCAGGTATAAACACAGAAAAAATTACAACGAAGAAAAAAAAATTATTTTTAAATTATTATTTTAATTATTATTATGATTATGATTAGTATTATTATTATAATTTATTATTATTACTAGTAGTTACCCGGTGCGCTCCGCGGCACAGAAACTAAAAGAGTGACAAAAAAAATGCGTTTGACAGCTAGTTGCTTTGTTTTAAAAATCCAACTTTCACAACACCATGATTACGATTTTGGTTTTAGATAAATTGTTTGCATTTGTGTTTGTTTTAATTTTTGAAAAAATGCTTTTATTTATAATTTAAATGACAATTAAAATCAAATGAAAATTTATTCTAATGCTTGTAAATAAACTACGTTCTTTGTGCGGCTGTCCGGTGCGTAAACGAATAAATCTGTTGGTTTGCCAATGCGTGAGCATGCCACATACAACTGTCCATAGGCGAAACATGGATTTTCTAAGTTGATTCCACAAACTTGAAGCGACTGGCCTTGCGCTTTGTTAATTGTCATTGCAAATGCCAATCGTACCGGGAACTGCATCCGTTTGAATTGGAATGGCATATCGTTGGGTATCATCGGTATCCGTGGCAATAACACATCTTCTCCTTTAAACTTGCCAGTCAGAATTGTGGCTTCGATAATGTTCGGCAATAATCGTTTGACTGCCATTATGGTTCCGTTGCAAAGTCTTGGTGGTTGGATATTGCGTAGCAAAATGTTAACAGCACCGAGTTTGAGCGTTAGTTCATGTGTTGGCAATCCGGACACCTCAAGCGAATTCAAAAATTCTGTTGGATAAGTGACGGCATCTTCATCTTGTGTTACGGTATCAATCGATTTGTATTTTGTCGAATTTCCTGCGATTTTATTCAGTGTGGTTGCAATAATTACATTGACATCATTGTTTTTGGCAGCCAATATTGCTCGTTCGTACAGCCATCGATGATTCATGTAATTGCGTTGCAGGTGTGGAAATACGCAATCGATTAATTCCTTAATTGATTGTGTCAATTTGCAGAAATCTGGTGGCAGCGTAATACAATTTGTCATTGCATCTATTAAGATTTTGCCATCGCCCATTTCCAACAATTTTTTTGCGAATGGAACTGCTGATATATCATTTTGCAATTGTACACGCATATTTGTTCGCAATTGCAATTTTTGCATATCTCGCCATAGATAAGACATTTTTAGACATGCGTTGATCTCATCGGCTGGTGTAGACCGTGGATTTACTGGCAGCGTTTGCCGGAAATCCCCTGCCAATAAAATGACTGCACCTCCGAATGGGCGTGCGTTGCTACGCAAATCTTGAAGTGTCCGATCGAGAGCTTCTAAAGCTTTTTTGTGCGCCATTGTGCATTCATCCCATATGATAATTTTGCATGTTTGCAACACCTTGGCCATTCCTGCATTTTTTTTGATGTTGCATATTGGTGTTTGTTGAACATGCAAGTTAAGCGGCAGTTTGAGCGCCGAATGTGCTGTCCTGCCGCTATCCAAAAGTGTTGCTGCAATTCCTGATAATGCGATGGCTAATGCAATATTATTTTTGGATCTAACTTGTGCCAAACCAATGAAATCAAAAATGTTTTGCCTGTTCCGCCGGGCGCATCAAGAAAATATAAAGCACCACGGTCATTTTGAATTGCTTCCATAATTGTGTCGTATACCGTTCGTTGTTGTACCAACAATTTTGGCAGATTATTTTGAAGCAATGCTCGCAAATTGTTGATATCAAATTCTCTTTCGCGATGTAAATCTCGATCGTATAAATCGTTTGCTGCGCGATTTGGTGCATACATCCCCAATGTAATGAGTGGTTTGTTCACAATTGTCAAACAAATGTCTTCAATCAAAATTAATGCCTGATTATACATTTCTGGGGAAAATGCGATTTGCATTTCGTTGTTGGTTGTGCGTACTCGATGCAATATATCTTCACTCATGTCATTTTTGTATTTGTGCCAAAGCTGTTTCAGATTAGACGGGAAGCAAGTTGTCAAAATGATGGCAAATAATGTACGAATGTGTGCGGGATGACGTGAAATAGTTGCATCTTGGATTGTTGTGTCCCAATGCGTATTAGATTCCAATAATTGCAAAAGGTGACACGCCTCTCGATAAGTTGCACACACTTGACCATTAATTGTTCGTAGTTGCTCGAACGATGTGGGTCCGCGCACATTAATCAACAGCAATCGCAGGAAAAAGCAGTCTTGATTGTTAGGATGAACGGTGTAAAGTCTGCCCAACGCATCAGTTGAATACAAATTATTCCAGCCTTCGAGAGCAGTGCCTTGTTTTCGTCTTTGGAATTTTCGCAATGTGGCATTCCAAGTGAAATACTTTGGCACTTCCGTATACAGCAGTGTTTTCGCAAATAAATCTTCCCTGCACAATTCAAAGAATGACGTCAGTGTTGTGTTCGGTGGTAATGCTGCTCGTTCTCTAGCATTCTCAGCTGTGAAAAACACGCGTTGGCCATTCTCGAGATGTATTGCCAAATGGAAAACCGTGGGATGTCGTTCATAAATGGGGAATCCCAAAATTCGCCACACTGCTTCATTGCTGCTTATGTAACGACCCATTTGATATTTTGTGATTTCATCATTTTGATTTGCCACTGCGAAAACAGCCATGTCGGGGCCTTTGTTAACATACTTGCAAATGTATTTGATCGATTTAACCGAATTGCAGTATTCAACATTGATGTGCGCCTTAAATGTTTTTGAGAGCAATGGCGAATATGGAACAATCCAGCGGTTATCGATGTCAATGTTATTATTGTTGATTCGCATTGTAATTGATCGTCCAACATTATCAGTTGATCGGCGCCGATAGAGTGGGTATCCGTCCACGCCAGTAATTGTTTCCGGAATCAATTGACGCGGATATTTCACTGCACATTTCCCTTCCTTCGTCATGCATGGAGAATTTGGATTGACTGTGCCGCAAGGTCCATGCACCATTGTTGTAGTCACAATTTCATGCAATTCTCGATCCTGAGGGTCAGGTATTTCCGCCGAAATCACTTGATCAATTTCTTGTGGTGTGATTTTGTGCATTAACCAAATCAAAATGTGCTCGATTGAGTACATCCAGCAGCGAGTTTCTCCAAAAACGTTATGTTTCACAATGAAGTTCATTAAAGATTTTAGTTTTTGTTTGAACACTCGTACTGTTAAATCGTGACGATCTGTTGTTTTTTGGTAAGTGTGTACCTCTTTCGTAATCTCTGTCCACGCTGGGTTGCACGTGAAAGTGATAAAAAGATCTGGTCTTCCATAAGCACTTACATATGTCATCGCGTCTTGTGCGTATTCTTGCA